>OZ018324.1:148914037-149346537 GCA_963969495.1 Ceratothoa steindachneri | reverse complement strand
ACCAATTAATATTGAATCTCGGTGATAAGGTGCAATCCCCAAAATGAAGCCAGTGCCAAGATGAACGCAAAAATTGTAAAGTGATATAGAATTAGCGTAACTCAGTTTTACTTACATGATTTTTATGTATGTAGAAAGACCGTGTTAAATTTGCCGTTTAACTTAAATTAACTTTTGAAAAATTTATAAAATTTTAAACGATATTATAAAATTAGTTTCAACAAATATAGTATTTTATAAACATTTCGTAGGGTGTCTCTCTCTCTCTCTCTCATTCTCTCCATTTTAAACTAGTTGTTCATATAGAAAAATAATATAACAACTTTACACAAAGACTGGGCAGCCCCCAGTTACCTAGGGGGTCTAAGCAGGGGTACGGCTTCTTTATCCGGGAAAGGCTCGTGCCCCTGGTCTGACTTCCTGTCGCCATTTACCAGTGGGGATCGATGTAGGGAGTCCAGTGTCGAAGGGCTTCTCTCCGTGGCACCCGGGAGGTGTTCCGCTTCGAGGGAAACGCAACTCTCCTCCCCGATGGTATGGACACCCTGGGGTTCCCTTTGACGGCCGGGAACGGAGGAGGAGGAGGAAGAAGAGGTGGAAGAAGAAAGGAGGGAGGATTGTACAAAGAAGGGTTGTAGGTCCGGGGGTGGTGAACAAACGCTGTGGGCACGGCGCATGGGCGCCACCGCATTGTCGGAAAGCAGAAAACTACGGTCTACGTCGTATGATGCTAGTCGCTCGTCGCACAGGCTTTGTTGGCGGCTCAGTAGGCGGTTCTTTGAAGACTTGTAGACAAGGCGGTCTATTAGGAACTGCTCCGAAGGAGGGAGGGTAGTGAGTTGCTTCAGGAGGGTTGAGAGGCGGCGCTGGGCGGGCCCCGCGCGGCACAGCTCCGAGCTCTTGCTCAGAAGGAGCTGCGAGCGACTCCTGTAGAGGGAAGTGAACTCATCCTCGAGCACGGGCCGTTCGTCGAGGCTGTACATTCGCGCGTACTGGCGGAGTCGTTCCCGCTCCTTCCTTACGATCTTTTCTAGCCGGAGGAGGTCCAACTCCGTCAGGTTGTTGAGATTGTCGGTGGCGAGCGCTTCGTGGAGCTCCGCCAGGGGGCTCTGGAGTTTGCCGCAGGCGATGTCGCGGTCGATCCTCTTGGCGACGCCTCTCTGATCCTGCGCCAACTGCTTCGCCAGCATTTGGACCTCCCAGTCTTGTGACGTGAGTTGCTCTTCGTCCTCCTTTCTTCCCCCGCCCTTTTTAGTCTCGCTTACCACCTCTTCCTCCTCTTCATCTTCTTCGCAAGGGTAGTCCTCTTCCTCCTCCTCCTCGAGCGATTCTGAAGTGTCGTCCATGGCGAGGAAGTGGTCCTCGGGCAGGACCTCCGAGCGCGAGCTGTTGGTGAGGATAAAGCGATCGTCGTCTGAGGAAAAGGAGTAAATATCGTCGTCGGTTGAGGATCCGCCCATGTCTATGATGACTTCGCGCCGTCCATTGCGGGAGTCGTCATCGCTGTTGAAGGAGGAACGGGGTAGCCGCGCCAAGTACAGGCTGTTCTGCTTCTGCATCAGGGGCCGCGCTCCCCGGGAATGCGGGATCTCCGTTTCAGGCAGGACCTCTCCGTCGGGTGACATGTTCGGCGAGTGGTGAATGATGGACTCAATCGAATTGCAGCGCTGCAAAGATAAACGGTTATTATTATTATGCAAATTTAGATGGGTTGCATAGTTTTAGTGAAGTGAAGCGAAGCGACCACTGCGTAGGGAATTGATAGATGTCGACTTATTATTGATTGGAAAGTTGCCACCTTCTTAGAAAAACATGAATTCCTACGTCCAGATACTTGTGAAATTTGAACAGAAAGAACAAGGAAATCGAAAATTTCAAGATTGATTGTAATAGCGAATATCTTAACTCTGTATATAAGATCAGGTTCGTACTTTTCGGATATACTGCTCTTTTTACGAATTCTTCTTTAGGCTTTTAGTAATTCCCCGTCCACCCAGATCAGACATTTAGAGACCTTGTGTGGCTCATGTTGTAAAATAGATAGGCCTGTGGCACCCAAATTGCAGGCTTTAAAATGCCCAACGAGGAACTCCACAAATGGACACTCGGGGAATCTATCAAATTCTAAAAATGGCTATTTGTGTAAATTAAAGAAATATTATGCCACGTGTAATAAATAATGAACCATAGATAATTAGAGAAAGAAACAAATATAAATATCAAATTGTACATCTATCAAATAGATACAAAACAAGCATTTCGTCTGATTCACGCGGAAACTCATGAACATACGCACAGCTATCAAAGGTCACCACCTAAAATACGATTCTCGCACACACACACAAACATTCCCAAAAAGGTCACAACGGGAGACAATAGGCAAGCTTAAAAAATACAGGCTTTGGATAGCAAAATTTCACATAAAACTGCAAGAGGCACGCGTTTCTCTATAATTTAGATAAATCTGAGACATGGGAAATATGTAGGTACAAACAGATATACATAGCTGTCGGAACTAACCCCAAGGGGTGGAAGTAACGAACAAATTAGATCACTGGATCCACGCCACAGACAAGTCAAGGTCATGCCCCTTGGAGACGACACACTATATATAGAAAGAGAGACCCAGAGACAGACATGCAATTCATCAGTTAATTCATTCGATCATTAAGTAAAGAATTCAGTAGTCACGATCAGTCAGTTAGAATCGGCTAATTAGAGAATCAATCAGTCCCTTAGTAGCTTAACGAAGTCCCATTAATTTGCCTAAATTCTGTCGCCTTTAGACTCGATACTTGGCGTAAAACAAAAGCCTCCTACTGACCCCGAAGAACTCCGAGACTTTTTCGCTTGCCTCTTTTAGTAGGCAAACTTAAGAATAAAGTTATTTTCTTTTGCCGCGTCCTCTCGAGGTCCTTCTCTTACCCCGATCACGAAGACATCTTCGGTAAGCCAAGCCTAATGCATAATCCCTAGTGAGAAACTATAAGAAGTCAGAACCAATTTAACAGAGCCATAAAGTAGACCCACTACTAAATAACGGGACATTCCCACTACCCATTAACTTTCTTGGCACTGTTGCACTCAAACTACACTTTGTATGAAACTGGTTTAAAATAATGAAGTATAAAATGATGAAGTAAGAATCCGTTTGACATATTGCGTTTTAAAGAAGGCGACTAAATGCGAACACGCAAAAAGTAGGTTGGGAACTGGCATCATATTAGAATGATCCTAGCGTGTGTGTGTCCGTCTGTGCATTAAAAAAAATGAGAACGGGATTCTTTTTCTTGCACACCAATTTTGAATGTGTTGTGAAATAAAAAAAACTTTTTCTTTCTCACACTTTTTTAATTTTGTGAGCGTAGCGAACAAGCGCCACAGGCCTAGCAAAAAACGCTCGTAGGGCGGATTTTTACTACTTTATAAAATCGTACGAATGAGATGCCCTTGGATCGAGGTAGTGGAATTACCGCCTCGAGGCTCTCTTAAGTCATCGTATTAAGGTCAAATTCTCATTTGACCTTAACTACCAATATTATCATCTTAGATGTCATTCAACTATCCTCAACCATCACTCAACCTCTAAAAACCATCAATAATTCTGCAAAGGTATGACACTTAATAACACCATGCCCTCTATAAGCCAGTGAGGATAACAAGGCCTTTCTCTCTTTGGCCTTATGAATCACTACATGTGAAAGACTGGTAAACCTCTTGAATATAAACATTGTTACACATCCACGCGCTTTTTCTGGAATAAATTTGAGAACCCTAAGGAAAGAAAGAAGCATAGGAAGAGCGTTGGCCTTCTGAAGTAGGACTTACCTTTTAGCTGACAATTCAGAGATTCTCAAATACCCACGCCCGAAACATTGATGACTGGGAAGAGTTGACTGTTAATTGAGGGTAGTTGACTGATGGTTGAGTACAAGTGACTGATGGTTAGGTAAACTTGACTGATGATTGAGTACAATTGACTGATAGCTGAGGATAGTTGACTGCTAGTGGGGGAGGGATAGTTTACTGATGGCTGCAGAGAGTTGACTGACAGGTGAGGATAGTTGAGTGACGGGTGAGGATACTTGACTGAGGATGAAGATAGTTACAAGAAGGAGTTATAAGGAAAGAGAGTAGCCTAGGAGACCTTACGGTCCATTCAAAGAGGGTACTTTTCGACTAGCAATCGAGCGGGCACATGGCTGCTCAATTGTTTTGCGTCCCTAAACGGCAACTTTTCAAGACTTTGTCTAGTCTTGACTTGAACTGGTCAACAGATTCACTGTTGACAACTTCCACTGGAAATGCGTTCCACTTACCGCAGATACTGTAGCTGAAAAAATTTCCACACAGATTGCGGTTGTAACGCTTCAGTTCAAGTTTGAAGCCGTGATTGCGCGTTCTGTTCTCACTCAGTGTGAAAATATCCCGGTAGTCAACATTATCAAACCCTCGAAGTACTTTGAAAACTTCGATGAGCTGACCACGCAGTCTACGGGTTTCCAGCGAGAACAGATTTAATTCCCTTAGTCTATCCTCATAACTGTTATGCCCTAGCTTGTATGCGTTCCAACCTTGCGATGTCCTTTCGAAACGAAGGACTCCAAAATTGTACGGTATACTCCAGGTGCAGCCGAACGAGGGAGTTGTACAGACAAAGTACTATCTCCTTGTTACAGTATCCAAACTGGCGCTTTATGTAGCCTAACATACTTTGTGCTTTCTTCTCTGCCTCGATGCACTGTTTCGAGAACTTGAGGTCGCTAGTGATAGTTACACCCAGGTCCTTCTCAGTGTCACTCGATTCAAGAGCAGTGCCCTTAAGGATATACTGAGATTGGGTTTTTTTGTGGCCGATATGCATTACTTTGCATTTCCCCCCGTTAAAAGGCATTTGCCACGTGTCCGACCACTCCCCAATCTTCCCAAGATCTTCCTGCAGGTGGGCAGTATTTTCATCTTTTGCAACGTTCATACCAAGCTTGGTATCGTCAGCATATTTGGAAATCTTGGCAACCATGTCACCGTCCATGTCGTTGACGTAGATGATGAATAGTCGTGGTTCCAGGACAGAACCTTGAGGCACCCCGCTAGTAACGGGCACCCACTCAGAAGCCTGTCCATTAACCACCACCCGTAGCCGTCTGCCACTTAGCCAGTTCTCGATCCAGCCGGCTACTTTTCCGTCTATGCCCAGCGCTCGCACTTTCCGGAGAAGGCGGCAGTGTGGTACCTTATCAGAGGCTTTCTGAAAGTCTAAGTACACCACATCCACCGCCTTGTCCCGATCTTGCTCACTGAAAACGAAGTGGAAGAATTCCACAAGGTTCGTCAGGCATGACCGTTGCCTTCGGAAGCCGTGCTGGGAACTCCTCAGTAGCAGGTTTGACTCTAAATACGACGTCACTTTGTCCACCATGATGCTTTCCATGAGTTTACCGACTCTCGAAGTCAGACTGATAGGTCAGTAGTTTTACGGATGGCTGGGGTCTCCTTTCTTGAAGATCGGAGTCACCTCCGCCTCACGCCAGTCTCTAGGAACGCATTTGGTCCGGATTGACATGTTGAAGATTGCGCTCAGGTGTGGTGACATTTGATCACGCACTTCTTTCAACACTTCAGGTAGAAACCCGTCCGGTCCAGGGGACTTATTCGCCTTTAGGTCAGCGATCTTTTTCTTTATTTCTCCTTCGGTGAAGTCCATTGCCTCCAGCTTTTCCCTCGAGTAGGAATCCGTCGGCTAGGGAATGGGTCCACACTCTTTAGTAAACACTGAAGAGAAGTAGTCGTTGAGGAGGTTAGCATTTTCTGCATCTGAATGCTTTAATGTCCCCTCCTCATTCCTCAAAGGGCCAATCGTTTGACGGATTGGTTTACGGCTCTTTACATATCAAAAAACTCCTTGGGATTCTCTTTACAGAGTCTCGCCACTCGGAGTTCTTCAGATCGCTTAGCCGCCCTTATGCTGCACTTCACTCTCCTGGTTAGCCTCCGGTTTTCGTCAAGGTCACCCGAGATCTTAGATTGCTGGTACACATTTCTCTTCTCCCTAAGCAGTTGCCCGATTTCTCGATTAAACTACTTTGGTTGAACAGAGGACCGACGGGGGCATTTCAGAGGGATAAAACGCGATTGAAGACTCATGAATGTTGTTTTGATACTGTTTTAAGAGTCTTCAACAGCCTCGCACTCTTCTAGCATCGCGTCAGTCAGTCCCGCGCGTAGACCTGCAAAGTCTGCTCTTCTCAAATCGAGTTTCCTTGATTTACTAGTTGCAGGCTCTGCCTTCGGGACTTTGACTACAAATTTAATTAGTCTGTGGTCACTGCCACCGAGCTCTTCGCCAACAGAGAGGTCCTCAACGATGTCATCCTCAGAGGTGAAAACCAAGTCGAGGATACTGTCTCCTCTCGTGGGCTCTCTTACCCATTGAGTCAGGAACTCATTGTTCGTGAACTCCAGGAGTAGTGCGTTCTCGCCACAGGGTTCTCTGGTTTCCCAGTCAACTTGTGTGTTGAAATCACCCATGACGATACACACTCTGTCTTCGACAAGTTCTCCTAGTAGCTCGTACAGATCTCTGTCCTTTTCAACGAGTTGGGCAGGAGGTCTATAAAGCACCAGGGTCCTGTATTTAGCAGGACCTATCTCTAGGTATACTTGACTGATGGTTGAGGATAGTTTGCTGCTGGTGGGGGATAGTTTACTGATGGGTGATGATAATTTAGTGATGGTTGAGGATAGTTGATTTATGGTTGGGGATACTTGTCTGATAGTTGAGGATAGTGGGAGATAGTTTACTGATGGTGTAGGGGGATTGACTGACTGATGAGGATAGTTGACTTATGGTTGAGGATAGTTGACTGATTGTTTAAGATAGTTGACTGATGTTTGAAGATAGCTGACTGGTGGGGGAAAATACTTGACTGATGGTTGAGGATAGTGGACTGATGGTTGAGGTTACTTGACTGATGACTAAGGATAGTTGGCTGATGGTTGAAGCTAATTTACTGATGGCTGAGGATAGTTGACTGATGTCTGAGGATAGTTGACTGATGGCTGCTGAAGATACTTGACTGATGGTTGAGGATAGTGAACTGATGGTTGAGGCTACTTGACTGATGGTTAAGGATAGTTGACTAATGGTCGAGGCTACTTGACTGTTGGTTGAGGATAGTTACCTGATTGTTGAGGATAGTTGACTGATGGTGGAAAATAGTAACTGTTGGTTGAGGAAGGTTGACTGATGTTTGAGGATAGATGGCTAATGATTCAGGATAGCGCACTGATTTCTGAAGACAGTTAACGGATGGGTGATGATTGGTTTAAATGGATTTTACTTATTACTTGGAGAGCAAAAATGGAGAACAAGTTCATAATTATTGGTAGAAAAAAAATCACTGTAGAATTCAATGGTTTGAGAATTTGCTCTCTATAACACTGGTTTACAGACAAAAATAAATTCTGAGCAAGCCTGTGAATAGGTGTTTTTGACTAATTTTGATGTGCTTAAATTAAATTTCTAAACATTTTTGCTCTAACACTTCTAGTATTTTTGCTTTCACATATCCATTTTTTATTATGATGTATATGCGGGTATTTATAATATAATGTGTTTATTTCAGATATTAAAATTGCATTTTACTGAACGAAACAAAACATAGCCACCTAACGTTGACCGAACTAAATATTACTATTATTTGGATATAAGCTTATATAAACATTATAGTACTACAGATAGTCAGAAGTGAGTTTTTTGGAAGATCTGCTGTACTTTGCCTCCGCAATGACACGCAAGAGCATCCAGCGGAAGTTCCTCATCATGCTGCGGTTACACTTGCCTTACTCTCCATATTAGTAATATCCTGGTGGAACCTTTCCGCATGTTCATCACTTACTGTTCCGCGGTTTGAAGGGAAAACGTTGAGGTTGGCGTAGAGAAAGTGAATCTTGAGAGACATTGCGCAACCTATATCCTGATAAGCCTGAAACAACTTCACGGTACGCTCTTGTTAATTTATCAAGGATGTAATGGCAAGCTAACTTAAATACTACCCATGGTCTCACTTCCTTCAATGTGATATTCCTCTCGAATACCTCATCTCTCAGTACTTCACGGATCTGAGGTCTGACGAAAATGCCGTCTGTGAGCTTAGCAGAGCAGCTGGGAACAGAGTACACAAGTGTTGGAAGGCAGCTCCAAACTTGTCCATGGCCTTCTCAAAATTCTTAATGAGGCTAAGCTTTTCTTGGACACTGTGTTTCTCATACAAGAAAGGGTTCTTAGACCCCTGTCTTTCTGCGTGTGGTACCTGGACACAGCCTGACTGTCCCAGAGAGAGAGAGAGAGAGAGAGCGAGAGAAAGCAACAGAACTTCGTGAAGCCTAACTGAACACCTATGAACTTTATGACCTTGAGGTCCCTGCAGCGGCTCTACAGATTCTTGACAGCATCCAGATGGAGCTTTATATTGCCATATGACTCCAAACTTTTGAGTATTTATTACCATTGTGCAGAGCACAAACTTTAGACTTCCCTTGGAAGAGAGTAGGGAAAGACGCCAATTTGAGTGATTGTGTGGCAAGCCGTGAACACGCCAGAGACATCTGTGCAGTAGCACAATTTGTTTTCCATGTCGAAGAATGAGGCGAGCTCCTTGTTTCTTGTCCTGAAACTGCAGATCCTTACACTTCCCTTGACCAGGTTTTCTGCTTCAGCCGGGATGCCAGGAGGTCTGACTGCTGTTTAAATAGGTATAAATCACGGTCCAAGTCATTTAGTTCTTCCTTTGTGACACAGTAGGGCTAAATACCACTTGCCCTTGAATAAATAGATACATTGTCTTCGCAAGAGAAAGACTTGGTACAATTCTCTTCTGAGGACATTTCGTTATCTGATGAAGGAAGAAGATCCTTATCTGCTAGGTGTCTAGGGACAAGGAGATCATCTGAGTTTGGAACAGGTCTTATAGTTGAGAGAAGGTTGAGATAATTAATTTTTTATGGAAGAAACGGTGAAACCATTAATATATGTTAGACAAAAATTCCAATATTCTGCATGGTTCTCTCCAGATCATTGGAAGAGTAAAGTTGAAGGCTGCTTTCTTGCCATTAAACCATGCATTTATACCATTGCAAAAGGGCTTACAAGAAATGTGTATGTGCCCTAAGTTTGTCTCGATCTCACATTTTAAGGTCGAAATGATGTAAGTAAGCAAGAAGGAGAGTAGTTGTTCGGCGCTGTGTAATAGTCGTGAAATCCCCACATACGTAACAAAATGAATCAGGTTTATTGACTTCTCCGCGTTGTTTTGAAGTCAATGAAACCATTAACAAGGAAGAAAAGAAAGTACCCTAGAAGATCTAACGGGCCATTCAATGAGGGTACCTTTGGACTAGCAGTCGAGCGGGCACATATCTGCCCAAATGATTTACGTCATTAAACGGCCGCTTTTCAAGACCCTGTCTAGTCTTGACTTGAACTGGTCAACAGATTCACTGTTGACAACTTCCACTGGAAGTGCATTCCAACTACCGCAGATGCTGTTCGTTTAAAAGTTTCCACACAGATTGCGGTTGTAACGCTTCAGTTCAAGTTTAAATCTATGATTTCTTGTTCTGCTCTCAACAAGTGTGAAAATATTCCTGTAGTCAACATTGTCGAACCCTCGAAGTATTTTGAAAACTTCGATGAGCTAACCACGCAGTCCAAGGGTTTCCAACGAGAACAGATATAATTCCCTTAATATATTCTCATAACTTTTATGTCTGATAGAGGGAATCAGTTTGGTTGCCCTGGCTTGCATGCGTTCCAATCTCGCGATGTCCTTTTGAAATGAAGGACTCCAAAATTGTACGGCATACTCCAGGTGCGGCCGAACGAGGAGTTGTACAGACAAAGTACTATCTCCTTGTTACGGTATCCAAACTGCACTTTATGTAGCCTAACATCCTTTGGGCTTTCTTCTCTGCCTCGATGCACTGTTTCGAGAACTTGAGGTCGCTAGTGATAGTTACACTGAAGTCCTTCTCAGTGTCACTCGATTCAAGAGCAGTGCTCTTAAAGATATATAGTGATTTAGGATTTCGGTGGCTGATATGCATCACTTTGCATTTCTTAACGTTGAAAGGCACTTGCTAAGTATTAGACCACTCCCCATTCTTCCGAAGATCATCTTGCAGGCGGGCAGTATTTCCATCCTTTGCAACGTTCATACCAAGCTTGGTATCGTCGGCATATTTGGAAATCTTGGCAACCATGTCACTGTTTATGTCATTGACGTAGATGATAAATAGTCGTGGTTCCAGGACAGAACCTTGAGGCACCCCGCTAGTAACGGGCACCCACTCAGAAGCCTGTCCATTAACCACCACCCGTAGCCGTCTGCCATTTAGCCAGTTCTCTATCCATCCTGCTACTCTTCGTCTATGCCCAGCACTCGCACTTTCCGGAGAAGGTGGCGGTGTGGTACCTTATCAAAGGCTTTCTGAAAGTCTAAGTACACCATATCAACCGCCTTGTCCCGATCGTGCTCACTGAACATGAAGTGAAAGAATTCCACAAGGTTCGCCAGGCGTGACCGTTGCCTTCGGAAAGCGGTGCTGGGAACTCCTCAGTAACAGGTCTGACTCTAAATACAACGTCATTTTGTCCACCATCATGCTTTACATGAGTTTACCGACTATCGAAGTCAAACTGATAGGTCGGTAGTTCGACAGTTGGCTACGGTCCCCTTTCTTGAATATAGGAGTCACCTCCGCCTCACGCCAGTCTCTAGGAACGCATTCGGTCCGAATTGACATGTTGAAGATTGCGCTCAGGTGTGGTGACACTTGATCGCGCACTTCTTTCAACACTTTAGGTAGAAACCCATCCGGGCCAGGTGACTTATTCGTCATTAGGTCACCGATCTTCTTTTCTATTTCTCCTCGGTGAAGTCCATATCCTCCAGCTTTTCCCCCGAGTAGGAATCCCTTGGCTGGGGGATGGGACCACACTCTTCAGTAAATACTGAAGAGAAGCACTCGTTGAGGAGGTTAGCATTTTCTGCAGCTGAGTGCTTTAATGTCCCTTCCTCATTCCTCAAAGGGCCAATTGTTCGACGAATTGGTTTACGGCTGTTTATATATCCAAAAATCTCCTTGGGATTCTCTTTACAAAGTCTCGCCACTCGGAGTTCCTCAGACCGCTTAACCGCCCTTATGCTGGACTTTACTCTCCTGGCTAGCCTATGGTATTCGTCAAAGTTACCTGAGATCTTCGATTACCGGTACAAATTTATCTTCTCCGTAAGCAGTTGGCCGATTTCTCGATTAAACTACTTTGGTTGAACAGAAGACCGACGGGGGCATTTCAGAGGGATGAAACGCGATTGAAGACTCATGACTCTGGTTTTGAAATTGTTCCACGAGTCTTCAACAGCCTCGCACTCTTCTAGCATCGCGTCAGTCAGTCCCGCGCGTAGACCTGCAAAGTCTGCTCTTCTCAAATCGAGTTTCCTTGATTTACTAGTTGCAGGCTCTGCCTTTGGGACTTTGACTACAAATTTAATTAGTCGGTGGTCACTGCCACCGAGCTCTTCGCCAACAGAGAGGTCCTCAACGATGTCATCCTCAGAGTTGAAAACCAAGTCGAGGATATTGTCTCCTCTCGTTGGCTCTCTCACCGATTGAGTCAGGAACTCGTTGTTCACAAACTCCAGGAGTAGTGCGTTCTCGCCACAGGGTTCTCTGGTTTCCCAGTCAACTTGTATGTTGAAATCCCCCATGAATATACACACTCTGTCTTCTATAAGTTCTTCTAGTAGCTCGTACAGATCTCATCCTTTTCAACGACTTGGGCAGGAGGTCTATAAAGCACCAGGGTCCTGTATTTGGCAGTACCTATCTCTAGGTCAACACCTAGTAGTTCATGGTCAGAGACGATGTTGCAATCCGTCGAGTTGAGAGTATCCTTGACATACACATCACACCGCCACCCTCTCTGTCTGGCCTATCTTTCAGGAAGAGCTGGTAACCGAGAATCGTGAATTCACCTTCAAAATCTCGGCTTGAGGTTTTTATCCACGACTCCCTTATGGCCACCATCTCAGGTTCTTCTGTTGCTACGAGGCCACGGAGCTCAAGAAACTTGTTCCTGATTGACCTCGCATTGAACAGAAGAACTTTCATGCAGTCCCCGAATGTAGGACTCCCTACTCTCTTCCGTTTCCCAGCTTGCTTGCTGGAGCAGTGCCATTCCTCTTTGCGACCTCCGAGAAGGTCGTTTCAGGAGTGACACTGGCGTACTGGCGTACGTCCGCCTTCACTCCTGGTCTGACACTACTTGGGTGCGTTCCACGACATCTTGTATCATGTTGCAGAGTACGGCCTTTCCTTTAAAGCAGTGGTCGGGGAACAGGGGTAAATTACCCCAAATGGGGTAATTTAGAAAAATTGGGAGGTAATGGATGTGCTATGGATGTGAATGTGCTAAGTGAGGGAAACGAATGTGAAAGTTGGAGAAAAAGAATGCATAGAGGAACCTTTCTTCTATTTTTCGGTAAAATCTTACATTTCTCCTAATTAAGTGGCATTTTGCCATGTTTTGAACAAGCCTCTTTCAGAGTAGTTGATGAATTAGTAGAGCTGATCAAGTGATATAATAATTATTTACATAAGGTGAGTTATGATATAATCTATAATATTTACGTTTTTGTATAGACTTTTGTGATTGAAATTCAACAAAAGTTAAATATATAAATATAAGATTAGTTTAGACTTTAGGATATTTTAGTTTATTTGTAAGGGGCCTAATTGTCCCATCAACTGTTTAGTTGCCATTTCTCACTTTTTTAGGGGCAAATATTATATTTTTTATTTATTTATTTATTTTTATTTTAATAAATTATGTTATATTAAAAGTAAGTTTTTTAACGAGTTTAACTCTATTTAAGAAGATTTCATGCAGCCCCTACAGATGTAATGCTCACTCTTTTTAAGTCTTATTGTTTGAATTTTTATGGTTGTGAGTTGTGGTTTGATTTTATGTTATGTTATTTTAAAGTTTTAATTTAAACTCTTAAATTCGTCACTAAATATTTTTTTATTTTTCAAAAATAGAAGTCAAAAGACCTTAAAAAAGTGATAGATTTGTCTTTCATTTTCAGATTGCATCAGCAAGGAAAAGGACATATCAGGCAGAGTTCCTTAATTATGGCTTCACAGAAATAGAGGGCAAAGGACAAATGAAACCTCAATGTGTCGTCTGTATGAAAGTACTGACTGCCGAGTTCCTTAATTATGGCTTCACAGAAATAGAGGACAAAGGACAAATGAAACCTCAATGTGTCGTGTGTATGAAAGTACTGACTGCCGAGTCTTTCAAAAAAAATCACCTGAAGAAACACTTGGACAAGGTTCATTCACACCTGTCTTGTAAACCATGGGAATACTTTAGAATCTGGAAAAAACAGTCAAAAGACAGAGATTGGAGAATAACATGAGTGCAACGTTTGACCAACGTTCAGCAGCAATAGCTAGTTTTGAAGTGGCATGGTTGGTTGCTCGAAACAACAAACCACATACTATTGGTGAAGACTTAATCAAACCGGCGGCTGTGAAAATGGCAGAATAATGTGTGGGCAGAAAGTAGCTAAACAACTGACTACAGTGCCTTTGTCTGCAAGAGTTATTAAAGAAAGAATTTCAATATTGGCAGAAAATGTGAGAGAACAAGTGATTTCTTCAGTAAAAAAGAGCAAAGAGTTTGCCATTCAACTTGATGAGACTACAGATGTCAGTAGCAATTCGCAGCTGATGGTATACGTTCGATACAGGGGTTCTGATGAACTTGAAGAATAAATGTTGCTATGTTCTCCTCTTGAGTTGAGAACTCGTGGCATTGATGTGTTGAATAAGGTTGATGCATGCTTCAAAAAACAAAGTGTTGATTTAAAGTGTGGAAGATTGTATTGCAGTATCAGTTGATGAAGCTCCTGCCATACTTGGTCACGTCACTGGTTTTGTGGCTTTGGCCAAACAACAGAATCCAAATATTCAGGTCATCCATTGTATGATACATCGCCAGGCATTAGTTGCAAAGGATTTGGAACGAGAAGCGGAAGCTGTGTTGAATGATGCAATTAAGATTGTCAATGTTGTAAAAGGGCATGCACTAAACACGAGGATGTTTCGTGATTTATGTGAGGATGGAGAGGCTGAATATTCAACCTTTCTTTTCCATACGTAAGTGAGGTGGCTTTCACGTGGAAATGTCCTGAATAGACTGTGGGCTCTTAAAACCGAACTTGAAATATTTCTGACTGATCAAAAACACACACTTGCAGAGAAGTTCAGAAAATCAACCTGGCAAGCTCTTCTTGCATACTTAGCTGACATTTTTGGGCATGTGAATGCGCTGAACAAGGAATTGCAAGGAAAGAAAATCAATCTCATCTTAGCAAGGGAAAAAATTTCAGCATTTGTATCAAAGCTTCAGTATTGGAACCAAAAAGTAAATGCCAATAAGATTGCTGTCTTTCCAAACCTGGCAGAGTTTTTGAAAGAATTGAAGACTGCAGTCTTAGTGACATGAAGAAATCAGTCATAAGGCACCTGACCAAACTTAGGAATAGGTTCTTGACTACTTTTCAGGGCTTGATTCACATACTCTCAGCTGGGTTGTAAATCCCTTCAAATATGAACTGACGGATTTACCTGAAGAACCTAAATGATTGGCAGAAGAGCTTATTGAACTGCGTCCCAACAGTGAAACAAACATGGAATTTGAGACCAAGGATGACCTCTCAAGTCTTTGGATGTCAAAAGCTGCAAAGGCTTATAAAACTGCCCATTTGGAAGCAACTAAAATGCTGCTACCTTTTGCAACAACCTACCTTTGCGAACAAGGTTTTTCTACCATTGTAAATCTAAAAACAAAATACAGAAACCGGTTGGATCCTAAAAACAGCATCAAAGTAGCAGTGACATCAAAAATCCCTGATATTGAAATTGTTGTATCAGAGATGAAACAGTATCATTTTTCCAAAGCCTGAGAGAGCTGATATAGTCAAGTTTTCAACAATAATTTTTTCATTAGATTTATTTGTGTACCATTCTCATGCCAGAAAGGGTAAACATTTTTTCCCCATAATAGTGGATTCAATAACATTTTCCTACTTTGTTTTTGTACGAATTTTAAATACATAATAGTGACATAGTCAATAATTTTGCTTGTGTGCCATGTAATGCTAAAAAGTGACTGTTAAATTTCTGTTTATAAATATATAATTTCCTAAAAATTTTCTTGTGTGCTATTTCCAAGCCAAAAAGACGGACTTTTATTTCCTAATGATAGAAGAAATAAAAAATTAAACATTATCCCAACATAAATTTTTTTGTCTTTATTATCAATGATTTTTCTAAGTAAATTGGTTTGTCCACCAGAGTACTTCAAAGTCAGGGGTAAATTCATTTTACTACAAATACTTTTGGGGTAACACCCCAAAAAGTTACCCGACTCCTGCTTTAAAGGAAAGATGTACTCCATCCCTTTGGTAGAGATCATTTCTACCATAAAAGGTGCGGTAAGGGTCAACAAAAAAGACTCCCTCCGCCGTACACAAATCTCCGAGGCGTCGATTAAGGAAGACGTTCCTCGAGTGAGCGGTCCGGGATGGACCTCTTCTCGGTAGCATCCCGACCACTACACGTCGGCGTGTTTTTAGCCCACAGTCGTCCACAGCACCCATGACTGTGTTGAGAATCCTTTCTGTGGGGCCTATCCTTACTCTTCTGAGGTAGAGGTCGTTGCCACTTACCATTAGGGAAACGACTGAGTTCTCAGGAATCTGAGTGTAATAGAACGAGTTGAAGCTGCGTTTAATTTCAACTCCTATCCCGTATTATTTAAAACCACGATGCTGCCCACGTGCATCTTCGATTCGAGGCTTGGAGTCTTATCACAGCTACCGGATGTCAATGTTTAAACAAGGAGGTTATCGTCCCCCCATTCGCCCCCATACGCCGACCTCGCCAGATCGAGTTGGGCTTATGAGCAGATAAGGCATTGTTCTCCGGCCCGGCTGTGCGTTCCCTCCAAGCTTTCACTCCATTTTCCCCCACGCCAAGGAGATGTCCTGGCTATTTATATGGGAACTTTACCACTAAGATCAGATTGAAGATCCAGATTTTCGTCGCGAAACATCACCACGACCCTCTCTCCCTTTGTGCGCCAAGGGACCTCGACCTCGAGATTCACCATCACTTGTCCAGAAGGAGGACAATATTCCTTGAGTGCCAAAGGTTCGAGCCTTTCCGACGCCAAGTCCCCAAGGCTTCCCCCCCTGTTGTTCAAAGGAGAACAGCATTAGAACAGCCATTGTTCGTTTTGAGCCCTTCGCCAAGAAACGGTTCTCATCCCCCCCTGTTGTTCAAGGAGAACAGCATTAGAACAGCCATTGTTCGTTTTGAGCCCTTCGCCAAGAAACGGTTCTCACCCCCCCCCTGTTGTTCAGAGGAGAACAACATTAGAACAGCCATTGTTCTTGAGCCCGTAGACAAGAGACGGTTCTCATCCCCCCCTTTGTTCAGAAGAGAACAACCTAGAACAGCCATTGTTCGTTTTGAGCCCTTCGCCAAGAAACGGTTCTAACCCCCCCTGTTGTTCAAAGGAGAACAACATTAGAACAGCCATTGTTCTTGAGCCCGTAGACAAGAGACGGTTCTCATCCCCCCTTTGTTCAGAAGAGAACAACCTAGAACAGCCATTGTTCTTCCAGCCGTTCGTCGAGAAACGGTTCTCCTTCCCAAGACGCCTCATCAGGATCCTTTTATCCCCCCCCCTTCGGCTGGAGCTCGCCAGCGGACCGAAACTCCTTTGCGCCACCTTCCACTGCACCACTAGTGCCAAAGTTACGTAAGCCAAACTTCACCTTTGAGTATTGATCCCTTTTGTCAATTCTATCCTGTGCTTTAAATTGTTTATCGAACCATCCCATCTCTTTAACTCTATATTTGTTTTACCTTTTTTAATCCCTTAAATCCTTGGATTAGCCCGAGTCTCCACGACCCTTTCCATTCTGTTTATGTCAATATTTTCCGTTTTTGTGTATTGTTTATAGTTATTATTAATAAAACTCTATTTTATTAATGATAGTAATATTATTATCCTTGAGCTCAGTTCCACTTCTTAAGCATATCGAAGATACATAATATCGGCCGCCAGACAGTAACGCACTCTAAAGATAATTAAGGAAGTTCCCTCAACGAATAGTGATATATGGTATATCGTCGGGAGTCATTCTACGACATATATATATATATATACTATTTAAATTTGGTATCAGGTGTGTAAGGTTTAACGCTATATCTTTGCAAACACTGGTCTCAGTCGAGTAAAGCATAGTGTTATTCGTTATAATAATAGAATATAGTAGTTCCCTTTCGTTTTAACGATTGCAATCCCTTTTTTTTTTAAACTTAAGAAACTGGAGTAGCTCAAGGAACTGTGATAATAATTTGTTTGTGTTTTTTTTTGTGATTTTAGTCAGTGGTTATTTAGAGTAAGAAACCAAGTACGAATAGGTCAGTGCCCATATTTAGGTAGGCTAATTCTATAGAGGCATAATTCTTGTTGCAAGGAATTTTAGTTGGTTGACTAGTGCGCCCCCAAGTGCAAAGATGACTCAGTTTGAAATCTTTAAAGCGCAAGGAGAATCCTTGAGACTCTCCGGAAAAGAACTAATTGAGTACATTCAAGAGGAGCAAAGAAAAGAGGAAGAAAAAGAAAGAGTAATCCGACAAGAGCAACGAGAAGAAAAAGAAAGAGTAATCCGACAAGAGGAACGAGAAAAAGAAAGAGAAAAAGAGGAACGGATAAGACAAGCTGAGCTTCAGATTGAATTAGCTCGGATTAAAGCAGAAGTTCAAAGAAAAAAGGTAGAAAAAGAAAGAGAAAGAGAGGAACGGGGAAGAGTAATCCAACGAGAAGAACGAGAAGGAAAAATACAACGAGAAGAACGAGAAAAAGAAATCCAACGAGAAGAAAGAAGGACGGATTCGCGCCCCTTCCCAGGAAAGCTGACAAAGTTTCCGAGCCCCATAAAACCCCAAAACTTCTTTCCCCCAAACCAACATCAGGACTCCAAACCTCCCGTTAAGACTTCTCCTCCATCTCTCTTCCCGAAGCGACCAATAATATGCTTCACCTGTGGTGTAGAAAACCACATGAGCTGGAATTGCCCCCAAAATTCTAGGCTCAAAAGCGGACCAGCCCACCAAGTTCACCAGATTAATGCAACCCCGGCTCCCCCGGTGGTGCAGACCCAAGCAGAAACTTCTCCCCCTCCGTCAGGCCACCAGGTAAATTTTGTTTTTGGTAAAAGTTCATCGGGAACTTTGAAATATGAGGAGGGCAGCGTGGACAGCTGCCGAGTATCGACTCTCGTCAGGGACACAGGATGTACGTGTTTCATCGTGTCCGACGAACTCCTCCCAGTGGCCTCTAACCACGAAAAATTTGCGGTGGTACATGACCAACTTGGGCGGGCGAACCGATTCCCCGTCGCTAGATGTTACCTGCAGTGTCAATATTATAATGGCTGGGCTGAAGTCATTGTAGCACCCATACAATTCTGTTCCGTACTTATAGGACAGAGCCCCCAAGTAAGTTTCGACCCTGTGTTTCAGGCCGCCCTTCCTCAAGGCCGAGATAAGAAAGAAGCCCAGGAGCCCGTCCCCATCAGAACCCCGATACCGTCCGATTTCTCGGAGACCCCTAACCAGGACTTTAGGACGGCAAAAGAGGAGTGTGAATCACTAACACCCTTAGGTGATAAGGCCCAAGACAAGGACACGGAGACTGTCCGTGGACCCCAAGAAAAAAAGAACCCCCAACGCGCCCATGGAGATACCTTCGTAGAACTGGACGAAACATCGGCGCTTGAAGAGGATTGCCCCGCGGAGTCCCTTAATGTAATCCAGACAGTGTGCATCCAACCTGATGCCGATTACCCTCCTCCTTCCCTACCAGGCAAGTCTTTAGAACCCTCTGACCTGGATAGTGACGCGCAGCTGACACCACGTCAGAAGAGTCAGCTACAAAAACTAATTAAATGGAGTCACCATTTCCCCGCCCTATTAGCTTTTTTCGAGCGACTGCGTGAAAATGGCCTCACCATTGGCCCCAGCAAATGCCAGTTTGCTCACGAAACCATCAAATATTTGGGTTTCAAAATAGGACAAAGCAAGTTAGGTCCCCACGAGAACAAGATTAAGGCAATCGCCCACATGCCCCTCCCGATTACAAAGAAGCCATTAAGATCGTTCCTAGGATCAGCTTCTCCCTATCAGCGATTTGTTCCGAATTTCGCTGCAATTTTGGCCCCCCTATGCCCCCTTCAGGAAAAGAATTTCCCCGATCGTTTACGTTGGAATGATGTCGCTGTTTCCCATTTTAATCAGCTCAAAAGTAAGTTCATTTCTGCCCCCATTTTAAAGTTGCCCAGCCCGGAAAAATCTTTTGGGGTTAAGACCGACGTGATCAACGAGGGCATTGGAGGTGTACTCCTTCAATACGTGGATGACGGAACGAGTCATCCAGTTGCATATGCCAGTCGTCAATTATTACCACGCGAAAAGAGATATGCCACTAGAGAAAAGAAAGCTCTATCAATTATCTGGGTCATAGACAAATTCAAGCTGTACTTGATATGTAAAGAATTTCAAATAGGAACCGTCCACCGTCCGTTAGCCTATATCAGGAATGTGAGATATTCAAACGGCCGCATCATGCGCTGGAGTTTACTCTTGCAAGAGTATCAGTTTAAAATAAATTAGATAAAAGGTTCCGATAACCAGGTCGCTGACGCACTCAGTAGGAATGCGTTACCGAATAGCGTAGAATAATTGTATTCATAGGATTAGTATCTCCATGTAGGTATATACCGTCTTGTACGACTTAATTTAAGATTCTTTTGTAATATTATTAATTAATGTATATGTCTGAATTTTGTAACGCTCAATGTCTAATTTTTTTGTATGTATATATATTTGTTCTTATTAATTTACGTATAAATTATTTTGTCCCGTATGTCCTAAGTTTATATCATTTCATTGTTCCATGCCCTTTTTTTTTTCCTCTGATTAAGTTGTATTAAAGGTTATTTTCCCCTGTAATCTAAAGATCAAAATAATCATATGTATTGAGGTAATACTAGTTAGGTGCAGGAAGGTACGGTTGGTACAAGAAAACGAGTTCCCCACAACGGAGCTCTATCGTTGTCCCTTCTCTCTTTTTTTCGAAGTGACAACTTCCCCTGGAATGGAGGGGTGTAATAGAACGAGTTGAAGCTGCGTTTAATTTCAACTCCTATCCCGTATTATTTAAAACCACGATGCTGCCCACGTGCATCTTCGATTCGAGGCTTGGAGTCTTATCACAGCTACCGGATGTCAATGTTTAACCAAGGAGGTTATCGTCCCCCCATTCGCCCCCATACGCCGACCTCGCCAGATCGAGTTGGGCTTATGAGCAGATAAGGCATTGTTCTCCGGCCCGGCTGTGCGTTCCCTCCAAGCTTTCACTCCATTTTCCCCCACGCCAAGGAGATGTCCTGGCTATTTATATGGGAACTTTACCACTAAGATCAGATTGGAGATCCAGATTTTCGTCGCGAAACATCACCACGACCCTCTCTCCCTTTGTGCGCCAAGGCACCTCGACCTCGAGATTCACCATCACTTGTCCAGAAGGAGGACAATATTCCTTGAGTGCCAAAGGTTCGAGCCTTTCCGACGCCAAGTCCCCAAGGCTTCCCCCCCTGTTGTTCAAAGGAGAACAACATTAGAACAGCCATTGTTCGTTTTGAGCCCTTCGCCAAGAAACGGTTCTCATCCCCCCCTGTTGTTCAAGGAGAACAGCATTAGAACAGCCATTGTTCGTTTTGAGCCCTTCGCCAAGAAACGGTTCTCACCCCCCCCCTGTTGTTCAGAGGAGAACAACATTAGAACAGCCATTGTTCTTGAGCCCGTAGACAAGAGACGGTTCTCATCCCCCCCTTTGTTCAGAAGAGAACAACCTAGAACAGCCATTGTTCGTTTTGAGCCCTTCGCCAAGAAACGGTTCTAACCCCCCCTGTTGTTCAAAGGAGAACAACATTAGAACAGCCATTGTTCTTGAGCCCGTAGACAAGAGACGGTTCTCATCCCCCCTTTGTTCAGAAGAGAACAACCTAGAACAGCCATTGTTCTTCCAGCCGTTCGTCGAGAAACGGTTCTCCTTCCCAAGACGCCTCGTCAGGATCCTTTTATCCCCCCCCCCCTTCGGCTGGAGCTCGCCAGCGGACCGAAACTCCTTTGCGCCACCTTCCACTGCCCCACTAGTGCCAAAGTTACGTAAGCCAAACTTCACCTTTGAGTATTGATCCCTTTTGTCAATTCTATCCTGTGCTTTAAATTGTTTATCGAACCATCCCATCTCTTTAACTCTATATTTGTTTTACCTTTTTTAATCCCTTAAATCCTTGGATTAGCCCGAGTCTCCACGACCCTTTCCATTCTGTTTATGTCAATATTTTCCGTTTTTGTGTATTGTTTATAGTTATTATTAATAAAACTCTATTTTATTAATGATAGCAATATTATTATCCTGAGCTCAGTTCCACTTCTTAAGCATATCGAAGATACATAATATCGGCCGCCAGACAGTAACGCACTCTAAAGATAATTAAGGAAGTTCCCTCAACGAATAGTGATATATGGTATATCGTCGGGAGTCATTCTACGACACTGAGATTTCTCCGCCTCTACTCTGATCTGCTGGTTTCCACTTCCTGGTAGGCAACTTACCTTCACACTCGTGCGAAGGCGTGCTGCTAGCAGGGGTTGCAGGGTCCGTACTTGAGAGTCCCCAATAAGGTTGACCCTCGCACATTTGACTGCACTCTTTTCTTTCGCCATAGACTTATCTCTTCTTCCCTTTTTCGATCTTCATTTAACTTTTCTTTTGTTTCTCTTTTCTCATCTTCTCTTTCCGCTTTTCCTTGCGTACCAGTAACGCTCGAATCCTCTACACTGGGGTGAGCTGCATTAAGGTCGTTTTTCTTCTTTTTTTTCTTTTTATTTTTCTTATTTGTTTCTCCGCATGGATGAAGTTGGACTGCCAATGCAGTTTCAGCTCCTTGAGTTGGAGTCTCATCGGCGGAACCACCCAAGTCAGTGGGAGTTTCGTCTCGAGCTTGAGCTGACTGGGCCTCTAGTTTAAAGGCTAGCTCTAGGATTCTCTCCTCGAGACACCGAATCTGAAGCGCGTGCTGCGTTTCTAGGGTCTGTATTTTACTTTCCAGTTCCCTAGATTTTTCTTCAGAGGTTGTGAAGAGATCTTTGAGTTAATTGCAGTATGC
Organism: Ceratothoa steindachneri; assembly: GCA_963969495.1. Lineage (NCBI taxonomy): Eukaryota > Metazoa > Arthropoda > Malacostraca > Isopoda > Cymothoidae > Ceratothoa > Ceratothoa steindachneri. Next base: position 149,324,155 of record OZ018324.1, on the reverse strand, counting down.
CACTGCCTCTCGAACCTCTCCTTTAAGGATGCAGTCGGTGCATATACTTCCCGGGTGGCATTTCGAAAAAAATCCCTCCGGGAATTCTACGCACCACTTATCCTTCTGGCATATTGCGCATGTATATTTGATATTTGAGTGCAGCTGGACCTTTTTCCCTGTCATTTTGAACACTTTCTCTCTCTTAAAACTTTGCGACCAATCAATAGTAAAAAAGGGGGTTGGTGAGTTCTCCCCGCGTCAGTCGCTCCCACCTATCGATTGGAGACGTTTCGGATCTTTCAGAAGGAACGCTCCATGTGCTGCTGTTCGTCCAACCGAGTCGTCAAACCTCGGCGTGCTGTGGCTCCCAACCAAGCAGCACTGACGGTTCCCGAAGGGGCCATCGATTTCTCACCAGGTGAAAAACGGAGCACGCCCCGTACTAAACTCTTACTAGTTCCCTTCACGACGGCCAAGATCTCGGAGCAGCGTTCAATGGATATCCTGCCACACCAAGAGACTGAACCCAAGGCTTTTTATTGGCCTGGCAACCAACCTGGGAACAAAGGGTCGTCACCTCGGACCGATGCTACCAGAGGCACCCGTCAACGGTCCCTGGGAATGGTCAATAATTACGCGCCAGAGAAGGGGTTAACATGGCACTACCTTCATCCCGTTCATCGTGCCCCAACGCCTAGGACACCTCTATTCCTAGTCTCTCGCAACCAGTGAGCGTCGATTAGCGTTGTTTATAGAGGTTCCAAAGCCTCTCTTGTGACGCGTGAGGTAGCTGCCAGGTCCTTATATGTAGAAAGATGGAAAGAAGGGTAAGAGTGACATGATAATAGTAGGTTTATTTGGGGGGGGGGGTTGTATAATAAGTGGAAGAGATAGGATAAAAGTGAAAAAAGAGAAGGATAGAGTAGAAAAAAGGAAGAAAGGACATAGCTCGAAAAGTCAAAGGTACGCACAAGCTCTCTTCCCGCGACAAGGGGGCGTCACCCCTCTCCCTCTACTTACTCAGAGAGAGAGAGAGAGAGAGAGAGAGAGAGATATCAGCTCTCAAATATATGAAAAACAAAATAAACAATTACCATATATATTGTTACGTGAATTCTCACAAAACTATAATATAAACCTTTAAGTAACGTATAATCCGGTTGTATTCACAAAGGCCGAATTGACGTAGAGCGGGGATGAAGAATTTTTCTTGTGTTGAAGGCCGTGTTAAGTTGGCTGTAAGCAGTATTCCTAAAATTTTAATTAGATATACTACAAGTTTCTCATTATTTGTATATAACTCCTTACTTTATGACTATGTATTAAAATAGGATATGGGAATTTTATATTACTCAATATTAAATAAAATATGATTGATTTAATTAGCATTCGTGGGCGGTGCTTTATATAATGTCTGGAGTCAGAATTGGGTCAAACGAGGTCTGGCAATCGCCTTTGATTTCGAAGCTAATACATGGCTTTTCAATTGTGTATACTGCAACTTAATTACAAATAGCGGGGAGGTATGAGGGCAAAGCCCCCATTTCAAAAATAATAGCCTTATGGTCCGAATTCATAGGTAGTTGCCAGACGTCGTTAGACGCTCCAATGTTCATTTTCTTAATCCGGGCTTTAGGCAGATGACTGTATTTTATAATGCCTATTTCCTTGAAGTGGGGCAGTCACCTACCTCGCAGGCGACTGGGTATTTTATTATGACTATTTCTAGCTTCGCCCCGATTAGGCAGAGCTAGAAATAAAGTCATTAAATTTCCTTGAGAGGGGCACTGGTTATTCCAAGTTGAATCACGTATTGGAATTGGAAAAGTACAACATGACAATTCTAAAGTTAACTAACTCTTTAATGACTATGGTGTGAGTACTCTTTGTAGAAAGTAATAAAATGTTTTGATCTGCAAAGTTGATTTCATTTAGAAGGCCGCATTTAATGACCAAGAATGCCACATATGGCCGAAAGGCTGCTTGTTCCCAATCCCTTACCTACAACAATAGACAAAAAGCAACGAGCGCACCCGAGAAAAACTTTATCAGACGTTTATATTGTTTTTTTTTATTTCTATCCTTTTTTTTCTGCATTATAAAGTTTACTATCAATTGTGCACAAATGTTTTTTATACTGTAATATAAAATAAAAACCCAGTTAATTTATATAAAAGTATATCTTAACGGATAATTATAGCAGACCAACAACAACCAAATCTCACCGCCTGTGAGCTACTGGCATTACCGGGTCTCACAATGTACATGTTTGACCTACGCGAATTTTTGGATGACTTAAATAGCGTCATCAACATGCCAGTCTTAATTTGAATTAAGTATCTCTAAATTAGTCTAAAACACATATTTATGCAGTGTATTACTGAAATATTTTGAGTCTAAGCTTATATGTATGCATGATGAGTGAAAACGATTTTCGTATCTGAAATCAGGACCCCCAAATTAGATTAGAACACATAATTTCCTGCTTGCCTGATTTTTAGTCGCGTGTGACTCTATATCTCTATATGTCGGTGGGTAGATCGGTCGGTCGGTCGGTTCCCGGCTTGCTTTTTTTTGTTTTGGTAATAACATTGTGACTATTCAGCCGATTCTAATGAAATTTAAAACCCTTATGTTGATTTACATTCCCTTTCGAATGATAAAATTGCCAAGGTCCTCCCAAAGTTAGTTCAGGAATTATTGAAAGCTTTGAAGGTCTTAAGGTCCTAAATCAGAATAAGTGAGAGCACACGACTTTGGTCAGCAGACCTTGTTTGTTTGTAAACCAGTGGAGTTAATCTAATCGCAGGATGGAGGGGTATAAGCCCTAGGAAGCACAAACTCCTTGATTATTATTAACTACTTGAGAGGAGAGAAAGACCCAAGTTTCTGTTATGTTGCCTCGTATATCATGCATAAATGAGCCTCGAAACAAAATTCGTACGAATAAAAATAAGAATTCAAGGCAGAACTTACACTTAGTGGCGGATCAAATAGCTCAAGGCCCAACTTGAACAGAGTGGCGGGTCAAATAACTCAAGGCAAAACTTAAACTTATTGTCGGTTCAAAGAACTCAACGCTGAACTTGAACGTAGTGGCAGGTCAAAACACTCAAGGTCGTACTTAAACTTATTGGAATGCTAAATAACTCCAGGTCGAACTTAAAATTGGTAGTGAGTAAAATAAATCAAGGTCGAACATGAACTTAGTGACGGGTCAAATAACTCAAGTTTGGACTATAACTTAGTGGCTGGTAAAATAACTTAAAACCGAACTTGAACTTAGTGGCGAGTCAAAAAGCTCAAGGGCGAACTTGAACTTAGTAACTGGTAAAATAATTCAAAGCCGGACTTAAAGTTAGTGGTGAATCAAAGAACTCCAGGTCGAACTTAAAATTTGGTGGCACGTAAAATAAATCAAGGTCGAACTTGAACTTAGTGGCGGGTCAAATAATTCAAAGCCGAACTTGAACTTAGTAGGGGTAAAAAAATCAAGATTGAACTTAAACTTAGTGGCGGATTAAAAAACTCAATGTCGAACTTAAACTTAATGGTGGTTCGACCCCTGAATAAATCCACTGACCTCTGACTCAGCAAGAGTGCTCAATTTCGTACTTAAGAGTTCTTGTACTCTTTTTTCATAAGTTCTCTTTTAAAATGGATGGGGGGGGGAGTGCGGATTTTTTTTATTTTTGGAGCCCATCTGGCGAGGGAAGGGGAGGGGGGAGGGGGCAAGTAATACTCCCTTTCCTGGTCCCAGTCCTTGGTTTTGCTAGGATTTTTTTGAGGAAATTGCACGACTTCCAGATCACCAAAGCAGCCCCAACGACTCCTCTCAAAACACTTACTTCTCTTAATTTCACCACTTTCTTTACGAAACTCTTCTAACATTGTTTCTGGTAGGAATGCCATCGTTGGTTTCCCTGATATTTTCTCTCTGTTCCCCGTTAGTGTTTTATTTTCCTGATGTCTGCTCTTCCACTCTTTCCCAAGTAAAGTTAGGTCCGAGTATAGGTTGTTAGGGAAAGGGGAAGGGCTCTCTACCCTAACGATAGATGACCTTACCATGAATAAGGGTTCGTCCTCGTCTGAGCTGGGATTGCTGGTCTCGGACAACTGGACCCGGAAGGACCCCGACGATTGGAGGACCGTATGCTCCTCCCTGCGGTTCAGACCATTGCCTTCGAGCATCTGTCTTCTGTCCACTTCATTCACTTTGTTCCCATTCGTCGAACCCTGAGCGTTGTCAAAGGAGACAAGAGTTAATATTTAGTCGTTTTTTATTCAAAACAAACCATACGATGATCGTTTTAAGCAATTAAATCTCTTCCGATTAACCCAGCGTAGACTAAGAGATGACCTAATTTAAGTATTGGGTCTTTTTTGGAATCGGGCAGGCAGCGAATTCGGCGTTCGAGTCCATCGCAAGGTTAAGATTAAGCTATGGCGTTCGAAGCATATTTTCCTTGGAATAAATAAATTTGTAAAGTTTTTGTTATTGTTCGCCTTTTCTAAACCTAGCCTAACCGAACCTAACCTTAGCGTAACCTTGCCTAACCTTAGCCTAACCTTAACCTCAGTAGAGCCTCGAACGCCCAATTCCCTGTCGGGCCTACTCCGAAAAAGACCCAAGTATTTAAAATCGTCAGAGTCATAGTTAATATGAACAGTAACAAGTAGTTTATAATTGACAGAGCTAATTACACAGGGGAATGGTTGCAAAATTATATGTAAATCGTTTAACTCACGAGTTTAGAATTTCTTTTTAATCCGAATTGTCAACTTATGGAATAGTCTACCCCGTAACATCATTGACTGCACTGCGGTGATTCGTTTAAACACAAACTAGACAAACACTTTGCATCAAACCTAAGATTGATTTCGCCCTCCATAAGATAAGCGAACATTAATGATCAAGGGGGTGAAGTTTAGTAAATCTAGCTTAGGTACGTGTCTGCATGCAACTTCGTAAGGACCAAATGGTTTGTTCCTGCATGTTCTTTCCTTTGTATTAATTTTTTCCAGCTTATACCGTTTATCCCGTTCATCGAATTGTAGCAATTTTATTATTTATTCCATTTATTAAATTAGAGAATCCTATATCAGTTATTCCATAAAGCGTTTATTTTATTTCTTATGATGTACCTACTTCACTCATTTATTCCATTCATTAATTGTATTTAGCGTCTCCGGTCTTTTATTGCATTCATTGAAATGTATCAACTTTTTTCATTTATTGTATTCATTAAATTGTAGCATCTTTTTTCATGTATTACATTTATTAGGTTATGGTAGCTTCTTTAAATTATTATAATTATTAAATAGTATCAGTTTCTATCATGTGTTCTATTTAGTAAATTGTATTTGTCGTGGTATGACCAAGTGTACGCAGTTATACGCTCACTGGCCTACTGGCCGACCGAAATTAAGGCTCGACGTGGGGATGGTTCTAAGAGTGCTTTAAATACACAATTGCTAAGCCAAGGAATATTCAAAACACGACTAGAAAAATATACTTTAATGGGACTAAAGTTTACACATACATATAGGGCAAGTTAAATGGCAAGGTAATTAAATATTGACGGTTTAAGGCTAAGATGATTAACACTATCAATTAAGTTTGAACAGAGGGATAATTAATTAAGTAATGATTTTACAACTAGGCAAGTTCTGGAGCAAAGGGGACCCTTGAGGTTCGACGCGGTAAAGGTGGGAGGAGCGTGACGAAGCGGGGGTTAAATCCCTTTTCTCTTGATGTGCGGCGAGTAGGACCAGGTAGGTAAGTTCGACCTTGAACTTGTGGGCGTCTCACGGGACACTCAATTCAAATTCGGGGTACTGAAGTTGGGGGCCTCTTATTCTTAAGAGGCAAACGGAGGGTGCTTCGGAGATGACTTTTCCGATCCTTAAAATCCGAAGACGTGGTGAGAAGGGTTAAAGGGCGCCTAACTATCTCCACGAAAAACACTGAGTGACGACTAGCTCTTCCTTGGCTCTTCGACAATCACTAAATTCTTCTCTGGACGAGAATGTAGTCGATTTTTTCTCGACTAACGAAGACGTTACTGCTAACGTACTGGGCGGTGACTTCAAACACAATCTGCCTATGAACTTCGAAGTGTCGAATATATACTCCGAAATTATCTAGACGGGGAGAGAGATTCAGTGCCAACAGACTTCCTTAATTCCCTTGGGTCGCGATAAGGGCCTATAGCGAGAAGTCGCGATGCCCTCGTAATGGTCTTTCCATTGTGTTAATTTTGGCAGTATATAGGGTAAACGAATTTAGAGGGGTGAACGGCAAACTGGGGAAGTCATGTGTGGGGGGATTCCTTCTATCTCTCTATATTCTTCCACAGTATAGAATCCACTATCAATTCTATTCATTAAACTGTCATTTATTCCATTTACCCCATTTATTAAATTGTTGCTCTCTATCATTTATACTGATTAAATTATAACAGCTTTTATCATTTGTGTACTTTTATAGCACAGTAAATATGTATATGCAAAGAATTTAGTAGTGTTTTGTTCACCTCTTTTTTCGTTACATCCATTTTGTGTTATCTGATGGTTGATAGAATGGAAGAATTTTTTTGTTTGTTGGGGTGGAAGAATTTAACCACTCTAACATTTACGGGTACAATTTAAACTTTTTAAAAGTGTGGGTTCTCTTTCACTTCTAGAACATTTCATTCGTAACAATCACACTTTCCAATCTCATTCTATTACTCACAATTAACATTCTTTTGGTGTACATATTATCTTATTACCCTCCATACATTTGCCAAAAAACAGGTGGTTCAAATTTGTGTTCAATTGGCTTTGGATGTTAATGGATTTGTGGTTGATAACTTGAAGACACCATTTTCACATAGCATTTATGGTTGCACAATTTTGCCCCTTTTATCCCCCATTTCCATTAATACTCTTTTACTTCTATTTGTATACATTTCCTTTAGGTCCTTTCATGCATTTATTCATCTCGCTTGTATAGAAGCTAATTACGAATGAAAAAAGAAGTCTGAAAACTTAACAAAGCACTCTAGTCTCTCTTATACACACGTGATCTTTCATTTCATTAGTTTTTCTTACCCTCCAACACATTTAACAGTGCACCATTCCCAATCACCATTGCACATACTCGTCTGCCTGGAGCAGGAGATATGCTCTCCCTCCCGTTTCTCTGTGCCCCAAATAATCTTCCACATATATTTTTTTTTCCACTATTTAAAAAAAATTCATGGCGGAAATTTCCGCCATTGATTCTACATATTTTAATAAATGCCCCTTGGATCCATTTGAACAGCGGACCATTTTTCGGAGAGTCAACTTTCCTTTGCTCTTTTCCATAACACTCAAATTTACCTGCCTATGTACCTCCCATACATAACCACCTAACAATCATTTTAGGCGCCTTCACACTCAGCCCATCGAAATGGATTTGAGTTCTCAAGACTCGTGTGGGGACCCTCACCTGCGGAGATGCCTGGAGCCGCGCGATGGTCTCGGAGAGGCGCCGGATCGTCTCGTCCCGCACTGCTACTGCACGCTGCAAGGCCTCGATTCGAGCCTCCCATGCCACCTCCACGTCCTCCTGCGGGGCGAATGAACAAATCACGTTGTTTCACACTTCTTCCTCGACCGAGGGAGAAAGGGGTATCCCACTTTTACGTTACTACCTCAAATCACAGAGGGGGAGGAAAAATAGTGCTGCTACCACAAATCCATCCTCGATGCTTTCACGTCTTCCTCAAACACCAAAGAGGTGAATTACAAGTAGTATAGCTGCTATATTCCTTTACCAATCAAAAATGTGAAGGGATGAAACTAAAAGACACTGCTTTCACACCTCCCTCTCGCTCCACTAAAACTTGAGTTCGTAATTTTGATTGTACGGGAATTTAAATACAAACATATCACTGGAAATATGAGATTATTCCTCCGGGTATCTGAGTGAGGGGTGGAAGGTAAAGTTCTTTTATTCGCGATCTTTTTTCCACGATATATTTGTTTTTTTTTAATTCTTTTTTTCTTGTGCTCTCGTCCCTTCCGTTTTATTGAGGGATCATTATCACGATGGATTCTATCGCCAACACTCCATTTTTTTATCAAGGAATAAAAAACACACCGAAATTTAGCGTGTCATAAATTAGTAAGGGCATGGTATTCGATATATATATATATATATATATATATATATATATATATATATATATATAAGTAATGTCCGATTTTAGGGTATATATTAAAAATTAATACTTTATGACTATGGGAATAATTAAACCACCTCAATTTATGTCTAGACCCTCATTCCATTTGGCAACAAGCTAATAAATCCCACTCTTGTAGATCTCTTTAGGTTTTAATGCAAAATATGAACCAAACTCTTATTTTAACCCCTTCTTTGACGTTAACCTAAGATCATACAAATAGTTCTGTAATCTGCTAAACAGATGATAATTAATCAGAATGGAAAAGGTCAGGAAAATATGAAGAGTGAAGCAATACTTCGCAACCAAGCTCACCTAAGAAACTTTTGGTCATTCGAGCTGTGTGAGGACGGGCATTATAGTGATAGAGGATGACACCCCTTCTGTTGAATTTTACGCCCTCCGCTTTGCAGTTGCATGGTTAAATGCTTTGAAAGGGTGGTGGTTGTCATGCCAGTGTATTTTGAGTTATTATAAAGCTTGAAGTCTTTATTGGGGCAGATAAACTAGTAAACTATATTGGTCGACTTTAGATTCGAGGAGTTTGGGAGCTGTTGTTTTTCATGAGGAGATTGTTGACTTTTGTCGTTGTATAGTATATAATAAGTTGAATTTTGTATATTTGATTCTTAATCTTGATGTTACGGTTGACAATCTCCTTGATGTTTTTTTTCGTCTGTGCGTTTAACCATGCACCTGCAAAGCGGAGGGCCTAAAAAGTCATATTAAGAACGCGCATAGCATCAATCTTACTAGAGATATTCTAGTTGAAAACACCACAATTAAAAGAAAAGAGGGAAATAAAGTGAGGCTGAACATCTCAGAAGCCATCTTAATAAACGGAGAGAAGCCGGCTATTAACACTCGTGCGATGAGCTGGAATATAACATTAAAATTGTTTTAAAATTCCACTCACCAGATTGGCTCGTTTCCTTTGACGTTTCGTTTAGGCGAAGATGAATAAATATTCCCTAAAAACCATTTTCTTTCAGTATACCAGATTCTGACTCCACCATACATCATCGGTAAAGGAGGAAAGAATACATAAAGACGCTCCGAAGATGATCGAATAGATCGAAAGCTTAGCAAATTAGTTTGTTTTTACCAAACGCATTTATTAGAAAGAGAGATGAATATACTTGTAGGACAAGTGATCTACCATCTACGAGATGGACTATAAAAGATAGTAAGAAGAAAAGAAAGTTGCCAAAGGAAATTGAACAAGGCGAAATATACCATGGTCTTTAACAAAATTTGCATATATATATATATATATATATATATATATATATATATATATATATATATATATATATATATATATATATATATATATATATATATACATAGATATATATTATCATGATTTCAAGTATCCTACTGTTGATAGAAATCCTTCTAATTTTTCTGGATTTGTTTCCTCATGAGAACTTGGGTAATAAGTTACCATGCTGGTCCTATGTAGGTTGTTTGCTAGGGGGCGTCAGCGAAAGCATTCGACACGATTATTTTTTTTGCTGCGTCGGGAATCGAACCTGGTGACTTTTTATAATCCAATCTATATTGCTAAAAATTTTAATTAGGTATTAGTTCGCTATTAAGGGTGGCTTTTTCACTAATTGTGAGCTTAAATTACATATTAGGTTATATTCAGACTCGTAAAGGTCCCAATAAAGTGGGGTTAAAGGGTTTACTACATTCCTTTAGAGACTATTAAGATTTTTACTAATGAAGTATTCATATTCTATATGAGAAATTATTGAATATATTTATGCCGACCTCTGGTGATATTATCTCTGATGTTGTTGATTAGGATAAGATTTATGTGTACACTTGGGCTAAGGGAAATAAGGGTGAGGATTATTTTTGTGTCATGTAGTTTAGGAATAAGAGTCTATCCTGGTTTAATAGGAGAGTTGTTTAGGAGTTTTAAATACCCCATATTGGCTGAATTACGTGTTGCTCAGACTATTTACTATGAGGTGAGAATGGTATTGAATATATTAAGGTTTGTGGTTGTAGTGGGCAGGTAGAGCTTGGATGATTAGCTTGGGTTTAAATATTGAATAAAACTGATTAGACCTTTTTTTAGGAATTATCTTGCGGGTGTGTTGGCAGAGATGAATTGAATGAATGACTTGTCGGAGGGCGAGGCTGAACTATGCAGTCTCTGGATTTGACCCAGATTATAGAAGTGGGCTTTTGTTGTTTTTGTTTTTTATCCGAATATAGAAGTCGGCTTTTGTTGTTGTTGTTTTTATAAATCCGAAAATAGAAGTGGGCTTTTATTTTCATTTGTTTTAATCTGAATATAAAAGTGGACTTTATTTGTTGTTATTTTTAAAAAAATATGAATATAGAATTGGGCTTTTGTTGTTGTTTTTTTTTAATCCGAATATAGAATGATTATTTTTTAAGAAGTCTTCTTAGGTTGCTATTTTTAGGTAGTGGTGATCTATTTAGGGAATTGTTTTCGATGATTATTTTGATAGTGTTATTGGTGATTTGAGTGTGTGGAGTACTTTGACGTATACGTTATGCTAAGTTAAGAATGATAATAATGATAAAATAAATGTGCTTCCACATTGTTCTTTATTTTCTTTCTTGTTTTTATTAGTTTATCAATAGTTTGTAGATAGTTGATAAGGTGAATATAAGGGTTGTTTAATTTAGTGGCGCTATAATATTAGGTTAATTAAAATATAAAAAATACCAAAATATAACAAAAATGCCCAAATAAAAATTAGAAAAACACGAACAAAAAGTAAAAAACAAAAAATAAAAAAAAACAATGAAACAACAAAGCAAGAAGACGGAAGCACGCTCCAGCGTCGGGGGAGACCTGTCTACCCCCCGGCGCAGGAACATGGCGAGCCAACTAAAATGGAGGAGGCCAGCCTCCTCCAAAAAGTGAGATAGTCCACAATTCTGTGTACACGAACCTGTATCGAGCACAAGGGACAAGCGGTAACGAGCCCGCTCGTCCTGATACCTGGACGGGTAACGTGCGTGAAGCTCACGCATACTGGGACATACAACAAGAATTTGCCGAACGCTTTGGGAGACAATGCATTCTTCGCAATAAAGTGCAGGCGAGCACTCCATCTTATGACACTGCGTTCAGCGAGTCTGCCCGATTCGGAGACAAAAGAGAGCGACCTGATACCCTCGCAGCATTGGGGGATAGGTTCATGGGAACAGTCCTTGTGAAATGGTACGCAACTTTGCCAAGCAGCCGGGAGGACTGCTTTGATTCTTCTCATGTAGTAGGTGTAAGGAAGAGCAAAATGCTGATTTGGTCGCACCGGCATCGCAGACTCGTTGGCCCACTCATCTTTGCGCTCATTCCTTGCAAATTCCACATGTCCAGGAACACAGAAGAAGATAATCTTGACCTCTACCTAACTCGCAGGAACTGTGTCATCACGAATACCACGAATCAGGGGTGTGGAGATTGCAATGCTCTGAGAGTACTCAGGGTGCTTTGTGAGTCGCTAAAGATCAAAATCCTGTCTCCGAACCGCACACGACGCGTTATATCCATACTAAGCGGTGTATTGCAAAAGGCTCGTTTGTGAAAACAACCGCAGCGCCTGGTAGAGCACTGCTGACTTCAAAAGGAAAGGATACGGCGTGGAAACCGCCCCCTTCCTTGGTACTTGGAGCCATCCGTATACACAGTCAAGCTATCGAAGGAGTTCCATAGCTTTAAAAGCAAAGAGCATTGGATTCGATCGCGGGCATATGCAACGTCGAGGTCGGCCCAAGAGGCAGTGACAGTCGTTGGAGACTGGGGTGTGTACAGGCGCATAATGCATGAAACGCATCCGTAGACAAGCGTTGAACGCACAAAAGATCGGTAGGAAAACAAGGCAGTAGCTCTATCCGTACCCCAGATGCTGAATGTCATGGAACGAATAATGTCCATGGCGCGGTCACAAGAGACACTGGGGCTGCGAATATGAGCCTCCCAGATTAGGCCTTGGTCTAAAACAGGACCAATGAAACGGTGCGTTTCCACCACTAGAAGAGAAGCCGTTTAGGAAAAGTTTGGGTAGCGGTGGAGCCGTGGCTGGCGGCAGAAGTACGCCACCTTAGTCTTGGCCAAGAAGAACCGAAACCTGTGCACTTCGGCATAGCGAGAAATGCAGTTCAATGCCTGTCAGAATCAAAGCTCCAGAATTGGCATCTGGACCACACCAAAATAAATCGAAAGTTTATCCACATAGAGCGTAGTAAGAACATCTTCCGGCACCACCGAGGTGATACCGATGATACTCAGGGCCAAAAGGTGTGACACATACGACACTTCCATATGGGAGATCCTCTTCCTGCTCCATTGGGCTGGGGAGGGTCCCCCCCCCACCCCACCCGTACTCGGAATCAATGATCTCGCAAAACTCCAAATATAGATTGGGAGGCGTCACCTCACCCCCATTGTGTGGAAAGTCTCCATGATACCGTATCGCCACGCGGTACCATAGGCGTTCTCCAGATCGAAAAAACAATTGCATAGTTCTGTTTACAAATGAAGGCCTTGCAGACGTCATTTGTCATTTTCCAGTCAGAGCAGAGTAGCCGACGTCTAATGGGACTTGCGGAAGCCACATTGTGCAAGACAGGGTGCCTCCACTGTTCAGGAGAAAAGCAAGTCTAACATTTACCAATTTATCTATAAACTTACACATGGGGATGTTAGAGAGATTAGGCGGAAACCCGTCTTGGTATTGTAATCTCTCCCCGGTTTACGAAAAGTGAGCACAGTAGCCATTCATCAGAAGTCTTGGAGGATATACTCTGTCTAGATCATGTTAAACAAATCTAACAGAAATCCCATGCTTCGCTCACGTAAATATCAAAGCATGGCATACGTGACACCATACAAACCAACGGCGGTGTCAGAGTACGAAGCAAGAGCCTAACGCGAATCATTCAGCGTAAACCTGCCGTTGAAGGGTTCTCCACCTCTCAAGGTAAAGTTTATTCGGTGGCCTTCCGCAACATCACGAAGGACTTGCATTGAATGAGGGTGGACCAGATTTACGTTTAGAGAATGCGGACGCCTCCGAGGTGCGCTACGTTTCAACGACTAAGCACCCGGCCTCCATACTGATCTTCGACGTCGTGGCTTCAAATGGCGAGAAGATACCACTAGTGTGGTTCTAAGCCGGTTAGAGGCTGACTGCTGTCGAATACAGGAACAATTTGGCCACGAAAATCTTTCCCTAGGTGAGAAATATCACGAAAAAGGCGGACTACATCTTTCAGCCGGACGGTGTTCCAGCCCACACGGCCAAGACAATGTAAGAGTGTTTGGGGTCGGACATAAATTTCTGGTCGAAGAACATTTGGCCGCCATAGTCGCTCAACCTCAATCCCCTCGACTACAACGTGTGGGCTTATGTCTAGGGCAAGGCCTGAAAGATCTGTCACAGCAATGTTGACGAGCTGAAGTCCTTCATCAACCGCATGCATCCATTATGAGGAAAGACTTCGTTTGCAACGTCGGAGCGCCCTTCAGGTCTTGCCTGGAGAGCGTACTCCTCTCTGAGGGAAGCCACATAGATTAATATTACAATTTAAACATATATTTATATGTTAAAACAATAAAAACGTGTCTAACTGCATCAAAATTACAATTATGTCTTTTGTAAAAATATAGTGTAATGGAATATATATATATATATATATATATATATATATATATATATATATATATATATATATATATATATATCCGTATATATACACCACATACCCGTATTTGCGCACATTTAGCCATCAGCAACAGAACTGGAGCACCGCTCACTAAACCCGAATTCTCCCTTATCCGAATACACTACGATAACAGACATCCACGCCATAAACCCAACTTAAATAATTTTTCAATTAAAGACAGAAAAAACGGAAAACCAACTACGTAAACTCGAATCTAATTATACTAGATTTACAAACCCCACTTTAAACTCCGACACAAGCTCATTTTGCGGTTCTGCTCTTTTACTGCTTCACCCCCGAAGAGTCTGCGCTGCATGTGTGATTACGCTCTTTCGATAGAATGTAGTATGATTTGACTACTGCTAGATGCTTCCTTCACCTTCTTGGGTGGCTCCTAGCGTACCACAAAGACAGACTTCTCCTCTCAAGCCTCCTTTGTAGGTGGGTACCCTGTGTAGCCTATTAAACTCACTACATGAAGAAGCTACACATCTTCCCAGCCTGAGTCCAAATTAGGGAAGCCGAGTCATCAATGAATTGATTTGAACTCTCTAATGGACCTGGAAAAGTCATTGATGCGCTTTCCCCTCGCCCCCCCTTCAGCGCTAATTTTTATTTTGTTTACTCTACGACTATCCTCTCAACCTTTTGTTTACCTGCCATTGTTGCCATGAGGAATTGTTTTTGCCCAGGTAGAGTTCAAATTAGGGACCCCCGCCACTGGGCTGAATTAAGCTCTTTGACGGGGCCTGGGTAAGTTTTTGGTGCGATTCCTCCTTTCTCCCAGAAAGCATTAATTTTTCTCTACTACTATCCGACTGTGATTAAACATCTTTCTAAGCTTAATTACCTGGCCAGCTACCGCATGTCGTATCAGAAGAGAGGCTTTGAAACCTCTATAAACAACGCACTTTAACGTCTTCAGGTTGCAAGAGTTAAGGCCTTGAGTAGACCTGGACGTTGTGGTGCGAATAAGGAGACTATCGGTTTTGCCCCCAATAACCATTTCTCTGGGTATAATGGGAAGACCACCTCACTGTGGCCGTTATCGGGTGCATAAAGCTGTACTGCTTGTAGCGGAATAGTTTGCTGCCTTGTTTGCTGTCAGGCCAACTAAAAGTCTGGGTCTCATCTAAGGGTCTGCCATAACAGATCTTCATATCCTGGCCGTCCTATCGAGGATTATTACGTCCCAGTAAGGATGCTGTCCCTGTTGCTCTACCTCTCTATCTGTTCATTTGCGAGCTACGACTTTGAGGGAGTGACCGGCCAATGGGTAACTTCTAGTCAGTCTGAGTCGTTGTCCTAGGTTGCCAACACAATTAATTTTAAGCGAAACACTGAAAAGTCCGAAAATCCGAGCCAGCGTAAGCGGGAGCGGCTAGATACGGGATATAGACCAGTAACCTCTCCCGTTTTATTTCTAGTAGTCAAAAGTGTAAGAAAATACCGTGTGTCGGCAGGCTTTCTAGAGATACTCAAGTTTCACTATTATATCCGACTAGTAGTCCTTCTCTCTCTCTAATCCTCGCCCGACCTTGGTGTTGTGGCGGACGAAAGGCTAAACTACAACACCACACTGATAGGTGGAGTGACTCCCCTCCTACCTTTTGAGTGCGGCAAAGGAGCTATTGTCATCTTTGGAAGCATCCCCAGGTAGTTCCACTTCTGGGACGGATGTGGATCCCCGTGTTTTTTGTGGGACCCTTTCAAAAATCCTTTAGGCAGAGAGCGCTTCTTCCTCTCCTTTTGCAGAGTTGTCTCCTATGGGGGCTTCTAAGAACACAGCTATACAGAGGAAGCCTCGCCTGGGTCCAACCCCTTTCGTTGCGGTCAGTTGAACCAAAAGCGCCCCAAAGGGGTGTAAGAGGCGGCCTCGTTCCCTTGGCCTTTCCGATGCACCTTGTCAGTGAGAGTTTTGTCAAGCTGATGGGAATCGGCATTCCCGCTTCTCTATTCCTATCAATGTGGGTCGGCATGTTGGCCCACTGACGGGCCAAAGGCCTGATGAGTCTCCGGTCGGGATACCTGACATCTTAAGGGCATGGGAGTAATTGAATGCACGTCCTGAGGTGGAGATGATCCCGGAGATTACCCTATCCCAGATGGCATGGTATTCTAGAAAGCCGAACTTTGCCTCGATACCAGACACCGAACCTGAGTCCGCGTATATGCAAAGCCCTCGTTTGACGGTCAAGATTTCCATCTTAGATAAAGATCTGACCAAAGCTGGTAGGTGCGGCCAAGGCGCCCATCTATAGGCGGGGCGAAACTGATTCACTCCTCTCACTCATAGAGTACAAGTGATTCTTTTCCCTCCGGCGAGCTGAGGGGAATGATCGGTCTGCTGCCGTTCCGGCAAACGACTAGGCCAAGACTGGCACATCCGGCTCCGAGGCACCCTCGGGTGGGTGGATGGCAAAAAAAGACCAAAGTTGCAAGTGCGCTAAGCAGAGCCTCGATTACGTCTGGACCCGTAATTGAGAGACTACCTGGCGTTTTCAGTGCGCTAGCTTCAAACGCCTTCTGGTTATTCTCTACACAGATGAGAGCATTTACTAGCTTGATTAGTAGAGGGCCAAAGGTGGCCCGTTTCTCGGCAGGGGACCTTCTGGTGAATGCGTTAGATCCTTCTTTGGCAGCCATGATTAATGCCCTTATGACACTTAATCGCGCGCTAGTGAGTGTGACGCCGCACTCTAAAATGAATTTCGTGAAAGGAGTTGTTTACCTGACGGAACTTGTGGACTAGTCCATAGAAGCAATCACTTTAGAGCTGGACGAATATGGAAGGGTCAAGGTCGAGCGTGTGATAAGAAAAGAAAGTGGGGTCTAGAGACACACTCCTACACTCTTCGTCTCGTTCGATCTTTCCTTGGCCTCTGAGTCGGTGCATGCGCCTGGTATCGCTGCAGCGTGAAGGCATTCGTGCCACTGCCGTGTAGGTCTTACTACTGCCACTGCATAAGTCATAGGAATCGCTCATGTAGACGTGGAAATTCGGGTTTATCCAAAGTATGTGCAAGTTGCTCCAAGGCCTTACACGATAAGTTAGTATCGTTTATCTCCAAGTGTGTCAATTGCGGAGAGCCACACCCTGCTTTCTCGAAGCAATTTGACTCATATATCCTGGAGATGGAATTCCTAGTCATTCAGAATTCGGATCGTCTCTTGTTTTGTGAGGCTAAGGACTTGGTCCTGGCGCATCCAGCGCTTATTCAAAACCTTTTGCTCGCCCCCACCTGGGAGTCTCCTAGTAGAGCTGGCAGCACAAATGGTTCACATTCAACGTCAGCTAAAACTGCCCCCCCTCCCCCAGCGTGACATTTTCCCGTATGGCGAGACGGCCACGCGACACCACAGATTTCTAAACCCACAGTAGGAAACACCCCTGAAGGAAGTCGTGAGCTAGTATTCCATGTTTCCTAAAAGTGTTACTCCCCCGATAGTAGGAGAGCACTAAAGGTTCTTCGGCTCTTACGCTCCCACCCAAGGCTGGACTGGGTGGCTCAGAGACGGTGGATCCGACAAAGGAGGGATCCCGCCTCCAAAGCGCGTCAAAGGTTTCAAAGCGGAGGGAGGCAAAGACTTGCATAGCAAGCCCAGCATCTCTAGCTGAGATGATGCTCCGCCAGCATTCAATGCCCGTCGGGATGTCGCTAAAGGCTGCCAACTGGACCTTAACTCCAGAGATGGAGAACCCTTTAACGACAGGTTTACATTGAGTGAGTTGTCTTCCGCTTTTGTTTCATGCGTGAACAACGCCTCTAGCCAGGACGATGTCTATTATATCATGCTTCGACACCATTTGTCAACTCTAGAGAGTCAAATCAAACAGGCATTGAACCGTATCTCTCGCTAAACCAAAGCACACAGGTTTAAGTTTTTCTGCCGCCGTCCACTAATTCTTGCCCAACCAGACTTTTTTCCTAAACGGCCTCGCCTGTAAGTCGTGGATTTGCACCATTACCTTGGTCTTGCTAGCGACCGACGCCTCATCTGGAAGCCTCATATTCACAGCTTTAGGGTATTTTGTACTCGCGCCATGGAGATTAATCGTTCCGTGAGTTTCAACTCTTCTACCTATCCTTTGTTCGTTTAAAGCTTGCGTATGGATGCCTGATTTACGCATCCGCAGCCTAGCGTGTATTGCGGAAGATGGACTCGATTCATCACACCAGCCTCCGCCTGACAACCGGTACCTTCCGCACTTCCAACATTGAGGGCTTACTTTTTTATGCTGGGGAGATGCAACTCGCTCTGCCCCGTACAGGATATTATGCACTTGTAGGCGCGGGCTAGGCGCCGCCCTCAGTCGCCAAAGGCTCTTACTGCATCCGCTACCAATCTTGACGGTGTCTATTCCGCCGAGAAATGCCAGGCATACCGTAAGTCCTTTGGGTTTAGTGCTTGGAACCTACCTTGAAAGTTGGTATAGCTCTCAAGCCGGTGGCGCCGTTGCTTCTGCCCAGGACACCACCCTGGAGGGTACCATCATTGATTATTTGTCACTACGCCTCTGCTTCCGAAGCTTCCATAGCACCGGGACTATTGCGCTCGGCATTTTGAAGCACATTTCTTGTCACGATGGATCAGTGCCAGTGTACACAGATTGCTTCAAGCGTTAGGATGGTGTCGGCCTCTATGACTTTGTTTAAGGACAACAAGGCTCTATCAGGCTATGCGTCTGTCTTCACTGCCGAGCTGGTTGCAATTTACCCTTTGGTACGGGAGATAGCGCGTCGTGCCCGGTTTGGAGATCGGATTGTGACCTTTAGCGACTCACAAAGCGCACTGAGTGCCCTTGGGGAATTAGCATCTCCACGTCGTATCCGTGACGCCAAGGTTACCACGAGCCAAGCGGTTGTCGAGATTATCTCTTTCTTGAGTTCCTGAATATTTGGAAATTGCGAGGGATGAGCGCACTGACTATGGCGTCAAAAGTCAGCGAGGTGTGAAAGACCAGACCTGCCTTTCGCTCTTCCTCACACCAACTTTATGTCAAGAATTAGGGCCACCCTCCGGACTAAATGGCAAAGAATATTGGAAACGGCCGATGAGAACTTAAATTTGCATATCATCAGGCAACGACCTTGGAGTTTGTTTCCATCTTGTTTTTGGTTTATTGCTTCTTGTTTTGTTTTGTTTTCCTGGTTTTTGGCTTTATGTTTATTTTATTTTTGTATTTTGTTTGTTTATTTTTCAAATCTAGCATCGCATTGGGATATAAGAATCTTCCGGCCTCTTATGACCTAGTAGGCAGCTGCCAAATTGGCTCTGAATAAAATCAAATCTCTCTAGCCTTTTCTTAGTTGGTAAACAAACGTTGTGAACACTAGTGGCCTTAAAGAGAGCGATGCAAAAAATAATTATACTGTTTATTCATATTTCCATTAGCCACGACTCGAAACCCTCGTAACTAAAGTATATCTTCCAATAATAATAAATAATTTTTATTGCGTAAAACACAAAAAAACACTTACAATTTTATCCCGCAATATTTTTCTCACTCCTCGCACAAGATCCTCAGCTTGCGAAGGCTGACTGGTCTCAAATCCGATGGATGCATGCTTCGTCAAAAGCCTCTGTACTCCATCGGATGATCGAGTGTTTTGCCTCACTAGCGGTGATTGACGATCGATCGAAGGCCTTCGAGGTGTATTAGTCATATGTACTCCGCTTGAATACGAGTCGAACGAGAGACTAGATTGGTGCTTCATCTTCGAGGGAGAGGTGGACGATAAGATGTCTAAGATAGTCGCCGAAGGCGGAGAACTTAAGGTTTTCCTCTGGAAAGAAACCGTTTTGCTTAATTTTGACCTTCGGGCTACAAACCCTTGGATTGTTTGGGCTTTCATCAAGCGACGAAGGTCTGCGCCTCCTTGGGGGAGAAGCAGGTTGCAAGCCGAGTCCTCTCTCGATATCCTCTTAAGGATACTTTTCAACGTCTTCCTCTCAGGCGTTTCCGTACTCTCTGGAGATGACAACGGAGGAGAGATCTCCGAAGATGGAACCTGTAAGGAGATTATTTAGATTCTGTTGTTAGGGAAAGAGGAGAGTCGTGCTCATGTCACTGAATATGTGCTCTGAATGAGAAGGGAATGATGGAATAGTATAAAAGAGGAAAGATTAGCAATAAGAGTAAAGATGAATAAAAGAAACCAATGATAACGGCTGCTACAAGACGCCAGGTTTACTCTCGATGCTGTGATGTGGAGGAAGCTTCTGAAAACGTTCAGAAAAATCTTTTACAAAATCCTACAATCAGCCATAGTACGATTTAAGAACGTTATTTACCGAGAAAACATGTAATTATTAAAGAATCTACTTGGTGTGAACGTTAATTTTGACGACACTTTTACGAAAGAACATCAAACTTTTATTTATTACGAAAGACAATAAAACCGAGAGTACAACAAAAACAAGAATATTAGAGGTGGGGGGAGAGGAAAACAAAGAAGCAACATTATGACACAAACATGCATAAAAATGAAACGTAGAAAACAACAAATCTTGTTTAGAGACGGGAGGATAGGAAAACGAATCCCCGAGCTGGTCTGGAGTCTTTATTGACGTTTCGCTCGGGTTTTTTCCCTTCCTAATCAAGAGAAACATTTAATCCTACGTTATTGACACAACATTTCAACCTGATTTTTTATTATAATCTGAAATAGTTGACTTACGTAGCATCAAAACAAAAGCTTACCTTCAGTGTTGAACCAGAGGTTGGTTTTGTGTTATCCTCTGGGCTCGAATCAATCTTTTTAGAAGAAATTTTGATTCCATCTTGTTCACTCTTTTCTTTTTCCAAATTATTTAGCGCGGAAACCGTTAGCGAATGCTTAGTGTTTGGAGACTGAGTCTCTTTGGTGTTTCTACATATGTCGTCTACTTTGTTACATGTATGAGACGTAGTATTTTCTTCTTTCGTGTCTTTCTTTGATTCACTCTCTGCTTTCTGGATGTTAAACTCCTCTTCTGGTTCTGAGCTCCTAATTAACCCACCGTGTATTGCTTTCCTGAAACTTTCGCTTCTTTGCATTTTATCCTTGGAAGTATCTAACTCTGATATACTATTATTAGTGGTAGTAATCTGAGAATCACTTTTAGTAGGTTTCATTTTAGCATCCGAAACGTGAATTGAGGTGGGAGTTAGAGTATTCGTAACAGTGGCCAAACTATTATTACTATCTTGATCGTTTCTCTTATCATTGGAGTCGCTCAATTTGAGGGCGTTATTGCTCGACACGCCATTGCATTCATCCATAGTCGTTCCTTTGTTCAGGTCATTTATCTTTTCTTTGTCAACTGTTTTTGCTTGAGTTATAATCGTGGGTTTCTTTCCAGGGGGGTCCTTGGGTTGCTGCATTACGGATTTCAATTTACTTTTAAAGACAGACTCTGTTTTCATGGGCGGATCCTTCGCTTCTGTTTCCATGGCACTAATTTCTTTCAGTTCCGACCCAGTGTTTTTCTTCTCCTTTTCAGCCTTCTCCTTCTCCCGTGTCTCCTTCTCAGCCAACAACCGAATTCTGGCAAGGAATGGAAGTCCTGCTCCTATAACCTCTGGCTCCTTTGTATCTTCTTCTCCCATATGTTCGCCTTCCTCTCGCTTACTCTCCTCCTTCACCAAACTGATCGACTCTCGGGATATTTTAGATCCCGTCCTCTTGGGTTTGGCGTCGGCCTCTTGTAATTTGTCCTTCCTCTCCTCCTTTTCCTTGGAGCGTTTTAGACGCAAGAGCGGAAGGCCCGCCGACAAGAGGCTCTGCTCATCCTGTGCTTTGTTCTGCGCCTGTGCGTCATCGCTTGTCACGTGGGACATTCGCTTCAGGACTCCTCGAGACACGTTTCCAAAATTATCGCTGCTATTACTTCCTCCCGTCCTTCCGAGTTTCCTGCAAACACAAAATAGTGGTGGATTTAGTGATTTAGCTAGTATCAGGGATTAATTTACCATAAGGGATTTATTTTGCCATTTATCGCTAGTATCTAATCTTCCTCTAATTTTCCCCCGTTAACGACTCATTACTCACATCTCAGGAGTCGCCATTTCCATTTTATTGGTCCTTTTGAGATCTCGCCGTGGCAACTAACGGGGGCATTGTACATACAAGTTTCAGTAATTATTGGAAGAAATTAGCGCTAAAAGAACGTGAGAGTAGTGAAAAAAATCGCGCTACTAGACCCGTCCAAAGGGGGGAAAAAATATGAGATTCAATCAGGGAGAGAACAATTAATAAACACTGGTCAAATATTTAGGGCCCTATCAGCTCTATTACTCCGCAAGGGAAGGGGATGTAAGGTCTCTGGTATGGTTATCAATGCTGCAGCTGATATCTGGAGGTTGCGTGCCTTCCAGGCCCCAATAGCTCTAGGATGATCTCCGGCTATATATTCACCCTACCTTTCCTTCCTCCATCTTCACCACTTTCTCTACAGGTCTCTCCTTATAAACCTCCTGGCGATGCTCTCGTTGGTTTTCTCTCCTTAGATTTAAGTAATAATAATAATTAGAGCCATATTGGCCACAGTGGATATGGTTGACCGGTTACGGCGTTGCTTTATTATTCTTGTTCTTTCTCACTATTCTCCCTTCTTGTATTTATCCAACTATTAACCCATAAAGGCCCTATAGTACCAGGAGGAAACATAATATCAAGCCATTTTGCCTCTTAATATACATCGATTTAAGGGTTATTATATCTTTGTATTTAGCCATTTAAAAATTAACACATTATGGGCCTAAGGCGCCACGTGGAAACATAATTTCAAACCACTTGACTCTTAATATATATTGATTTAAGGGTCATTATATCTTGGTATTTATCCAATTGTTTATTAACTTATGGGCCTATAGTGTCACGTGGAAACATAATTTCAATCCACTTTAACTCTGAATATATAATGATTTAAGGGTGTATATATATAGTTCTGCGGGTGATAACAACCACCACAGGGCTTTCGCCATATTTATTTTCTGCCTTTCCAAACAATTTTGAAGAGAGAAATAAAGGTGCAGAAACCTTGTATTGAAGACTATATAACAATACAGTACAAGATAAATTGAAATTGGACGCGAATGAGCAATGAGACAAGAAACATGTTTATTGCCTCATTGCTCATTCGCGTCCAATTTCTCTTTATTGTACTATATATATATATATATATATATATATATATATATATATATATATATATATATATATATATATATATATATATATATATATATATATCATTCGCATTGCCTCTCACACAAAGTGTCTTTGTTGTGCCTGTGGATTAACTCTTAGCCCTAAATGTTTTCGGTCTAAAAATGATAATCCTTTAAAATATATTTTTTTTCATCCAACCATATTCCATTCATATACATGGCGTTGTTGTGTGTATATCGTTTTAGGAAGGCACAAGTCTGTGGTACTTTTTCCTGGCATTTTTGCCTGGTTTTTGTGTTTTTTCCATTGGTTTGTACTATGTGATGGGCGTTTCCTACGTATCTTTGTATTCTATATTTATAAGGTTGTCTTCTCTTTTTTCATGATATTCCTTGAAAATGAACTTGCAAATATAGTTCGAAAGTGCTTCGATTCATCTTTTAATTTTCCTGTGGGTTAATTTTCATATTATTGCCTCTTGGTTTGACCTTGCTACCTGTTATAGCTAAATCTTTCACTAGCTTATCTATACCCTTATTATATTATTTTCTCTTGTAGTTATCCTTGAGAATGAACTGAATAAAGTTCGAAAGTACTTGGAAGCACCTTTTCGTTTTCCCTGCGGGACATAGCATTCATTGCGAACCTCACGTGCTACTTTGTGAGTTATTCACTTCATATATATATATATATATATATATATATATATATATATATATATATATATATATATATATATATATATATATATATCTTTGTACCATATATAAGGTTGTCTTTTCCATTTTCATGCTATTCCTTGAAAATGAACTTTTAAATATAGTTCGAAAGTGCTTGGATTCATCTTATCATTTTCCTGTGGGTTAATTTTCATATTATTTCTTTCCACACGTGCCACTTTGTGAGTTTTTGTTATATATATATATATATATATATATATATATATATATATATATATATATATATATATATATATATACATATACATGGTGTCCCCCAAATATATGTATACACACTTTAAATAATTGTGAAGTGGTGTTTATTAAAATACATTTCATTTTCAAAATTTACAATTCTTTAAAATTACAATTACGAGTATTTAAAGTGTGTATACATTTTGGGGGACACCCGGTATATATATATATATATATATATATATATATATATATATATATATATATATATATATATATATATATATATATTTATTGAAAACAAATATTGCAGTAACGTCATCATAATTATGCGGTTAAAAGGCTATTTTTCTGGCAAACACAGTCTTCCTCAAACCCCTCCGAAGATGCTCTTCTACGAGTAACATACACGAGAAGCTTATTTTATGTGTTACTTTCTCGTGTATGTGAGAAGAGCTCCTTCCGACGGCTTTGAGGAAGACTGTGTTTGCCAAAAAATTGCCTTTTAACCGCATATATATATATATATATATATATATATATATATATATATATATATATATATATATATATATATATATATATATATTAAAATATATATATATATATAAATGCAATGTCCCGCAGGGAAAAAAATGAAAAGGTGTTTCCAAGTACTTTCGAACTTTATTAAGTTCCTTATCAAGGATAACTAGAAGAAATAATATTATAGAGGTATATATACGAAAGAAAAGTATGAAAGACCGCCTCAAAAACAAGAAATCACCAATGAGGAAGACGGAAGGGGAGGTAAAGAAACACATTAAGAATCACAACAAGCAGTTAGTAAGGTCAAACTAAGTCGAAGGAAAGGGTAACAGATTCAAAGAAATGGAGATAGCCCTAACGAGGGAGATTATAAGACGTGATGAGCAAAAGGGGGGAAAAATACAATGTACAAAACAAAGCAGTGACAATTAAAAAATAAAAAATAATAATAAAAAATAAAAATAAAATAGGACCCACATAACTAAAGAATGTATATAAAAAACGTTTCTTTTTATTTTGATAACGTGTATGTGGCTACACGTTCATGGAACAACCATATATTGTCCCTCCGCCCGCTTTTAGAACGCTTAAAGCATCATGGCTTAAGATTAAACCCTCAAAATGCCATTTTTCTTATAAATCCATAGAATACCTTGGATTTAAAATAGGCGAAAGTCATCTGGCCCCACAGAAAGAGAAGGTAAAGGCTATTGTAAATATGCCCCTACCGCGCACCAAGAAGCAATTACGGTCATTCCTCGGTGCTGCGTCATTTTACTGCCGCTTCGTACCCCAATTCGCTTCTGTAGCAGCTCCCCTAAACGATCTGCTAAAAAAGAAACTCCCGGACCCCCTCCATTGGAATCCCGACGCCGAAGCGCACTTTGAAGAACTCAAAGAGAAGCTAGTCTCCGCCCCAATCTTAAAATTGCCGAACCCACACAAGAAATTTGACGTAAGGACAGATGCCTCCCAACTGGGTATTGGCTGCGTATTACTCCAATACGACGAGGACCAAGAACCTGCTCCTATAAGCTATGCGGTCGCCGAATGACGGCTCGCGAAAGGGCATACGCTACGGTAGAATTAGAAGTTCTAGCGATTGTTTTTGAGATTACAAAATTCAGGATGTATCTGGTAGGTCGTCCATTCCTCATAGAGATTGATCATAGACCGTTAGCCTACTTAAAAACTTGTAAAAACCGAAACGGCAGGCTAATGCGCTGGTCATTATTGCTAGCGGAGTACCGTTATGAAATCAGGTATCTAAAAGGGTCTGACAATGTACTCGCAGATATCCTTTCGAGAAACCCAATTTCAGATAGCGATTAATAGTCAATTATTTATTTTTTTTGTGTGTATCTCTTTGTATAAATAATTATTTCTTGCCTGTATTCCGTATGTGTTTTGTTTTGTTCTGTATATGTAAATTAGAGAAACTGACGTAGCAGTAGTATTTTGTAGCCATTGGATACTAAGGTAAATTCCTAACGGTTTTGATAAAATTACCGACTCAATTGTTCGAGTCGAGGAAGATAATGACAAATTCCCCCGGTGAAGTTAATTTTCACATTATTCCTTATTTCATGGCAGAATAATGTTCCTCGAAATAGGGAGGCGTGTGAGGGTATGGAACGTACATACTCACATGCCGCCAGACAATCGTGGGAACGAAAGAAATTTGTCGTTTGAGTTGACCTTCGTCTCCTCTTTCTCTCCTCCCACCCTTTCCCCGACTGGCGAAGGAAGTCGGACGAAAAAAACGCATATTTCACAAAGAAGCTTAAATCTTATTTGCATTCTTTATGATAGCATGGAGATTGTCCCGAAGGCGCTGCGATAAGCGAATTGTCGTGAATGGAATCTCTCTCTCGATTTCCCACAATCCTCGGTATAAATAATATCGCCGTCCATCTCTCTACACCAGTGTCCCAAATCTACTCGCGTAATCCTCACGTTGAACGAGAGTCGTTGCCGTAACGTATCGACTACCAACGCGCCGACGAGTCAACCTGGTCGCCGTCTAAAAATTGTTCCTGGAAGTGAATCCCGCCCCGCAGAGTCTGTGACGAGAAGAGTACGCTCTGTCGCTCAACGTAACTTGAGTAAGAAAAGAAACATCCAATAGTTACTGGAAGTACTATTTGTTAGTGTCACATCCAGTTAGGAGTGAACTAACCGGAACTGCAGCCAGCAGCCCCGAAACCGTCGTCTTATCACCCCTCTCCCCCCGTCTGGACCTGAGTAGTCGTCTCTCCAATCCATCACAATTAATGGTAATCTGTAAACCCAGTGTCCCTCTATTCTTAAATTACCTATTTAATTAACCGTGATTGATACTCCCATTGAGTCATTATAAATCTAGACGCTTAACGTTAGTGTTTAATATTTAATCATTAATTTTGCCTGTTAACTATTGCTAATTATTATATTTGTGTCAAGTAAAGTTTATTTTTTGTACGTGTGTTTATTTGTGGCTCCTCCTTTTTGACGTACCCTTGGCAAGACTTTAATTAAGCATCCCTTCGGTTAATTCATTCAACCTGTATTTTGCACTCTTAGAATTCAACAATCACAAACCTCCCCCCAGTGACAAATGGGACTTTTATAGTGAGAATCATGGCTACGGCACAACACGCCTCTAACCAGCTTTCGCACGTTCAGTAGGAATTAAAGCCTACCTATACATATATATATATATATATATATATATATATATATATATATATATATATATATATATATATATATATATATATATGATCGTAGGATTGAGTCATAGGGTCAATACCACCGACTTAAACAAAAGCGGTGTGTCCAGATCAAGGACTAGAATAATTATTGGAGCAGACTATGAGAAATTCTACGACAACCTCTAATATAATATTATTTCTTGTAGTTATCCTTGATAAGGAACTTGATAAAGTTCGAAAGTACTTGGAAACACCTTTTCATTTTTTTCCTGCGGGACATTGCATTCATTTGCTACCCTCACGTGATACTTTGTGAGTTTTTCATATATATATATATATATATATATATATATATATATATATATATATATATATATATATATATATATATATATATATAATGAAACCACTTTTTGAGAACAAAGTTTATTGAACCGGAACTAGCTTCGGTATGAAGTTTTTCATACCATCTTCAGCCGTTAAGTAGTTTCATTGTACAATAATTTACTCGCGCAATGGGGAAAACAGTGTCTTCATATATATATATATATATATATATATATATATATATATATATATATATATATATATATATATATATATATATATATATATGTATATGTATTTATATATATATATATATATATATATATATATATATATATATATATATATATATATATATATATATATATATATAAAATTACTTTTGGGCATCAGACAGTTGAAGAAAAAGGATAAATCACTTTGTAAGGCCCCCCGGCCCATGCAGGTAGATAAACAAATAGAAATAAAGGCAACAAGTGTGAAAGAAAATTTACTAATGCCGTTGTAAAGTGATGGGGGATTCGAACCCGTATTGTCAATCGCTCATCGAGTCAACGCCTTATCCAATCGGCCACAAGTCTGGACGAGATGTGGACGGCGAGCAAGTGGGTAACTTGAACGGTGAATGTTTGGCAGTGCAAGTTCGAATCCTACAGCAGTTTTCAATAGGCATATTAAATTTTCTTTCATACTTGTCGCATTTATTTCCAGTTGTTTATCTTTTTTCTATCTCTCCTTCCTTTCTTTAAAAAATTTTGGAATCAATTTTTCGTTTTCCTGCCTGTGAGTTTAATCTTTTGCGTCATGACTTATTTTGTCATATACCCAATCGTTCTTTTGTTAAGGGGAGTGAGAAAAGCATTAGTGTGTTGTCAGCTGTGCGTCGTAAGTGATTAATGTGACCGCAGAGTTACACCTAGTCCAGAAATTATTAATACCCCTACCTAATACCATAATTTTGTGGCACAGTTCATAGACCCATTATTGCAGGGGAACGAAATTTTGGAGCATTGACTTGAATGCATTAATAAATGGCAAAAAATGTAGACAATTTTGCTAAACAAATTAAGAATTAATATCGTTTTCTTACTTAATTCGCAACCGAAAAGTATTCATACGATATAACTTTCACATACTAGTTTTTAATTTATATGGTTTAAATTATGATACATTTTCGAAGTTACAGAGTAATTTTTGACACCAATTTATAATATAGAATAGTGAGGTATATTCTAGAAAGTTGTAATTCCCTTTTAGGTATCGCAAACAACAAATTCTACAAGCAATCATCATCATGACGAAAGGTAATTATTTGTCAACTCAAGAATAATTCCCAAATCAAATCATCGGAGAACATTTATAAACAACTAAATGTCTCTAAATCTACAAATATCAGTAATAATAAAGTTTAAGAAATTGGGGAGACTGTAAATCTTCCTCGTTCGGTTTGTCATCGAAAAAGTCCATTCCGTACGGTTCGAAGAATCCTTAGATTCAATTAAGTAACCAATTAGAGAAATGAACGATCATTTAGGAGAACAAGAGATCGAAGTTTATTTGAACAGAGTGTCCAATATCTTGCTTAAAACGAAAATGCATGGGGTGCGACTCTATATCTCACTATGTAGGTGCCCGTTTTGTTTTGTTTTTTGGTTTTGGTAATAACATTATAACTCTTCGGCCGATTCCAACGATATTTTAAACATTTATGTTGTTTCACATTCTCTTTCGAATGATATAATTGCCAAATTCCTCCCAAAATTAGCCGGGGAATTATTTGGCAATAACATCATTACTATTTGGCCGATTCTAACGAAATTTGAAACCCTTATGTTTTTTGAAATCCTCTTTCGAATACCCTTCTCCGACTGGGAAATGTGCCATCTGCGAGGCATTCCTTCGTAGACAGCACTACCCCACAGGTTTTTCGATATGGAGAAGGCCTAGGATACCGCATAACGATACTGTATCATGTAGACTCTCCACACGATGGGGGTGAGTGGACGCCTCCCAATCTTTATATCTGAAACTTTGGGAGATCGTCGATTCCACGTACGGGTGGGGGCGGGGGAAGCCCTCTCCTGCCCAATGGAGCAGGCAAAGGATGTCCCGCAGGGAAGTGTCCTCAGTGTCACACTCTTTGCTCTGAGCAACAACGGCCTAACCTTGGTGCTGCCGGAAGATGTTCTCGCTATGCTCTACGTGGACGACCTTTTGACGTCTTTTGGTGTGGCAACAATGCCAACTCTTGAGCGTCGACTCCAACATGCATTGGACCGCATCTCTCGCTATGCCGAAACGCACAGGCTTCGGTTTTTCTTGGCCAAGACTCCACGTTTCTACCCTGACCCAGACTTGTTTCTAAATGGGTTTTGCATGGAAGTGGTGGACTCACACCGTTCTTTCGTCTTGTATTTTACCGACGCCTCACCTGGGAGGCTCATATTTGCAGCCTTAGGGTCTCTTGTACCCACGCCATAGATATTATTCGCTCCATGATGTTTAGGGCCTGAGGCAGTGATAGGGCTACTACCTTACTTCTTTATCGATCCTATGTTCATTCGAAGCTCAACTATGAATGCGAGTTTTATGCATCCGTATCCGAGCGTGTATTCCGGAAGTTGGACTCGATCCACCACACCGATCTTTGCCTGGCGACAGGTACCTCCAGCACGTTCCCCTTCTAAAGCCTACTTCTCGATGCTGAGGAGATGCCACTCGCTCTGCGCCGTGCATAGTGCATCATTCGTCTGTACGCGCGAGCCCGGCCTCTCCCCCAGTCAGGAACATCTCTCACTGCATCCGCGAATGATCTCGACGGTGCTTATGCAGCCGAGAGACGCCAGTCATACCCTAAGCTCTTCGGGCTTAGGGCTAGGAGACTTTCTCGAGAGCTCGGGCTGGTGGCGCCCCTGGTTTTTCTTGGCCAAGACTCCACGCCTCTACCCTGACCCAGACTTGTTTCTAAATGGGTTTCGCATGGAAGTGGTGGACTCACACCGTTCTTTCGTCTTGTATTTTACCGACACCTCACCTGGGAGGCTCATATTTGCAGCCTTAGGGTCTCTTGTACCCACGCCATAGATATTATTCGCTCCATGATGTTTAGGGCCTGAGGCAGTGATAGGGCTCCTACCTCACTTCTTTATCGATCCTATGTTCATTCGAAGCTCAACTATGGATGCGAGTTTTATGCATCCGTATCCGAGCGTGTATTCCGGAAGTTGGACTCGATCCACCACACCGATCTTTGCCTGGCGACAGGTACCTCCAGCATGTCCCCCATTGAAAGCCTACTTCTCGATGCTGAGGAGATGCCACTCGCTCTGCGCCGTGCATCGTGCATCATTCGTCTGTACGCGCGAGCCCGGCCTCTTCCCCAGTCGGCAACATCTCTCACTGCATCCGCGAATGATCTCGACGGTGCTTATGCCACCGAGAGACGCCAGTCATACCCTAAGCTCTTCGGGTTTAGGGCTAGGAAACTTTCTCGAGAGCTCGGGCTGGTGGCACCCCTGGTTATGCTCAGGATGCCACGCCTCTGCTCCCAAAGCTTCTGCACCGTCGGGAGCATTGCGTTCGTCCTTTTTTTCGAAGCACACTTCGTGTAACGCTGGAACCGTGCCACTGTACACGGATTGCTCCAATTCCCAAGAGGAGGTTGGTTTCCACTCCGGATCCCCTCTGTTTGAAGTCAGGGGGGCTCTGCCAGGCGCTGCTTCTGTCTTCACAGCTGAGCTGGTTGCAATACACCGCTCGGCACGGGAGATT
The DNA here is from genome assembly GCA_963969495.1 of Ceratothoa steindachneri. Classification (NCBI taxonomy): domain Eukaryota; kingdom Metazoa; phylum Arthropoda; class Malacostraca; order Isopoda; family Cymothoidae; genus Ceratothoa; species Ceratothoa steindachneri. Next base: position 149,292,851 of record OZ018324.1, on the reverse strand, counting down.
ACGCGACGTGCCGGGTTCGAAGACCGGATTGTGATTTATAGAGACTCACAAAGCGCCCTGAGTGATCTTGGGGCTTTCAAATCTGTTTTTATAGGCTGCATGTTCCTGCGCCAGGGGAGGCGGGCCTACCCCGGACTCCGGAGAGCGCTTCCTTCCTGTTGCATTTTTTTGCTTTCTTTTCTTTTTTTATTTGTTGGTGTTGTTTTTTAGCCTTTGCTTACTTAACCTTTGTCTTTCTATTTATCTTTGTTATTTGTTATTTCTGTTGTGAGTACAGTGACTTTTGCTCTAGTAGGCAGTCACCAGATGGGCTCTCAAAATTTAAAAAAAATGGCGTGGATGAGACGTAAATGTTCAGAGTGAGGGTACAATTTTAGGAAAGGAAAGATGCGGCGACGGGGAAAAATAGAGTACAGGAAGCACTGGGCAAGTACGTAAGTTACACTGAGTCTGATAAGACATATGTTGAATGCGAGAGGAGGGAGATCTGTGGACATAAGTTGTCCAGGGTTAGCGTTCCATCAGCCAGGCGTAGGCGGATCAGCACCACATTTTTGTTGCGAAACAGGTCGAAAAGTGAGGTTCAGTAGCCAATGAGGAGCTCAATGATGTGGGCTTTGCCAGGCAGCAAATCACTGTGAATTAAGGATATTCTTCACGTGTGTAAGATCGTTGAGTGGAAGTGGAAATGTGCGTGCTTGAGCGGAGGCTGACTGGGAAGCTTGGTCGGCTGTTTCGTGGCACGACACACCAACGTGGGCGGAAGGAACCCAACGGAAGGGTAACAACATTACAGAAAGAAACTGCAAGCTCTTGTAAGAGCTGTCGTATCTCATGGATCAGATGGTGGGGGCTAAATTAGTAGGATAGGGCAGATATCACACTTCGTGAATAACACGAATTATGTGGAAGGTAGAATTTCCGTCGTACGGAGGCGAGGCTCCTGGATGGCGTACAACTTTGCTGAGTAATGAAAACAGACTGGAGTTAGGGTGGATGGAAGAGGAGCTACCAGGTACCGTCTCCATCACGACCGCAGCGGAGGAGATGATGAGGGAGCAGAACCCATCTGGGAAGATGACCTTGCTCTGAGAGTAAGAGGCTGCATTTCCTGAGAACTCTGACCAGAGAACCTTCGCTGGGTTTAGGTACTTGCTAGTTGGTAATAGGTGGTTGCAGACTTTTGTGGGATCATCCTCCACGGAGTGGTGTCCTCGAAACAGATCTGACAAACAGGGACAGAGGAAACGGGAGTGCGAAGAAAAGAGGACCCACCGTTCCCAGGAGATGCCAGTGATCCATAATTGAGTGGTGCAGACACCAGCTGGAACATTCTGGACGTGGGCATTTATCAAAAATGGAGAAATGTATTCGCAGATAGCAAGCAACGCTTAATCGCTTAGGGGGGGACATCACTCTCCGTGAGAATGCTGGCAACTGGAGAGGAGCGAAAAGCATCTGATACCAGACTAATTCCCGGGTTTAAAATTGCGTTAATGCAAATAAGGAGCTCGGAGAAAACGGAGTTATACACAGCAAAGCCACTTTCCAGTTTGTACTCAACCTACGCAGTGTAGAGGCAGAGTAACGTGCGGCGGTCGGCTCCCTACGTAGTGTAGGAAAGATTGCTCAATAGGTTGAAAGTGGACCGGATGGCGGGAAAGAGGTAATGACGTGAGGCTTTGACGAAATCTTTACGTCTGGGAGAAACTAGACATAAACGACGATAGAACGACTACATGGCGGTAGTGGCAGGGGGGGGGGAGGTTACATGTAGATATGTAAATGGAGAAAGAGAATCCCTTCAATGCAGCCCACTCAACGGCTCCAATGATGGCAACTTGGACCTGTTTGTCAATCATGGAGAGAGATCTATCGCAGTAGTAAATCACCAGGTCGTCAGCGTAGAGTGAGCAGCTGATGGATCAGGAAAGAAATGATATAACTGTGCTCAATACAAGTGAGCAATTCCCGCGTCACGCGGGAATTGCATAAAGAAAGTGGACAGAAATCCTCGAAATCCTATAAAATATAGACTGGAGATGATAGCGGAGTGGCAGTTAGTGTCACAGGCTTTGGGAGTGTCGAAATATACACTCAGGGTGACACTATGGTGTGAATATAACTCTTGAACGTCGTGACTAAAACGGAGAAGAAGATCAAGAACATTGCGAAATTGATGGAAGCAAGCTTGGCACTCAAGGAAATGGAAATGGGATTCGGCATTAAATGAGAGGCGCTAGGCTACCATTGTCTCCCTTATCTTGCATGAAAAGTAAGTCAAGGCTATAGAACGGTAAAATAAGACGCTGGAGGCATCAGAGAGCGGATTGAGGATGCAACAAGATAGATCTGCGCCAGACCAAGAGGAAACTACCCTCAATTGAGATGCGATTATAAAGATCTAAGATGAAGTGAAACACCGATAGGTGGATATGTTGTAAGGAGAAGTATGGTATTTCATCGGGGCCAAGAGCAGTGGCTCGACTTAGGGAAAGTACGTATTACAGTTCTTCTAAGGAGAAGAGGTGATCATACTCCTCGTCGCTTGTGAATGGGTAAGCGACCGAAAATAAGCTTTCCACTGATTTCTGTATTGAAGCTAAATGGTGTGCTAGCATCTCAGTAACCACTCTTCTTTCAAACAAAAACAAGTCACTCTTCCTGACGAAAGGCAAATACGATAAAGCGGGTTTACTTGTTACTCTATAAAACTGACGTTAGATGGCATTATAGAAAATTGAGATTGGGATTTTGGACACCTAGGCCCTCCAAGACGAACTGCGAGCCACTTTGAGAGAACGACGGAACACAGCTAGGGCATGGTTCATTGGACCTTATGTTGGGGAAGACGACTGTGATAGTATCGGTGAGTTGTACGTTTCTAAGTTTGACCTGCTTCACTACACTTAGAAGACTACTAGGGTACCGCCAGAGAGTGGACTGTGGGAAGACTCAGGATATAATACTAGGATAAAGTGATATCTAAAGAAATCCTACCGGGATACATACCAAGGTAATTTCGGCAGCTCTTCATCAGAGACAACAGCGAGATCCAGACAAGAGTGTTTCAGTGAAAGGATAGAGATTAGTGGGTAGGTCAGCTAGAGTTCTAAAAAAGAATGAGATCTTATCCATGATGGATAGGAGAGTGGGAGCGTGATTAGTCGAGCATCATTCGCTACGATGCGGCCATGGTGTTGAAATCTCTCAAAAGATAAAATAGTAGGGGAACCTCGAGATTTGAGTTATGCATAAGATAAGAAGAAGGACGGCCGTGAATAGGGATATATACCGAGCATAGAGTGCGCTGTGTTCCTAGAAAAAAGCGAGCAGCAACCGCATGAAGGAGAGTTCGGAGGGAAAAGCTCCTGTTCTTCAAGATAGCACATCAAGTGGGCGTTCACCCTGCGCTCCAGCAACCTGCTTAGGCACGAGGTAAGGGCAATTGGCCGATAATTTGTTTGATTAGAAGTGTCCTTTCCTGGCTTGAGGAAAAGAAGGATAATGTTGTGACCTCATTCTTGGGAAAAATTCCGGATAGGAAAATATCATTAAAAATGGTTAGGAGGCACTGCAGGGTATCTACATGGACGTGTTTGATCAGAGTGTATGCTATCAGGTAATCTGAAAGAGTGGAAATCTTAGACGATGACAGTGACACATAGAGTTCTTTCATACAGAACGGTTCGTGGTAGCACAGTTTTCTAAACGTCCCCCAAATTAATGGTTGTAATTCTGCTAGTGCTTTATCTCGGTTGAATTAGGGGGGAAGGGATCCGTTGGAGGTTAAGCTGCGTCAGTTCGCAATTAAAAGTGGGACGTCTTGGGGTAGGGGGGCACTGACAAGGTTGTCATTATGACGGAGAATAGGGAGGTGGGGGTGTCGCAAGGAGCCAGGGATTTTATGTACTCGTCGCCAGATCTTGGGCAAGGGGATGCGGGATGAGATGGAAAATGTGTACTGGATCCAGGAGTAACGTTTTGAATGGCGGAAGGTCTGGCGGGTAAGGGCACATTGCCTTTTATCTTAAATGAAATACACATGCGCTAATTTTTTCGATAGGTGCGATGGAGCCTGTTTTGCTCGCGCTTAGTGGTGCTACACTCTTTGTTATACCAGGCGACCGAGCGTTTGAGTCAAGCGTTATGGAGTGAAGCATGTTTGCAGGCTGTTGCTGAATAGGTTTCACAAACTCTTCTAGGCGGGAAATACAGTTTGTTGTTTTATCGTTCACAGTTATCGAAGAGGACGACGTTACAAAAGCTTTCCCTCTTTCCATTCAGCTTTCTAATGAACCCAATACGGTCTTGGAGAGATGGGAGGAAGAGGAAGGAGGTCTAAGTGTAGAGAGTAGTGATCAATTCCATACAAGTCATCAAAAAATCTAACGAAGTGATCGAAAGTGTAGTCAGTTGAACAAAGGCAGAGATCTATATGGGTAAAGGAGTTTGTCTGGGGATGATAATGACTAGGGTCTCTGTTGTTGAGAACTTGCAGGTTTTGTTGTAAGAAAACGTCTAATACAACATGTCCGTTTGCTGTTGTTTATGGCATCTTATCAGTACAGGTTACGAGCATTAAAGTCATTGGATAAAAGGAATGGTTTCGGAAGTTGGGAGGAAAGTTTACTGAAGGAGGCGAAAGTGAGCAGAAAGGGGGTTTCTTAGCTACTCTAAACGGAGTAGAAGAGCGAAACGATTTTTTTTCAAACACTGACCGACTCAACATTATGTTATTTTTCAGTGAAGACGTCTTTGATGACAGAAGCGATAAACTCGTCTGTGGAACCAGATCTCGGGAATAGGCTATCTACTATGACCGTGCAGGTCCTGACATTAAATTCATTCCAGTCACTGGTCGAGGTTTTAGACAGCCGAGGGACTTTAGACCAAACACGCGTTGGGAGTATGACTTAGTAGTGGCTCGGACTATTATCTCCGAACGAGAGTCAGCAATTGAGAAGTCAGGGGCGGATTTAGCGAATATTTTTTAGGGTGTGGTATGTATGTAAGTCACCTTTTGTTTTTTTTTTGAACATGTAAAAAGATATAGCGAGACCAAGCAAAGGGAGCTAAGATGCTATCTAGGTTTGTCGTATGGTTTCGTCGAAGATCGTGTTGCTGTTGAGCACTAGAAGGTTGGGTTTAATTGTGAGAGGGTGACCTTAAAGTGGTTAGTGAGATGATTTCCGTTGGAGAGCTACTTGGTAGGCCTCGATCTCGCCGAGTTCAAAGAGAAGTGCATAGGGGTATCCAATGGGGAGCAAGGGCCGGGTAATCAAGAATATTAGATTTTTCATAGATGGCCATATGTACCTTATTATCAGCACAGGGTGCAATAGTTAATCACCCAGCACAGTAGCCCGCTCTGCGAAGGGTGAGTATGAGGCCGTCTAAGCCATCCATCGCTATTAGAGGCCATTCCTGCCGCTTGGTGACCAAGTAGTCCATTAGCATGGTGGCTCCACTTTAGGCTGGGCGTAAAATTAATAGCCAGTGAAAAGAGAGAGGGTAGTGCGAGCTAATGGGGGTGGTAGTGAAGCTGGTTGTTAAAACCCATCAACCCAAACCGGTGCTAATAGCGGAAGGAGCATTGCCCCTCTTACCCCTAGTCCTTATTAGGGATGAATGGGTGAGATGAAGCTGGTCGGTATCTATCGTGCAAAATTAGAGGCTGAATAGAGAAGGTTGTGGGAGAGGATATAAGGAAAGTGAGGAAACTTGTTAACAAGACAGGGTGTCAGCAAAGAGAAGAGGCTAAGCTGGTGCCGAACGGGGCAAGAGGGCCTGAAAAAGCCGCTCCAGGTTTGAGGACAGGGAGGCCGCTGTGAAGGCTAGTTTAAGAACCAGAAAACGATTTATAAGAGGAAAGCAGTATCGAGGCTGAGCTCGAAAATAGGCGGGGAATATTAAGCGCACGTTTGAAGGGTGGGCTTTATTTGCGGCTTAGTTGTAAGGGTTTGTAAAAAGCAGGGAAGTTGTGAAAGTAAGAGAATGTGGCCGAACCGGATATTGTTAGTTGGGGCGCGGTGGGTTTCGCAACAGCCGAATCTGGGGTAGTAGAGGTTGTTAACGAAGGGTGGAAGTTGTAAGTTTACATAACCATCTAACGATGCTCAAAGCTGTAGGACATGATCTGGCATAAAAGCGCAGGTTAGTAACTGGGATGTATGCATAAACATCTTTCCACAGTTGCCCTATCTGAGGAAGATGCACTGGCTGACGACGGGGCCATCGTGAGTCCAATTGAAGCCACCTCTTGAGCTCAGGGACAAAAAATTCACTCACCATAGTACGAGGGGCGGTCAATAAGTTTTGCAAATCGGTAGGGCAAAACAGAGGAAGGGGGGATGGCTGTTTTTTAGGCGTGTTAGGACAAGTTATGACAAGTCAGGACCTGCAGCCGCACGCTCCTGCCTCGTCTATTTAAGAAGCAGTAGCTGATCGCAGATCATCAGTCACAAATTTTTAAACAATGGAGAAGGTTGAGCACCGCGCAGTTATCAAATTTTTGACAAAGGAAGGCAAAAATGCAAAAGAGATCCATGAACGCATGATTGCAGTGTACACCGACACACTCCCTTCCTATGCAACCATTGCTCGCTGGAATAGGGAGTTCCACCATGGTCGTGAGTCCCTTGAAGATGACCCCCGTCCAGGACGCCCGTCAGACGTGACCAACGAGCACAATGTGGCCCGTGTGGAGAGGATGCTCCTCGAAAATCGACGGGTGAAGGTCGAAGAAATCGAGCGAGAACTTGGAATATCACATGGAAGTGTTATCAACATCATCCACGACAATTTGTCCATTACCAAGGTCTCTGCCCGTTGGGTCCCTAGAAACTTCACGAACCCACACGCCCCATGATAGACTTCAACGTCCTCAAAGATCGGAGGAGCTGCTGCTCCTGTACAACCAAGACCCGGCGGGATTCGAGTCACGCATAGTGACATGTGATGAAACGTGGGTCCATCACTGGGATCCCGAGACCAAGCTCGAAAGCATGGCCTGGAAGCACAGGGGCTCTCCGACCCCCCCAAGTTCCGGACCCAACCCTCAGCCGGGAAGATCATGGCCACCATCTTCTGGGATTCTGAGGGAGTGTTGATGGTGGACTATGCGCCTCGTAGAAGGACCATCACAGGCCAATATTACGCCGAGGAACTGGCTGGGTTGAAGAAGTGCATCCGCCAGAAGCGGCGTGGCAAGTTGACACGCGGTGTCCTGCTCCTACACAAAAATGCCCCTGTCCACAAGGCCAGAGTTGTACAAGCTGCCCTGTGCAAGTGTGGATTCGAGGAGCTGAACCATCCCCACTACAGTCCATATCTGGCCCCTAGCGACTACTTTTTATAACTCCGGCTCAGGGCTGCACTGCGTGGACGCCGGTTTGGGGACGATGAAGATGTCCAGCTCGCCGTCCAGGAGTGGATTGAACAGCAGTCGGGAGATTTTTGGTTGTCGGGAATTCGAAGCCTCAGGGACAAGTGGCGCAAGTGAATTATAGTCGAGGGAAGTTATATTGAAAAATAATAAAACACTTTTCCTCATATATCGTTTCCTTATATCCGAATTGCAAAACTTATTGACCTTTCCTCGTAACTCCTAGATTGGACTTGGCTAGAGAACAAAAGTAAGGAGAGAGATGGAAGCGATAAGAGGTGGGGGAAAGGGGATACGGAAGACTGGTATAATTAATAGTGTTGTCAGCGACCAGCACCGTCCTCCACATATTTCAGCAAGGAGGTAATAGCTGGCCGACGGCTAGCCTAGGGAAAAGCCGCCAGGCAGGAAACCTTCTGGAGCAAGTATAAGTGAATAAGGTCGAGGCTAAATTTGTAAGACATTCCTGTTAATAATGCTATGCATTTGGTTAATGACTCTGGTGGGGTCAAGGGCGTACACACGCATCATCTTCCTAAACAACTTTCTCATTGGGTCAACGCATATTATCATCTCTAAATAACCATTCTCACCCTGTTATGGAGTATTAAACTAACTGCTACCATGAATTTTTCCCTCTTGATCTTTCCGCGCCCATCTATCGCTACTACAAGGGCATAAATTGCCGTTTTTCCTCTTCAATGCAAGTGCCTCTTCCTCGCAATAGGCCCATATGTTAGGTACCTTTTCGTCCACTCAGGGCTGGTCCCATGGTACACGACCCCAATCACCCCCCTTCTTAAACGCCTTCCAGGATATGTACATTCACCCTGGAAACATGTTTTGAGTAACTGACTCTGAATGAGTGTATCATAGGGAAACAAATCATGGCTCCGGAGTAAATGTATCTACATGGTGGTCCGAAAGTCTTGCCATCCCCTATAAATATTGTTTTAATTTTCTACTTCAGATGACCCAAAGTCTTGTCAACCCCTGTAAATATTGTTTTAATTTTATATTTCAGATGACCGAAAATCTTGTCACCCCCTGTAAATATTGTTTCAAATTTATATTTCAGATGACCGAAAGTCTTGTTACCCCGTGTAAATATTGTTTTAATTTTATATTTTAGATGACCGAAAGTCTTGTTACCCCCGGTAAATATTGTTTTAATTTTATATTTCAGATGACCGAAAGTCTTTTCACCCCCTGTAAATATTGTTTTAATTTTATATTTCAGATGACCGAAAGTCTTGTCACCCCCTGTAAATATTGTTTTAATTTTACATTTTAGATGACCGAAAGTCTTGTCACATCTGTAAATATTGTTTTAATATTATATTTCAGATGACCGAAAGTCTTGTCACCCCCTGTAAATATTGTTTTAATTTTATATTTCAGATGACCGAAAGTCTTGTCACCCCTTGTAAATATTGTTTTAATTTTATATTTCTGATGACCGAAAGTATTGTCACCCCCTGTTAATATTGTTTTAATTTTATACTTCAGATGGCTGACACGAACTCCTACAGTTTGGGAGAGAGGCTGATTGCAAGTGTATGGACACATGGTCGTGTGTAGGAGTCGCAAATTACCGACGCATTATTAGCAGAAAAATAGTACTTCAATATTATAATACCTTCCCTAAAAAATATCAGTGAACATTAATTGTACATATATTCTCCTTTATTCTTTAAAAAAAAAATATGGGTTCAATAAAAGAACCATTTAAAATCATACGTTATTTCTCTGATATAACAGCAAAACGAAAAATTCCCATGGACACCGAGAAAATAAGTAACCTTTAAAAAACGATTTTCTTTTGACTTCAAAAAATAGAATCCTTTAGCAAAATAAAAACAAATATATCATATTAGTTTTCTTTGTGTGTTTTTTTCAGTGATGTCCTTGTGGCTGATGTAGTTGCGCAAGTTTTTCAATGTCAAGGTCCATGGTTGTTAGAGACACACGAAGATTACCTCTAGTTACAATTTCTAAGCAGTTGCGAGTTTTAGATAATAGGTGAGAAACTCAGCTATGTAAGACGTTGGAAAGTTAATGAAATATAATTTTACTTCTTGCCAAAGCAATGGAAATTTGATTGCAATTTCACTACTTTTCCATTAGTTATTGAGGCCATGTTTAAATTTAGCTTGAGCAGTTTAATTACTCTGCAACTCAATGAGGCTTTCTTGTAGTATGATGTCAACATCAGCGGCATTTGTCTTAAATGGGTCTAACACCCAACTTGGAATGTTCATTTCCAAAAGATCCTTAAACCTAATTTTGTTCAGTATGTTCAGCTTGTCAAATATATCTGAAAGGTGAGATATGTTACACTTGGCAACTATGATTTCTTCTCCAAGCGCCTTACCACTCAAAAATGGTACAACACTCTTCAAAAGTTCAACGAAGCGACTCAGGCAGTTACCCTTAGAAAGCCATTTCACCTCTGTATGCAAAAGTAAACGTTTAAACTCTTCTTCATTGTTTGCACAGAGTTGAGGAAAAGACGGTCTTAAAAAGTGGATTTGACTTGATAAGGTTGGTAGCTTGATTGCACTATCAAGAGCATCTTTCAGACGTCCTCCCAAATTCTTTGTAATCAAATGTTGAAAATAAACCAGGCAGTGTTTGCTAAAAAACATTAGGAACAGTTTGTTTTAGATATGCAATGAAGCCCCTGTGTCTGCCTACCATAGCAGCGGCACTACCAGATGCGCAAGCCACAATGTTAGCCATTGGGATATATTTTGGGAGGAAATTGGCCAATACTTCTTGGAAATTGTTTGCCCTTTAGTATCTGTCACAAGAATGCGAACAAAAACGTTTCCTCTCTGAGTTTACTATTATCATCCAAAAACGTAACAGACGCTATAAGTAAGGCATGATGAACACTTACAGATGCTTCATCAATTTGTAACGCAAATTTCGTTACTTGTAAGAGGGCAACTAGTTGATTTTCTACATCCCTCACCATTTCATAAATGCGTCTTGATACTGAATTGTTGCTTAACAGGATTACCTCCCTAATTTGTTTGGAATTCGGTTGCTTAACATTAGAAATTACCACAGATACTGCGAGCAAAATCAAATCTCCACCAATAGTATGTGATTTTCCAGTTTTTGCTATTAGCTTGGAAATCTCATAAGATGCAATTAAACCTTTGTCTAATTTAGCTTTTCCTTGGCTAAGCAGAGAATCAATGGTGTTCCTTCCTTGAAAATAATCATGAAGCTTCTTAAAATAATCTAAGGGTTTGTCTTTCTTATCTTTGTGCTTATTCTCCAGATATATTAGAAGCTTACTTGGGCGCATGCTTTCATTAGGAAGCTCTGTCATACATATAAGACACATTGGTTTTATTATATTGTTTGGAGAGACTGTATCAGACCGTATGCTAAAAACTCGCTTGAGAATTGTCGATATTTCTTCTTCACCTTATCAGCCATGGGTAATCTGTGGAATACAATATATATATATATATATATATATATATATATATATATATATATATATATATATATATATATATATATATATATTTATTGAGTTGGAAATAAAACGAAATTTTCTTAATTTCCTTGAAAACTTAAAATAAAATAATTATTGAGAAGATGAAAACGCAAATGTTTGAACATTTGTATGTAATTTATATTGAACTAAATTGTATATACTGTACGAATATATATTTTCAAGAAATATAAAATATATTATTTATTTAATAGGTAAACAGTTTACAACGGTTAACCACTACATAATAATTTTAACCCTATTTGATTCCACTCAATTTTAGATCGCAAAGCTGCAGTGCGGGGTGGTGTTCCACTTCACCCTAAGAAACAGTTAATAACTTTTAGAGTTTATGAATGTTGGTATTCACATTTGAAATTATGCTTATGACACCATTTAAGCACATAATGAACATAAATGTAAACAAATATTACCACCAGAAAGCGTCATATTTATTGAAACAATAAACGTTTCGTACTAGCAACGCCGCTCAGCTGCAATGCAAGCGTGCGATGATGTTTTCGTTAGCAATTAATTTAAAGAGAAATAAAATAATCGTTAGAGATGTTATATCTACTAGAAATACGACACAGTAAAGAATGCACGTAAGAATATCTTTATTGGTAGCATATATTTTATAAATATTATGTTTAGAGTCACCATATAATATTAGTTAATTTATGATGATTGAAAAGATACTCACCAAAATAAAAAAAAAATACTGTACACAAACAAGATTGTCACGGAGCAGATGTGATGGTACAACTTGGAACAGTGGATACTAACTGACTGAGTTAGCAACTGCAACGAGTATTGGTGCTGAGGGTATGGAACATAGATACGACGCTGCCAAATATATATCTAATAAATCATTACAATGTTGTTGTATATCGAAAAAAAAGAAACTCAATGTCTTATGATTAGTAACCCGAAAATAGTTACTTACACGAGATTAACAGATTATGAAGAACTACTGTACATATAGTCAAATATGCTATAATGTCAAAAGGCAGATAATTAGATAATTTTCGAATTACTATAATAATTTTATAAGAAAATCAAGCTGTGTGGCCCCTTCATTGCACCTGAGGCCCCCTTACTCCCCCAAATTTTCTGTTGCCCACCAGAGATTTGCCATAGCTCCTTTGGGGCCATATAACCCTAGGTTGGGAATCGCTGACCTAGCACACACAGAACAACTAAACATGGTCCTAATTTGTATTTTAAACTAAAACGTTTTCTATCACAACTCACAATTAATTTCTTTCGTAAATACGAAAGAAAATTGTTTATTGAGCGTAAACTTAAGTAATAATAAAGTTACATTAAATTACCGATAAAAAGGTATCGGTAAATACGCGGTAATTAAATTTAATTTATCGATAAATTACCGGTAATTTTTTTATCGGTTGCGACCCCTAGTCGTGTGCACTGTGTCAAAATAAAATTAGAACAATATTATTAACAGGGAGTGACTAGACTTTCGGTCATCTGAAATAAAAAAAATAAAACAATATTTACAGGAGGTGACAAGACTTTCGGTCATCTGGAATATATGTAAAATTAAAACAATATTTACAGGGGTAACAAGACTTTTGGTCATCTGGAATATAAAATTAAAACAATATTTACACGGGGTGACAAGACTTTCGGTCATCTGGAATATATGTAAAATTAAAACAATATTTACAGGGGGTGACAAGAATTTCGGTCATCTGAAATATAAAATTAAAACAATATTTATAGGAAGTGACAAGACTTTCGGTCATCTAGAATATATGTAAAATTAAAACAATATTCACAGGGGTTTGACAAGACTTTCGGTCATCTGAAATAGAAACTTAAAACAATATTTACAGGGGGTCAAAAGACTTTCGGGCCATTCTGTACATATCAAATCCGCTTGGGTAATTGAATCCTTTCCCTCTTAATTGTTCTTAACGTGTTATTATCGCAGCCAAATTATTTCTTTTCATAATTCGGAGAAAAATCTGGCAGCAACAATAGAATTTCTGCCTGGGTGAAAACTTACCATCCTATACACATTCAACATCACTAGAGTGGCTACTAAGTATGTACATACATGGTTAAAATTTGTCGTGCACATACTATCTATGTGATGATTCAGTACTGACAGGCTCAACACTGGTCTTTAAGAACGAGGTTATGTCATTCACAATTAAGAAAAATAAAATTACAATTTGAGATATCAAGGTAGTTAAACTTATTAAAAGAAAAAAATGCTACCAAAGCACTAGTATGTAGCTGTCAATCCCCAATGGCTAGTAAAAGGTCTTTCAGTCCATTGAGAGAAATGACTAATCTTCTCACAGCCCATTATGAGATTGGGATAGTTGATTTTCTTACAGTCCATTAGGAGTGTTAACTAATTATTCTACTCACTTTTGCCACTAGATCTCAAGAGGGGATATGTACAGTTCTATTTTTACTAATCTCTACCAATTGGCTTAATCACGTATAGAAATATAAAACTTTAGTTTAAATAATGGAAGTCATTGTTAGGGTAATTACCGCAAAAAAACAATTTTACTTTATTATCCATATTTTTAATATTCTTTGGTTTTACCCAGTTTTCAAATTTAAAATACAAATGAATTAAAAATCGTATACTTCAAGTATTCCTTATCCATAAAAATAAATCAAAAACCATTGGCCGTATCTAAATATGTTCGTATTTGCTGTATATATGTATTTATAAATATAGTTTAGTCTCTAAATTTTTGTGCGCTCATTTCTACTACAGTTTATCTTTGGACTAAGAAAATTTGAATGATTACGTTCCGCCCTAATGCAAATTTAGGATTTCATCAAGCAAAGGACAAAGAATATGGCCAAGTAAAAGAAAGGAAATTACAAAGTAAACGTTGTGCATTGCTTCTAAAGGTGGGTTATGCAGTGTATAAAATGACTACTGAAAAAACGGGTAATTAGAGTAACAAAGTAACACATACTTGAAAAAGGTTAATTCACAAAATTTAATTAAAAAAAGTTGCCAGTTTTAAAATTTACCTGAACGCAGCTCGCCTAGCGGCCAAAGTCATCTGTCGTGGTACTCTGAAGGAATCGCCATAAAAGGCAAATGGTAGGGAAAGACGAAAAGTTTGAAGAATCAGAGGAGTAAGAGACCTTAACGCTATACTTATTTCTAACGCTATTTAACATTACGATTTCCACTGCTCGCCCATATCTTCATTTCGGCGAAAAATTAATGAACTTAGCTTGTTATATTGATGATTTGAGGAAAAAGGAGCGGGTGTTTTGTAAATGTCTACGCACCTAAATGAATTTTTCAGGAGATATTAGGCACACATAAGAGAAAAGTGCCAATTAACCTGATATAACCATTAAAAATCATTTAAAGATTTACTCAGGGAGATGAATAACTTGAATAGTTCAGTATGAATCTATATGCTTAACTACATGGTTTGAATATACTTGCTAATGTAAAATGAACACATATGCCAGACTAATCGAGAGATACACTAAGGACAAAGGTAAAATCATAAACCCATTGTCTAAAATTGTTTAGTTTCTTTGCATTTTATCTCTATCAATACTAAAAGTCTACTGCGGAGTTTATGAATGAAAAAGACAAATCTTTAATTTCATTTGTACGACAAAGCCTCTTAACCAGAAACTAAGAAGCTGCTATAAGTCACTTAGCTTAAATAGTGCATAAACAACTGCTTTTATCTAGTGATAAGAGTAAATTAGAATCGATAAACATCATTGTTTACATAAAATGAAGTAATTTACTTTCCATTTCATTAAAGATAAAAGTATGGATTAACAAAACTGTTTCATATATCTTAGCGCATATATTACGGAAAACGATCTGAAGAACTGTGGTTAAAGCCTTGTTTTGTTAAGACAATTTAGTCAGCTTTATTTTGGCTAATGAGTAATTAAACTCTAAGATCGTAATGTTTATTTGATATAGACCTAGATTCAAAAGTATCATAGGGACTCAAAGCATGGCTCCCGGATACATGTATGTGCATATCAAATATGCTTGGGAAATTTAATCTTTCCCCACTCAGTTGTTCTCAACGTGTTATTATCGATAGTTAAATTATTTTTTCATAATTCAGAGAGAAAACCTGGTCAGCAACATTAGAATTTCTGCCTGGGCAAAACGTTACCATCGAAAACAGTTTCAACATCACTAGAGCTGTTAAATATTTACAAGGTTAAAATTTGTCGTACACTCCGATTCTATTGATTCAGTGCTGACAGGCTCAACACTGGTTTTTAAGAACGAGGTTATCTCAATAATCTCGGGATCAATGCTTGTGGAGAAGCGAGTGTATCTGGGCATAATTAAGAGGGCTAAATATCTAACCCTTTGAAAGTGACGACTTCGAAATTGAGGTAAATCTATAAAAGGAATTTTAAAAAATGCTCGAAAGAGAAATGTATAAAATAATAATATAAAAAGGAAAAGTTAACTTCGTTGCCATTTGTTGACAGGACCAAGATGGTGTAACATACTTTCAGTCAAGAATCATTGTTCCGGGAATAGGATATAGTTCATCTCAGATAAAGGAAAAATCCCTATTTTTCAAGGAACTTAAAATATTTAAAGAACTAATATCTCCTATGCAAATGATCCCTCAAGTTTATTAAAGATTCCTCTTCTAAATAAAAGAAAAAAAATGCTTACTAAAGTCGTGGAATAAATCAGAAATGAAACTGAAGATAAGAGAAGCATCTATTAAGTACTGTTTTTAGATATCTGCCGCATATTATATAGACCAGCTATTAAAAGATATTTTTTACAAAGGTTTCCTAGGAAAAAAAATATGAAATAATAATGTATAGATGGTATCGTATATAAGAGGGGAAATACGATCATAGTATAGTAAAAGGATCGAAAGAACCGCTTAAGCAAAAAACACTTAAATTTATTCGAAAGGGAGGACGTATCAGACAGAGCCTTACTTCAAAATTTTCCTCATCGATGGAACCCCCTCGTCTGCACTGCCAAATCTTCGTCCCTCATAAGTTAAGGGCTCTAATTCCACCGTTTCCGTTTCCCTGAAAAATTCCAATCTCAGTCCTATCGGCTGACTATAAAAAAATGTCAATATTCAAAGACTCATGCGAGACAGTAAAGTTAGTTGAAATTTAAGCAAGGCCAAAAATTTCCAAAAATTTAGCACACAGAAAGTTAATTTCGGGAACTGAATTTGCTGCTGTGAAAAAACAAAACAAAATATTTTGATCAAAGTAATTAGTGAGAAAATTTGATAAATATATTTTGAGCAGCTTCATACACCTTGAAATATTAAAAGATACTTTCTTAGGCGGTTATGATAGCAATCTCTCGCTCTATTGATTCATCTGGCAAGCCTAGCGGATGCTACTGATCCACGCCAAGCGAGAGAGTGTGGTCGTAACCGCATATCTTTACTGCGTCAAGGCAGATTACTGACAAATAAATAATAAAAAAATGCCTTATGAGGTTATTCCCGAATATAACCAAGCATAAAATAATCATGCAATAAATAATAAAAAGAGAAATAGGGCGCCTTTAGTTTGTGGTCTGTAAATACTAGCTATTTTAGTGAGCAGTTAATTTAACCGCATCTAGATTAGATAAGGTTAAGTTACACTGGATTAGTTTAGGCTAGGTTTAATTGTAGAACGCACGCTAAATAGGGAAGATGTTGGTAGACCGCAGACTAAAGGAAGACTATGTAAAAGTTGTTTTAGTCTTTGAAAAATGGTTTCATTCCAGTGTTAATTCGTAAATTTAACAGAAAGCTGAGAAAACCTTAGACCTAAATCGTAATAAAACAAAACGAGACAAATAAATCTAGTGCTTTTAAGATTTCCAGGACTAGAAGATCGCTAGATGTATCTCATCTATGATCGTTAATTGAAAGAAAACAGAGAATATATTGTCTCAGCCATCCATAATCACTATAAAAAGAAATTAGAACTTCGAAATGAAAAATATACTAAAAAAAGTTTAATTTTACAAATTAAATTTTTTTAGTATTTAAATATTTTAATTTATTTTTAGTCTAAACTTCTTTGTTTTCGCGTTTTTGCCAAAACAATATCCATAAAGATATGACCCACAAACAAGAAATTTTTCACTGGGTTGAAAATCGTCTTGTTATGCATAACGAGGTAACGAAAGGATAACCCTTATGATTTTCCAAAGGAGATCATTTTCCCCACGTTCAGATATTGAGTTTTGCTTGGTGCCCTATACTCTCGAAATTGGAGAGGAAGGGAATTATTTATTAGGGGAAGGATTATAATAGTATCAATATTAATTAGATTAGGGGATTGATTAGCCTAAATGGTCACTGAAGTAATTAAAATCATAGAATAAGTGAGGCTTCAGATACATAAAAAGAATCTTTAATCTCAGGACATTGAAAAGTGACTAGGACGAATTTCCTAACAAGCGAATGGGAATTATCCTTGACTAATCAAAAGGGGAAAAAGGAAGCTGTTCTTTAAGAAATGCTTAGCTTGTAGGGGGTGGGGCAGAATATACTAGAAAATTTCAGTTTATCCCACAAGTACCTTCAAAATCCACTTATTGTCACGACGCACCCGATTTTTCTGCAAAGACCTTACAACCCCAAAGAACTTACCTTGTGATGCCTTTACTTTTCCTGAAGGCATTTCGAATAGCGGATACGTCTGAACGTATTCTTGAAACAATTTTTTTGGTTTGTTTGTCTTCTCCAGTTTCTCCCTTGCTCGGAGATAAAGACAGCCGTTTGCTCGAAGGCTCAGAATCTGGTTTGCAAGTCTGGTGGCGAGCTTCTTTCAGACGTTTGTGACCCAAACTTTGCAGGATTTCCTAAAATTAAGTATTTTAAAAGTTTGTCTTGGCTGAAAAATAATTATGAAGCGGATCGTTTTTCTTACATACATTCATAAA
Organism: Ceratothoa steindachneri; assembly: GCA_963969495.1. Lineage (NCBI taxonomy): Eukaryota > Metazoa > Arthropoda > Malacostraca > Isopoda > Cymothoidae > Ceratothoa > Ceratothoa steindachneri. The sequence continues at coordinate 149,275,022 of OZ018324.1, read as the reverse complement.
GAGATTACTCTACTTATTAGAGGCACATGCGGACATGTACACAAATTCTATTAAAAAAAAGTAGTATTTGCCTTTTTAAGAAAACATCGTTTGAATACAGCTTCTAAATGGAGTTATCGAATCGTTCTTTAGAAGAATTTCAAAACGGCTTCAGTGCTTCACTCTAATCACTATTCAGCGCAAATCTTATAGTTTTTGTGAAAATAACTTCAAAGGTTCTTTTAACTTTAAATTTAACAAAGTAAAAAAAAGTAACACCTGTATGTCCAAATTGGGTCTTCCATAAGAAATGTTGTTTCTTTTTTTAAGATATAAAAGGTTACAAAAAATAAGTAAATTGCTAATTTAATTAAGTATATATTCTATACTTGAGTAAAGAACGTTCTGTCAACTGTCTAAAAACTTTAGGGAACTTAAGAGGTTTGAAAGAAAAGAAGTCGCTAATTCTTAATTTTAGCCCGTTTAATGAATCATGTTCATGATTAATAAGTTCATGATTAATTATATAATTAACATTATTAAGTAGTTTATTTGCAATAATAATCAATATTCATGTTCATTAAGGAGATGGCCGGCAACTCGGCAAATATTTTTAACCCCCACATCCTATTTCTCTTTCTCACTTACCCTTTTTTTCATAGGTACTCTCAGATACCAATTTAAACTTTTATTATGACTTTCAAAAGACGTAAAAACGTAATAAATTGTCTTAATGTTAGGAATAGATAGTATTTTTAAGCTGCAAGACCTAGAAATACGGGAGATGTGCGAGATTTCCAAAAGCCTGTTATTTTGATCTTGGAACAAGTGATTCTAGCAGTACGGGGCGCGTATAATCCAGCTGGAAAACAACATCCCTTCGAATGACCAAAAGCACCTCCTCTCCTCAAGTTTTTTATTCAATTAGTGGAGTTGTTGAAAATACACTAGAACTGTGATTGTTTGATTTGGTGAGAGAATGTCGAAGTAAATAACCCTCCTTAAATCTTAACAAACGCTCAAAAAATCCTTATTGAGATTGAAAACTTTGCCCTGGTTGACTTATCCTTGTTGTCCTAATCGAATCTACTGCCTTCGATGCTTAACAATTTTTCTAAATCATCCACTTCTCTGGAATTAAAGTAAGGTAAGTGTTGACGCCCCCCCCCTTTCCCGAAACATGTGCGGAATCCATTTGCTGAAATTATGCACCATGCCAACTTGAAGTAAAATGTCGATGGGCGGTAGATGAAGAAGAATCGATCTCTTTTGCCAAGGCTTCAACAGTTGCATTGCAATTTCTCTCAAGAGCTTCTGGCAGTTGTTTATCATGAAGGGAAACAGAAGGACCACAGCAAGTTACATCATTCAAGCTTAGGTTCTCTTCTCAAAACTTTTTAAACCATCGTTGAGAGTTTTACTCGTTCAAATCTTCATCGCCATATTGCTATAAACTTCCTGCTCATTCTTTTAAAGAAAAAGTAACACGGGTCCCCTTTTGAACTCGTGAATCACATAATCTATCGCATGTGCTCTTCCGTAACCTCAAAAGTTGTAATGAGTTATTCAAGCATTAACTAAGGCAGATCATCTTTACACGGTCTCAATAATGTCTTATGTGCTTAGCAGTGCTGGAGTAACGTCAAAGTTTGAGGTTAGACAAAGTTACATAAATATGATAACTACAATTTAAAACAAGAGGGAAAGTCCCTCCAATGACCTGTGGCATTTTATGATAAGATGATAAATGGTTATTGGATTGATGGTTTCACATGGTTCAAATCACTTACAAGTGCCTTTGAATGGCTAAATGAGGCTTCTGGCGCCACCCAGCGCCAAATCCAATGGCAGATTTGAAATCTCCAGGGTGAATAACCCTATGTCCCATGGTCATATGGGTCATTTCATGGCTCTAAATGGGTACAATTGAACTTTACACGTGTTGAAAAAAAAGCGACGCCTAGACCTGGCCCTTCGCCACAGGTAAAAATGACTTTATTTTTAGGATGATTTGATATATGGATAGTTCGGAGTTTCTTTCCATTTTTCAGGTTTATTACCCAATCCATTTTAACTAATTCTAGTCTAAATTCTTAATAGTGTTTAATGGAGCTAGTTCTTAAATCCTTTTAAAAAGATCATTCGATGCGGAATATTTCCAATCCATTTTAATACAAAAGTTTGCTTACATTTATCACTTTGAAAAATGTCTCATTTCTGGCGACGTAATAATTTTCTATTATATTCGTTTTTATCGCGCTATTTAGTGAAAGAAAGAATGATAAGATAAGATAAAATAAGATAAATAAAGTTAGAATGTGTAGAGAGAGTGAGATAGGATAGATAGAAATTAAAGTGTTGTGTGTGTGTTAATATGTGTAGGATGATATGTGAAGATGATAGATATTTGTACCAGGTTGCCTGGGTAACGCTTTCGTTTTTCTTTTAATTTTATTATATTTTTGTGATACATTATTATTTTAAGCATTGGAGCCTTTGTTTTCTTTTGCTCAATAAAGCGTTTGTATCATTTTATTGTTTTTATTTTATTTTATTTTATTTATTTTTATTTGTATTTATTTATTTTTGTTTTATTTATTTATTTATTTATTTTTTAATTATTATTAATGCTTTTATATAAATATAATAGTTCTTTATCGGGATTCTACTTGGGTTGTATACTTGGTAGTCGCAATCGTTGTCCTTTCTAGATGTTGCATTATGGTTTACTACCTATAGATTGGGTTGACGTTTATTAACGTTTTTCTCAGGCTACCGTTGAAGCGTTGTTTATATTGCGTACGATGGATTTGGTCATCTTGTACGATGCTTTGATTTATTATATTCTGTGGAATGGTCTTTTTAATCTTTTCCCACAGCTTTCTTGCTCTTTTTTGTATGACTATGTTTATGGGTTCTATAGTAGATCTGCGGTGGAGTTCTTCTGCTGGTATGTAATCTAGTCTTCCTGTGTTTCTTATAAATCTAGTGGCTTGATTCTGGACTCTTTGGATCTTCTTGATTTGGGAGTTACTTAGTGTATTCAATGGTACAATTGGGCATAGGAGCTTGGGTTGAACTAGGGCCAGGTATAGTTTTCTTTTATTTTTGGTTGAAAGTTGCCTGAATCTGTATAGCGCTGATAAGGTAGATTTTTTTTTTCTCTGATTTTTTGTGGTAGGTGACTTGTATAGCCTGTCGTTGTTATTTTTAGTCCGAGGACACGTCCTTCTGTTGAGAAAGGATATGCCTCTCCATCTACGCGAACAGTAGTTTTTTTCCTTCTGTTCATGGGAATTAGTTTGAACTTATCCTTGTTAGTTTTTATTTTATTCCTTTTCTCGTAATCATTTAGGTTTTTAATTTCTATACCTGTTCTTAGGGCGATGTCCTTGGGGTTTTTCCTATCGCTGATCACTATCTAAATGATATCGTCCGCTAATTGTATGTACAACGAACTTTCATCAGTTGGATGTGGAAGGTCCCTAGTATACACTGTGTACAGCGTAGGTGAGAGGCAGTCTCCCTGTGTGACCCCGTTTGCAGGTTGATTGCATCGCTCGTTTTGCCGTTTATCTGCAATATCGCTTTCCTTTCATCTAGATAGCTGCAGAGTATTTTGCAGAAGTTTATTTCCAGGTTAAGGTCGCAGATGTTGGCTTTTAAGCCAGGCAACCACACTTTGTCAAAGGCTTTGGCAACATCACGAAGTACAATGTCAACTCTGTTGCCTGGCGCTGTTGCAGTAGCAATTTTTTCGGTAATGATTGCTAGCGTGGTGTCCGTCCCTAGCTTGCTTCAAAACCCGTGTTGTTGTGGGTTGTATAGGTTGTTTATGTTAAGATGGTTGATCAACCTTTCGTTAAGGAGCTTTTCTAGGACTTTGCCTAGAAATTCCAGGGGCGAGATAAGACGGAAGCTTTCGACTTGATGTTTCGGTTTGCCCGGCTTCGGCAGGAAGATCATCTGTTTTAAATGCTTGGGGAAAGTATTCTATATTTATGCAGGCATTGAAAATCTTCAATACATATTCGTGCTCATTATCTAGGGCATTAATTAAGTGAGCTTTAGATATACCACTTTGTCCTGGAGCCTTTTGTTCAAATGATTTTAATGCTGTCAGGTATTCATTCATAGTAAATGGCTTTCCCTTCCCCAAGGGATTGTCTCTGTTCGTCGACTTTTCTAAACGGTATAATGTGTTAACGTTGTGTTGCCATGCAACGTATGATTTCTTCCTGGTAGTTTAGGTCGAAATATTGATTTTCTTCAGGTGAAATACAAAATCTTTTCATCCAGTGCGTTCGGAAATGCTCTTGTAATTCCTCATTTTGCTCTACTTTCTTGTTCTGAATTTTCAGGCTTATTTCTTCTTTTGCCTGTGCTCCGTGTAATTTTCTGAATTGTCTCCAGAATATCCTTGGATCCTTTTCTATCTCCATCTTACCTATTATGTTATCCCAGAGCCTGCCTGAATTTTCCTTGATGAGGGTGTCTATCCTCCTTCTAATTATGATAATGTTTCTGTACCTTTCGATCGTATTTCCCGATACCCTGATTTCATTTATTACATTTTGAAATGCATCCATTTCATCTTGGATCTCTTGGGTCCATCTAGGTGCATGTATGGTTCTGTATTCTATTGTTGGAGTGTGTAAACTGTCCGCCTCTCTGACTTTACTGGTGATTAACTCTAGTTGGGCATCAATTTCCTCTTTACTTTGGTTGTTAAGGGATCCGGTTTCTATTGTGTTTAAGTATTGTTTGAATCCATCCCAGTTTGTTTTGCTGGTTGTTTTTCTTCGTGATATTTTTATTTGGATGGGCGAAGTTGAGATGGTGGTAATTATGCTTAAATAATCGGAGGGAGTTGCGGGACCTGGCTGTGTGTGGTGATTTAAATTGAAGTTTTGATTAGTTAAAATAATATCTGGGGTAGTCGAGGCTCGGGCTGCGAGATACGTAGGGAAGTCAGGTCCTTCTCTGTTTAATAGGCCTCTTTGCATCATGAGTTATAGGGTTTTTCCCGTTCCGTTTGTATGGGTTGTGTACCCTGCTTCCCTGCACCTTGCATTAAGGTCTCCGGCTAGAAAGGTTAAGGCTTGTCTACGGAATAGCTTGATGAAATTGGGTATCGGTAGTTACGAGCTTCTAGGGGGTTAGTAGGCCCTGGCTATGACCAGGTCACCTGTAGTAATTTTTATTTTTACAGCTAAAAATGATTCCTCTAGCCCTTTTATTTCAGTAAAGTGTATATCTCTTTTGATGCCTAGGGAAACTCCGTCATATCTTGTCTGTGAGTGGTTTGTTGTTAAGAATTTATATTTGGAGATTTTTGTTGTTTCTGTATCTGTGGATATGCCATGTTCTGTTAAGATGATTAGGTCTAGATCTTCCTTTCTTACTATGTTGGAGTAGATTAAGCGTTTTTCTTTCCAGCCGTTAACATTCAAGGTGAATATTTTAAGCTTACGTTGATACGTGTCCATTGCTGTTATTATTGCTTGTGTTCTCTACCTGACTTTGTCTTTTCTGGTCGGCCTGGGGATCGAGTGCGTCCATTTCTTTTCTTTTTAAATTCACCGCATGAGATGTTACTGCATGATTCTGGAGCGATGAATAACATGCCCTGTTTAAGTGCCTTGTGAACTTCGTTTTCGTCCGCGCTTGCTTCGTATTCCCATCTAAATTTACCCTTGACTAGTCCATCGACTATTTCCTTCTGCTTGTATTGCTTAGGAATGAGGTAAGCATGAGATCCCTAAATTTTGATGTTGAAGTGTTGGGTGGTCATTTTTGATTTTTGTTTTTCTGAGGTCACTTTTTTGCTTTCTTCTTCTGATTCGGTATCCATTTAACTTTTGTCTTCTTCATCTTCTATTTGGCTAGTAGTTTCCTTTGGAGTCATATTCATTTTGTACAACTCATTCCAGGGTGCGTTCTCCGGGAACCACATTTTTTTAGTCCGTTTTTCTCAAGCATAGTGTTGAGTTCAGTTGCATAAGAACCTGGGCTCGCCATGTTGACAAAGTTTGCATGCATTATGCACAGTATTAAGTCAGGCCTCATGTTGCCCTCGATATTGACCGTTGTGGTCTGTGCGGTGGGTGCAGAGATGCTTCCGTTAGTCATTGCTGCAGCGTAGGTAGTATTTTTTCTCCTTTCTTTTTCTAGGTTGATATCAACTTTCTTCTTCCGAATAAGTTGCTTTTTTACTGCGCATGACATGGCAAGAGTCCTATGTCCATTTCCGTAGTTCAAGCATTTTTTCTCTGTGCTTCTGCACTCATCCCACTTATGTTCCTGGCTTGAGCATTCAGAGCAAGCTTTACCTTTGAAGGTACACTCCTTGGTTGGGTGCTTTTCTAGCGCGTAGCAAGTGAAGTACACATGCACTGAAACGAATGTTTCCCTTTCTAACTGGTCAGGGGAGATTTTAGTATAAAATGCTAGAAGTCCTTGCTCGGTGGCTTTCTTTGCGATCTCTGTCGATCGGAAGATCACTTTAAAGACGTGGCTGTGATCCTTTCCATTCTGGTCCTTGAATTTTATTACGTCTTCGACTTTTGCTCATTCTTGCTCTCTTTCTAGCTCTTATTTTATTTCTTGGGCTGTATGTTTGCCTACCCATGGGTCAAGACGCCGGCATATTACTGATCTCTTTGTTTGGACGTCAGGCGGCGTCCGGGGGGCTAGTCCTATTTCGCCGAGTTTCTTGGCTGCGCTTCACTCAAAAGGAGATTAAGGTCTTTCTCCGTGTCGCATAGCGCTACGTAGCCATTGTATTGGTCTTTAAGCCGTAGGAGGACCACTCCTATATCTGCATATATGCAATTGAGCGTCTGTTCCCGGGAGGGTTTCTCCCGGCTAGGGAGGATGCGAAGGGGAACCCTCTTCGCTCCTTCTCGGTTGCTATCTCCTTTAAGTGGGTTCTGGATGTTCGTTGCTGTATTTCCCTTACTGTAGGATCCGATTCTTCTTTTTGGAAGGGTTTTAAGTGCTGCCCCCTCCTCGTTGTAAGCAAGTATCCATGAACATAAACTGCCGGATGGTATGGATGAATGATGGTGGGAGAACCCGGGGAGGCCCCTCAGATGGATGATATGTTGCGGACTTAATGATTGGTAGTGATAGAGTCAACTACCACCGCCCGGGGGCGCCGCCTCGTCTGGGGTTTGGTTATAGATGCTGCTTCCAACTTACACAGGGACGGTTGCATGTCCCCCTGTGGTCCTGGCTGGAAACTAACCTTAGAGATTAGAGCGAACTGTTACCCAAAGCTTTCAGCATCGCCTCGTAACAGGGTGGTCTCTTCCGTAGAGTTCTACAGTGGGCTAATCCTCAAACGTGCTTTCCTTTACGTCACCAATTATGTCTATCAAAGTAGACCTACATAGTTGGAGCGAGACTAGATGAATGTCACTCCAGTTCATTTCCGCTCCATTGTTCCGATAAGGGGATTAGCCAGACATGGGTTGGCTATGTGTGGCTCCGTAAATTATCTTCGATTTCTGGAGTTCCCTTGAGGAAAAAGTGTGTCACGTTCACGTTTTTGGATTGGCTTCCTCTTTCCTTTTCCGCCTTTGCCGGTGATAAACTTCTTCGGAGAGCTTGAGAAGAGATCCATTTCGTACGATAAGTCTAAGGTGAATCTGTACTCTGTACTTTGTATTCTATGTACTCTGTACTTTGCACTGAACGAATGATTGCGAAATTCAGTGAGAATCTAAGAACCCATAACAAATTTAGACAAAATATTGTGGACGCAAGTTATTGAGGCACGTGCCGGGTTGGTTGATATGATTGAGTTAATTTTGATAGGTTCTGGTTATGTTAGAAAAGCAAGATAAGGAAAGAGCAGCAAAGATTTGGTCAGTGTGGACTTTGGAATATTTAATGCTGCTCCTGAAATTCCGTTTTAAGTTTTTGTTGTTAATTATCAACCCCTAAATTGCGTTTTTGATTGGAGCACTTCTTTTGTGTTGCCTAAAGTCATGTCTTCTTGACCTTGCTACATATTCGTTCAGGCTATCTAATTCACTCTTTCGCCTGTATTAACGATTTGTAAAAGATGGAATAAATCTTGAAAGCGGTAGTTGAAAGTAACGAGAAAAACTAGGATAAGTGAGAAATTAGAATAAGATGTGGGGTTAAAAAGGTTTGCCGCATCGCCGTCTATTTCCTTAATGCTTTTTCGCCCGCTAATCTAAAGTATATACATACTTAAAGAGATGTAAGGTGTTGTCAATGGATTAAATACTTTAGGCACAAGGTTATTGAGAGTTATAGGTACAATTCTACATTATTTATGACGTATCTTCTTTCCCTCTCGTTTATGTGTGTACCTGCCTCCTAAATCAGCCCACAATCAATTCTTTTCAATAACTCTATTCTTACGACATAAATAGCTGACCTGAGCTTCAGGGTAATCCTTCATCGCCGCCAAGACATCCTCCCTGGACAGGCTGAAGAGCTCAGAATAACCAACCGAGCGAACGTCCGCCGTTCGCCTGAGTACAGGAAAGATAATATTTGTTTCAGAGGATGAAATGAACTGGACATACAACAGTTCACTCACGAGAATTAAGGTCAGATGGGCAACAATCACACCTTTCTGACAAGTAATACTTTAAATATATCAGCATTAGGAATGTTTCTAAAAAAAAATAGGAAATTAAATTTACTCGCTAAAAAATACTGGGGCATTCTGCTCTTCCGCCATCAGTGGGGTTGTGTAAAATTCAAGATAATCAATTAAACATAGGAAACCAAAGGAAGGCATTTCCAGTAGAAAGTTTCTGAAAGTGAGGAAGTAAAGATGTGAGAAAAGTTTCTATTTCGAGTAACTAAAAGAAAAGAATACCTATATTCGGCTGAATACTTTCCTGAGAGTGACCACGTTAGCTGTTAAGTCCTCTAATATTACTGTTCCAAACCACAAACCAGCCGAAGAGAACAGGCAGATAGCACTCGTCCCAGATAACTAAGGATCTATTGATTTGACTTAAATTGAGAACACAGTTTACCCAAACTAATACAAAACTAATATTTTTTTTTCTCGGAATGATGAGAGTGTGGGGGAAAATTTTCGCAATTGACTCAAGTGACTAAAATTATTTGACTGAGTCCTTAAAAACTAACTTGTTGAGTCCATCCAAGTTCAGTATCCCAATTTCACCAAAGAAATCGCCAGCCTTCATCGTAGTGAGGACCTTCCCAACATCGCTGTGAAGGAAGGAATCAATGTAAGTTAAAATGTTTACTACACTTTACTCTAAGGGAGACTCCGTAAAGGAGGGTCGGGTGTAGCAATGGAAACTATGCTGCAGCTGACATTCTTCCTACCTATTTCATAACACGCTGAGAATCGGGTCTAATTAAAAGTTTCGTCTATCACATGTAGCCCAAATTGTCTCTAGAAATAATCGCGAGAGGGGATTTAAATTTGCATTCGCGAATGTCTGATAGTTGGAAATTTATTTATTTGAGGACCCTTTTGCACTGTTCGCGTCCCGGTTTATAGAAATTTAATGAGGATTGTACGGCATTCATTTGATCTTTACTATTATTCTTGAATTTAACTTGTTGACTTTTTATTTACTCTTATGGGGCTTACCTTCGTGAATGTATGATAGTTGGAAATATATTTCTTTGACGACCCTTTTACTTAGGTCGCGTCCCGGTTTATAGAAATATGATCATTGTTACTATTAGTGAATTTAATTTGTTGACTTTTTATTGTGTACCATTACGCTACGACTATTACTGTGGATCTACAACCCGAAGCTATTGGATACATTTGCCGTATACAGTGCATCAGAGGGAGCGCTTACCCGAGAGTTTCTTCGAAAATTGCTTTGTAATCTTGACTGTCCGCCACATTTTATAGTTTAATGTCTTAATCTCGGTAGTTTGGTGAACGTCACCCGTTGTTGTTTTTTTAATTATAAAGTAAACATGCTATGGGGTGTTCTTTTTGGAACACCTTATATTTTGCTCTTTTTTTTTCCCCCCTGATTTAATACGTTGTATGCCCTTCTCAGCTATTATTCCAAATTTCATTCATGTGTATTTTTTTCTCTTTGGTCGGGATTGCCTGATTTCTTCCCTAACTGGGTTAAACTTTTATTCTAAGTTATGCTGCTATGACAACCGTCTTAAAATCAACCCGCATCAGAATCTTATCGGAAGATTTGTCATTGTAAATGGGTCTTACCATCCAATTGAGCTAACCGTGGCTCTTTCACTGACCTGATAACTTCAAGGATTCCGTCGGCGATAATGAACATCTCCCTGGCCACCTCTCCCTTCCGGCAGATCAGATCACCCGGGGTAAATATGTAGGCTTTCATCTTCAGCACCAGATCGTGGAGAAATTCGGGTTGGCATTCCTTGAAGATACTCACCTGGCAAGAGACACGAGTGGGATGAGAGAGATTAGGTTACATCGTGGGCCCTCAGGAAAATAAGATAAATGAATCAACATAAATGAACGTAGTTTTCACACCACCGATAAATAAAAAAAAGAGGAATAGGAAGAGTGAAGAGGAAGTTGAAAACTAGAGGCGATAAGAATATTGAGGCCAGAAAAGGTAGATAGTCTCACGTTCTAAAGTCGAATTCTGTATATACAGTAGAACATTCAAAACATTAACGTTATGGCACCTGATACAAATTTAAGCCCTTTTGAGTTGACTGAAGACGAAGAAGAAATGTAAGTGTCCACTGTTATTTTGGTCTGCAACATTTAAATTAGACGTTTGGGTTTTAAGACACTTTTTCATGCTGTCGAGTGGCAGCATCTTTTCCTCTCACTTCAATATGAGAGATTTATATTTTTCGTTGTTAAAGTTCGTCTCTTGCAACTAGTAGACAGTAGATTCAAATTATGGTGGTTTATTTTTCAAATTACTAAAGTTACGCTTAAATGAGGAGTTCAGCTTCTATCCGTCTTGAAAACATTCCCTTACGTTAAATCGTTTATGAGGTCTTCTTACCTACAATGTTTTCTCAAACCTACTTATAATGCATCGGCTGCACCTCCTAGAGTCACATTACACGCCTTGTAAAGAAACAATTTGAGCAAATGTCTTATACCTAATCTGTCTTTCCAAAGTCTAATTTGACTGTTGCACAATTCAGATCAGATCATAATACCGTCTAAATTCCTAAGAGTTTCTTCCAGAGTCGAAGGATTTTACTACTTTGTCAAGCAAAAATGGCAAGAAACTTTGGTTAAATATTCTTAGGTGGCGTAGCTAAGGGGTGGCCGGGGGGCACAAATTTAAAAGTTACCCGGGCCCCCATTGGAGGTGGGCCTAAACGAGTGTCCCATCTCTTTTTTGAATGACAAAAACAGATAATAAAACGGTTAAATATAGACAAATATTAGCTCAAGCATTCCTCAAGCAAAGTATAAGAAGTTACTTAAAAGTGAAATTTTTGCGATGCCGTTGCTACATGTTTTGTTTTATAATTAGTCTAATTCAGGAGTTAGTTTCCAATTTTAATATTTTTGTTTCACATTTTGTAGTTTATTTTTTAATAATACATAAATATTGCTTATTAAGGTGTTTTACTTATTTTTATTGTTTTATTTGACACACACTCAGACATACGAGAGTGCAAAAAAATATTGCAGGAGTAGTTGTTTTCATGACATTCATGATATCAAAAATTCGTATGTTGGGGCCCCCAACGAAGATAATGCACCCAGGCCGCCAAACCCTAGCTACGCCACTGAATTATTCATGAGTAGAAATGAAATATTAGAATTATAAAATACTAAGACCATGAGAGAGAAGCTGTAAGGCGCATGGAGCTTGCGGTGGACTTCATACTTCTAGAAGACCCCAAATCTAAGAACTTCTTCTTCTGGTATCTTGATCAACTCATTCTACATACATGGAGGATGCCGATATATAAATTCTCCTGTATAGCAACCCTGAAAATGGTGCACAAGGTGTCGATGTTATGAATGCTCCCCAATATTGGTTCCTTATGGTTCTTAGTGTCTCAGTTTTCTTTTTCTCGAATATTCGCGTAGCATTTGCCTCTTTCTAAATGGGGCGCACAAGTGACTTTCCAAGGGATTTAATGAATGCAGAATTCTATGTCAGCAGTCGCTAAATAAAATTGTCGCTTTTAGCAAAACTGCATTAATGGTAAATTACTAGAGGTGATATATATATATATATATATATATATATATATATATATATATATATATATATATATTAAAGTTGATGCACTATCGCAAGGTTGATGAGGAATTAAACCACACTTCCTGAAGACATATTTAATCCAGAACAGTTTCGGTGTATCACACACTCTTGTCAAATGGCAACTGAGTATAAAATTACAGATATCACCGATATTGGCTTGTCTCTTGATGGAGTATTTTAGACAGAACTCCTACCAAAAATGGCTCCCTCTAACTTCATATAGTTAAGATTCTTTTTCAGTATGGCCTTATAATCTTGATTTTGACCATTTTTTCAGTAAGTTGCATGCTTCATTTAAATTTAAATATGAGTGGAAAGAAGATAACAAATTATCCTTTTTAGATGTCCTTATCAACAAAGATTACCATGATATAAAATTATATGTATATAGGAAGCTAACTCACTCAAATGCATATATACATTATTTTTCATACCATGATAATATTGTAAAAAATTCTGTAATATCTACCCTGTTTCTTAGAACATATAGAATATGTCATCCTTCTTATTTAGACGAGGAAATTTTTAAAATCAATTCTATTCTTTCAGAACTGTATTAACCAGATTGGTTTATAACATCAGCTCATTTTGCAGCTAAGAGAACTTACTATTGTAATAAGCCTGAATGTTGTAAGGATCATAAAATGTATAACATTGCCATTTAATGACAAACTAAATAAGTTAAAGTCCTTATTTTAGGAAACAGAAATTAAAATAGCTTTTAAATATAATAATTCTATAAACCAAATGATGACACCCCATCTCCATCCTTTTACTCCTTCGTGTGTCTGCCTGGGGATCTCTCAGATGGTCCGGTGCGCCACATCACAGTGGATTCAAACCTGTGACCTCTCCTCATTCGGTTTGAGCCCCAGGGGAGGGGGGAGTCTCTACTCCCTCACCCAAAGAACCGTCCCCTCTTACCTCGTTATTCTATGATTTCGAGTAATCCTAGAGATCAACAGGGTAAACGGGGTATATTTAATTCGATGTAAAGATTATGAAAATGTTTCTGTAGGTGAAACGGGAAGAAATTTAGATAACAGATTATATGAACATAAGAGCTGGTAATGAAAGTAGTGGAGTATTTTGTTATGTCAGAGATTTTAATCATTCCATCGATTTTTTCAAGGAAGTAAACTGGTCTTTAAATAAAAAGATTATGTCAAAAGAAGAATCGTAATATCAAGTTTGATCACATCCATTCCCAATTTCGATTTATTTGAAGGTCAATTTTCTAATAATTATCTGATTTATTAACATATAAACAAAATTGTAAAACTGCCCAGCTCTAATCAGGTAGTAAATCATGTCCCCCCTGGGATTAGCCCATGCAGGGAAGTGGGTCTGGTAACATGATCTTTGTCTATCAGGTCAGAGTTATATATGGAGTTTTCTGTAATTTTCTACTTGTTGCCAGTTGACAAGATTGTGTGGTACACCTAAACTGTTCTAAGCACCCCTCGTTCTGTCCTCTGCTCGATGGGTGACCGTTCCTTCTCAGTTTGTGCTCCTAGACTCTGGAATGCTCTTCTTGCCGAAGTCCGATCCTCTTCCCCCCTTGCTACTTTTAAACGTCTCCTTAAGACTCATCTCTTCAGAATTGCCTTCTCTCTTCTGTGTAAACCTTCACTACACTCGCTACACAACCTGCGCTCTGGGAGGGCTAACAGCCCTGATGGGCGCATTATAAATATCTATTATATATATATATATATATATATATATATATATATATATATATATATATATATATATGAATCCATTAAAACACATTGAGAGAGAAAACGGAATAATTTTTCAAGCAAGTAATATATATATATATATATATATATATATATATATATATATATATATCCATTAAAACACATTGAAAGAGAAAACGGAATAATTTTTCCTTGCAGTAATATTTTTATTACCTTTTTTCGAAAAAATCCGTGCAGGGAAGCGATTCGAACCAGGTTTAATGGATTCATTTTCATCATTCTCTCGTGCTACTTTGAGAGATATATACATATATATATATATATATAATTATAAGAGAAAATAAGAATTGGACGCGAATGAGCAAATGAGACAAGAAACCGGAGTTTTATCTGTCTTCTCGGTAAAGGATCGCCTTCACTGTGCCGCCCTCTGCTCCCTTTGATTATGTATTCTTCTAATGTCCTTCTCTCTTGCCTTTAAAAAACTTCGGTTTCTTGTCTCATTCGCTCATTTGCGTCCAATTCTTCTTTCTCTTCTACTATATGTATTTATAGTCAGCTACACCAGGTTTCTGCAGCTTTCTTTCTGTCTTCAAATTTTAATTGAAAGACAGAAAATAAAAATGGCATAGCCCTGTGGTGGTTGTATTATCACCCGCAGATCCTGTAGTTGCTTTCTTTGTAGATGATTATATGTATGGATAAAACCAGAGTAATAGGATTAATTTTATATGCGAAACCAGGTTTGGATGGAAACTTCCATCATCGTCAGTCGCTGGAGGACAAATGAAATACAGAACCTGCTTAACAGAACAACACACAAATCATTGGGGCTAAGGTGGATTATGCGAGAATGTGTCGGCATTTTTGAGAAGTGGAAGTATGAACTTCTTGTTTATTAAGGTATTAGTATTAAATTGGCTGTCAGAAGTATTAAAGTTGCGAATTTCTTTTATAAGTGCCTATTCAATTAAGCGTAAATATATATAATTGTGAGACTTATAAACTATTTTCGCATTATCAATATCAATTTGATGATTTTAATTTCATATATGTATAAATAAACTCGAGGAGAGGGCACCACGTCGCATATCGCATTTATGTTTATTCATTCTCTTGGAAAATCTGCTGCTTTCACCGATATATACTTTATTACAAGATTTGCAGGGAAAAAATAAACTTCCTGTTCTTTATCGATCGATCTATTTTTGGATAAGCTATTTATGATCGTATTCTCTTACCTAAATGCAACATAGATGTTGTTGGTCGGTGCCAACTTTTTGGAATTGATTAACTGGGGGGAGCATGGGAAGGTAACATAATATTTGTCACAGCTGATTTCCTTATAATTAGCTGGGGAGTAATAGATGGTTCTAGCTTTAATGTGAAACTTTTCTATAAACCAAAGGGGATATTACAGCTCAATGAATATTTGGATGATTGTATTAATTTCGTCTTGCAAGAAACAAGGATCGCAAATGCGATATGCTCTCAGGAACATGGAAGAAACTTCATACCTTTTAACGGATATATGGTAACACGAGAAATAATCAAGATAAGCATTATAATTAGTTGGTTTCCGGTAGACGGAACAATATGCTTTGTCGTTTATTTTCGATATTTTTACATCCAGAAACGGCAATGAGTTGTTCAGTTCCCATTCTACTTTAAATGTAATAGTTGGGTGGATCTTATTCAATTTTTCAAAGAATGAATCAAATCTGTTATCATTGATGGGGGCCATGTGGCACATATATCGTCTATATAGCAGAACCACGTTATGGGATTGGGTAAAATGGGGAGAAAGAGGTGCTTTTCAAACTCCTCCATAATCATACCATATTTCTGCCTGTAAAAACAATCTTCAGCTCTGAACACATTGTCCGTCACACACAAACGAACCAACTTTACAATATTATTACACGGTAAGGGTAATGTAGGTAGTTAGAAAATACAAAGTATTGTGTAAATTCTCTAAGTTGTGCCTCATCAGACGATGTAATAGAACTATTAAATTCTATTTTCTTGTCTGCTCATGTTCGGCATTTGCATACTGAAAGAAGGCCATGCAAGTTGAGACGAAAAATCTCGTGATTGCATAATGTTGCTTGTGCTTAAATTGCATCATCATGCGTCATATCACATATAATAGAGAGCTGCAGAAACTTGTGTTGTGCTTTGTGTTGAATAAAACGGGTTTCAATTATGAGGTATATCTTTTTTTATCAAATAAAACTTTTTCAGAAATTACTCCCCACCCCCCAATATTTTTCAAGTTTAATAATTATAATTGTTAGGAATCATATCTTTTGCTTTTTCATTGTGCTATTTATTATATTATAGTATTTTTAGGATTCGTCGTCCTTTATTTTAACTCGTCCTAATTATCTTTGGTAGATATTGTCTTAACATATCTAATTCTTAGTTTCAGGTTAGTTTAATTGTTCAATTAAAACTTATTTACGTGTGTTTAGTTCATTATATTTTAATTTTATTAAAGACATACACAGTAGTTGTACGAAACGTCCAAATCTAGAATGTGCAATTTACTTATGAAGGAAGCCTCGTTTACTGTTTTTGTTAATAAAAAAAATATATATAATTAATTCTTTCTCATCCATCTCTTGCCCTGAAATACCCCTTTGCAAAAGATTCAAACAAGCTTTGAAAAAGCTTAACATAAATGAATTCGAAACACTGTACCCAGATGTCGGAACAGCTGTCATTAATGGTTTCTGTAAGAGTCCAATTCAGTAAAAGAAGTCTCGCGATGACTATCGTTAATTTCTAAAAAACACACTCATAGTTATTGGAGATGTTCCTCAAAAAGCTACTCGATTTATTCAACCTGATACATACCATCATGCACCATGGATGGCTAAATTATCTCTACAATAAAAGTTTCCTTTTCGTTAGATTTGCAGTAAATATATACAAATTTAAATATGATACTAGGTCTGAAGCTCTATTATCTATCTATGCATCAACTAATGGCCTTAATTTATACAAGCAACTTGTGTTTTATGAAAACAGACCGAGAAATTTAGATAATTGAATTTGTGCTATATTTGGGAAGATTTAGCCTGACTGTAATATTTTGGGGGGAAAGAATCCCGCTAGAAGAAAATAGGCGAATGGTCACTGCCCTACAGAGTGAAGACTCAGAAGCCCCTACAAAGCACATTAATGTCCTTGTAGATGATTGCTTGAAACAAACCTCCAAACGACATCAATGCTCATCACAGGAAATATTCAATCTGCCAAACGAATTTATCTGTGTCAAATCCTTTGGATTGGAAAAGCATATCGGATCATAGAATTGCTTTTCAGCATATCAGCACAATGATTTTTCAATGATTGTGCAGAAATATGGCTGAAACGGATTAACAACTTTAATCATATTCTCACAAAAGATAAAGAGCAGTGATTTTTTCTCCTCCACGTCGTTGAAAATAACAAAAAAAGGTTTCCCAAAGCCTTAAAGAAGAATTTCTTAAAAATTAAATTTTCCTTCGATATGTTACTTTCATTTTGATTAATTATTTCCATATATATATTGGCTAAATATATGTTTAAATATTATCTAATGTATATTAATGCTTAAATTCTTTAAATTGCTACCTTGTTTAAAGTTTATTTAGGGAAGTTAATGATCAGAAAAAATTAACAAATTGAGTTTAGATTTTGTAAATACTATTTTTTAAAGGCGAGTAATACTATCTATGGTTAGCCCGAACAGATTAAAAAAAAAGAAAGAAAACGACCCATATATATATATACATATATATATATATATATATATATATATATATATATATATATATGTATATATATATATAAACTGTCCAAATGGCAAGCTTCAATTCTCTCTGAAGCCGTTGGTTGGATTAACTTCGCCTTTGCTCATAGTTTATTCCTCAGATTTTATCGAAAAATCTACGAAACTAACATAAAAAATAACCGCCTAGTTAGCTTTGATATTGATAGCCTTTTTATCAATGTGCCAATAAATGAAGCCCTTCAGGTTCTACCAACTGTATTAAGAGATTCAAAGTTAAATCTCCCATTCTGCAAAAAACAAAATCGTTAACTACGTAGAACTTTATGTCACAAATAATGTATTTAATAGCGACAATCAGCTTCTTCCACAAAAAAAAATGGCCTTAACATGACGTCCTTTCAATGTGGTATTTAAACAGTTTAGACTCTTTTGATAACTTTCTGAAAAGTTTCAATACTCTATTACAAAGTTGAATGGGAAAAAGAAAATTGTTTAGTTTTTTTCGATGTCAAAATTGTAAAGATCAATGATGAAACACATTCACTGTTTATCAGAAACCAACTCATTTTAATTCATACATTCATTTATCTGGCATTACGATATAAATGTTAGAATATGTAATTCTAGTTTTTGCAAGAGGAAATTACATATACGACCTGTATATCTATTGAACTGAAATATTCCCTCCACCTAATTAGCATGAGTTTATCTAAATCCAGGTCAATATTTTACTGCCCAAAGTTTTTAGCGCGTCTATCACTTCCATTCTCGCCCTTACTTAAATGAGAAGGGGAAAAGCAGTTGAATCAGAATTTAAACTGGGATTTAGTTGTTTTATAAATAATGATTCGAGAATGCGCAGGGAAGTGGAGTCCTTTGCATGTCCTATAATTTGAAAGTTTTTGTGGGAAATTTCTGTCTTACATTTAATTGAATGATCCCAGTTTAAATTCTGATTCAACTGCTTTTCCCCTTCTCATTTCATAAACCACTCAAAATATTTTCACAACCTACCAATCTCTAATCGGTTACCTCTATAATCTTTCCTCAGTCTCTCCGCTTTTGCCGTCCACTAAAGGTGACTAATATTTTTGTGTACCAATTAATTGCCCCAATTAGTATATTTTAATATTTATCCATATTTATAGCATCTACATTTAGTGTCAAGTTTTCAAATGATTTTTTCACATTTTTAATCTATTTAATAATTTATTACTATTGCTGCTTCATTGAGTGACTAATATCTGTGTCAACCAATAATTGCATCAACTAATGTTATATTTATGCATATTTAAAGTACCCATAATTAATCCATATCTAAATTTCAATAGTTTTCAAACGATTTGTCATAATTTCAAATTACTAAATAATGTATTTCTAATCCTTGTGTGCATTATAATTTTTGTAATTTTAAACGTGTTCTAAATCTATCTTTTATAGACCAGAAGATGGGTAAGGTACCCGAAACGTTGTACTTAATTAAATGAGAAATTTTACATGTCTCATTTTAGGATTTATCCTCAACCTATATGTATATATATATATATATATATATATATATATATATATATATATATGCATCGCAATATTAGACAACTGACTCACTATTCAGGGTGTTCGGAAGGTGACTGTGCACTTACAAGAACAAAGGTACACATATATCCAAAGAGGTACAGTGAACTACATGTAAATGCAGGAAAGAAACCATAGTGTTAGGATCGATTTATTGCGAAACCCAAGTTTCGACGCAGACATCCATCATCTTCAATCGCTGGCAAACTAATGAATACAGAAAGATTCTTAGTGTAATGACACACAAATATACAATTCAGAATGTAATTAGGGGGGGGGGTATGGAGCAGCGGTATTTTTGATCAGAGGCTGGACGATTCTTCTGCTTATCAAGGGATTAGTGTTGAATTGCCATCGCAATTATTAAAGTCTGGAATTTCTTTTATCAGAGCTCATTCTATTAGACGCCTATGTATATATTGAGAGAATTATAAATTATTTTCAATGTCAAGTGAATAGTCTTCATTTGACGTGTGTAGGAACAGGCTAGATTATAGGCTTCCATGGGGCATGTCGCATTTGTGTTCCTTCATTCTCTTGGCGAATCTGCTGCTTTCGACAAAGTTTATATGATTGCAAATTTTGCACGGAAAATAATAAACGTCCTGCTATTTATTGGTTGACCTGTCTTTAGAGAGACTCTTTCGCATCGTATTTTTCGTATTGAAAGGCAACATTAATGTTGTTGGCCTCTGTCAGCTTTTTAAAATTGATTAATTGGGCGAGTATGTGAATATAATATAATTACTATTACATAAATTTGCCTTAGGATTAGCTGGTGAGTAAAAGTTGGTGCTAGCTTTATAATAACATTTTAATATGAACAAAAGGGGATACTGCAGCTCAATGAATGTTTAGATGATCGTGTTGATTTCATCCTTCAGGAAACAAGGATTACATAGGCAATATGTTCTCAGGAAAATGAAGGAAGAAATTACAGACCTCTTAACAGATTCGTCCTGGCAAGATAAATAATGAATATAGGCATTTGAGTTGGTTAGTTTCCGGTAAACAGAACAATATGCTCTATTGTTTACTTTAGATATCTTGACATTCAACTTTAAATGTAATGGTGGAGTGAATGTTGTTTAATTGTTCAAAGAATGAATCAAATGTGTTATGATTAACAGGTCATGTGATACATACCTCATCAACAGAGTAGAAACATGTTACGGGATTAGGTAAGATAGGGGAAGGAGGTGTTTCGCAAAATTTTCCATGAAAAGATTACATAGGATCGGAAAAAGGAGATTACCCATACTCAGCCCATATTTATGTCTGTAAAAACAATCTTCAGCTTCAAATACATTATCTGTAACGCGCAAAATAGTCAGGATGAGTTATGTGAGCTTCAGAGATACTACCAACTAATTTGGATAAGTTGTTCGCTAACCACTGAGATAGTTTGTTCCCGTGGGACCCTACAATGGAAAAAATCTCTCAGCGGATTACCGTCAATCTGTAATCTGCCGTACATGTATGGTTATACATGTAGGGCACACTTCAAATTGTTTAATTAGATCAGTATGTCCCTTAAGAATATTTGTGAAAGAACCATTGAGAGATATAGTTTTGTTTGCAAGTGGATAATTATTCAGTTTTTCATAAGTATGCTTATCATTTAGCAAATAATCATTCAATTGCGAAACCTGAACGTAGTAGATAGATGCTAGTTTGCATGCCAACCACAACTGGCCGATAGTTTTCGATTGTTTAAAGAAGGGATATCTTAAACCTCCAGATTAAATATATATATATATATATATATATATATATATATATATATATATATATATATATATATATATATATATATATATATATATCTTTTGTTGGGAGTCTATGACAACAAATGGAGAGGCCTCATAAGAGAAACCAAGAGAGGTACGAGGTTCTTTACCGGGGCGGAAGAAGGAGACGGCGCCACTCTTCCATTCGTAGACGTCAAACTGCACAGGACTGATAAAGGCTTGAAATTCTCTTTCTACAGGAAGCTAACCAACAAAGATGACTTTATCCACTATCTGTCAGCCCACGACTCTCGGACAACAATGAGCATCGTTATCGGGTTCTTCCTACGTGCACGGAGGATCTGCAGCCAAGAATTCATTTCACAAGAGGAGTACATCCAAGACCCCGGTGGCCTTCACCAGGAAAGCAAGGAACAAGGCTATCAACATCGGTCAACGTACAGCAGCAGCAGGGGAAGTGAAGCTTAGTAAAAAGTACACCTCAGCCCATACTAGGCCACTCTCCTTCACAGTAGGGAAAAGCTGGCTCCATCCGCCAGAGTCACCCTTCAAGCGGGTGTCAAAGTGGAAGACATCTGCTACTCCAAACCATTGATGAAAATTAACAGGAACTCCGTTGTATACAGGGTATATTGTGATGACTGCACACTAGGATGTTCGGGCAGGGCGGTTCAGCAACGCTCTCACCGAACCCCTGCGAGATGCTGACCACCGCATCAGCTGGAGGGAAACGAGAGTAGTAGCGTATGCATCCAACAAAGGAGGAGGAAGGCAATAGAAGCGGCACTGATAGCCACGTCCGAATACCTGAACGCCAAACCCGGCATTTTTAACATAAGCCAGAACGTGGCCGAGCAAGTGTTTTTTCCCTTTCTTTTGCCTCCTCTACCGTGAAAAAGATGAGGAACAACTTCGTGGCGCTGGACAGCCTCACACACTGGCCTGAACTCATCTGGAAACTGACCAATCAGCGACGAGCTCGGACGAATGGTTAGAGTAAAGTTCAGTAACATGCATATATATGCCGGCGTTCTTTGTAGTGACCACACTGAGACTCGAAAAAAGCTGGCTACTAAGCAGACAGCTCGCAAGTCTACCGGAGGTAAAGCTTCGCGTAAGCAATTGGCCACGAAGGCAGTGTAAACTTTTTGTGTAAAATCAAGTGAAAAGGCGGACGCATATAAAAGCGGTCCGCAATAAGTGTTAAATTTTTATTAGTGCAAAACTACGTACACACCCTCTTTCAAGAACAGCCACTAGAAGAGGGGCCCCAGCATGGGGGCAGCCCCTCAGGACTGCAAAAGGATCCCCCTCCGTACCATAGGGGGGGCACCAAAACCGGAAAAAATGGAAGTGATACAAACAATTTATAAAAAGATCCACGTGGTGCTGATCAGACTCCTCGACACTCCCAATGGTTATGCAACCATTTGCAGCACAATGGGGGACGTCGAGAGGCTGGTCTCCGACGAGGCTCAAGCTCATCTCAAGAAGATTGGGCTTGAAGCAAGTGTACCGCAGGAAATCCTGGCCCAACGAACCCTCATACTGACAAAACTGGACCCAATCTTTACGGAAAATTCCTGTGAAGATATAAAGAAAGAACTTGAAGCGAAACAAGAGTGGGCCTGCATCACAGCAGTGTCCAAGTTCGGTAAAGGAAACGGCGTGGTAAAGATTGTATTCAGTACCATCGATATGGCAAACCGAGCCAAAAACGACGGGCTTCTCGGCTTCTACCTAAAGGTCAGCCCAGAACAAATCGTCAAAGAGGAATACATTCAAATCGACTGCTGCTTCAAATGCTATGCAGTCGAAAAACACGCCACAAAAGATTGCACAATTGCCGACCCTGCATGCTCCAACTGCGCCAAAACCGGACACGGTTGGAAAGAGTGCAAAAATGTGTAAATTGTGGGGGTGACCCCAGGGCCCTGGCCATGAGGTGCCCAATCCGAAAAGAAGCCATCCGCAAGAAAAGAGATAAGCTAAGAGAAGAAAAAGAAGAGAGGAAAAAATCCACGTACGCGGATACGGCAGCAAGAAATACCACTCCGGTGCAAACAAACGGGATGAAGTTAGTCATGTCTAAGGAAGGGCAAGAAGTCATGGCCATGGTCATGGTTGCCCACCTGGAAAACCTAACAAACCCCGGTACCTTCTCGTCCCACCTCAACCTTCTTCTTGAGAAGAATGGTTGCAAAAAAAGGGTTTGGTTCCCCGAAAACCCAGACTCGGCGGGCCTTTTTAATCTCGAGTTCATCGAAGAAGGTAAAAAGGCCCCCTCAAGTAATGGGGTAAAGGAAACCGAAAAAGTAGAAGAAGAAAAAATACAAACCCCATCGGAAGGAGAAGAGGAGAAGAAAGGCGCAAAGAAGAAAAAGAGGAAAAATAAGAAGACACCAACAAAAATACCGCAGAAGCCACAATCCACTTCGGACGAGGAAGAAGAGGAGGACGAGAGGCACGAAGGGTTCCCCCTCACCGAGAAAAAGGAAATCCTCGAAAGAGGTCTCTTTTTCGACGGAAAAGACGTGGGTCTACGTGTTTTCGGCTCCCCCCTGTCCCCGGCCCCCAAAGACGACCTTGAACTACTCATCATCGGCCTAGCTGCGGGTGATAACAAATGGACGTACGAGGGACCATACTCCAGGAAAGAAGTGTCGGCCCTACTCTTAAAATCCCTAGTGTACATCAACCCAAGAGATGTACACAACGTAAATATGACAACATTTAAAGCCATAAAGAGTGGTCAAAAAACATCACAAATCAAATAGTGAACACCGAAAAAGTGCAACCAAAGTGAAGAATAACTGTGAGCGAATAAACCAAATTAGTGAAATAAATCTAATTCAATAAAAGTTATATAGTGAGAATAGTAAAATAAATAGAATAAATACAAATTAAGCAAAAGTCAATAAACAGTAAATTATAGACAACAATAGAAAATCTAGTCTTAACATAAAGTAACGATCAATTAAAGTGTTACTAAACTAATTTAGTGAGAATAAATTATGTAGTAAATAAATAAGCAAAAATAAAAAAAATTTATACAATAATAATAAATCAAATTTTAATCAAATTAATGTAAAACTATATTAACAAATTACAAAAACAGAATTAATAAACATTAAAAACTAACGTAAATTTCAAGTGTAGTGAAATATAATAATCTAACGAATTAAATAAGTGTACAATAGCAGTAATTTTAAGATTGTATGGTAAATTATCCTTAACCTCTCTAGCATATTTGAATTGTAAATAGAAAGCGTAATAAAATAAACTAAAATTAAATGAACAATAACAAATATATAACAACAGTTATCTTAAGAATGTATTGTATATTATCCTTAATCTTTGTATAGTATTTAAATTTAACTTTCAAAAGTAAACTGATAACGATTTCCATGTCTCCGGGAAGCTATCTTTTCCTACTCCTACTCAGTGCTTTTACCTCCTCCGCTAAATCTATTTTCACCACTATTTTCTATCATTCTAACTACATATAATGTATGTAATTACCCCTTTTTGTATTTATTACTTAATAAACCGTTGTGACCACACTGAGACTCTAATGTACATAAACAAGAATCCTATACAATCCCTCCGAAGAAATGGAAGGCGTACCATAGAGCGGATTGGGATAAGTGCAAAGAATTACTTTAGACGCACGTGTCCAGCCCGCTCGGGGAAGCCACTCTAGAGGAAATCGACGGAGAGTTTGATATGATCACAGAAGAAATTAAAAGGGCAGAGAAGAGGGTGGTCCACATTAACTTATTCCAAACCATTAAACAATTTAGGTGGACACCAGAAATGGTGGCTTTGAGCGAGGGGTTGGGCCGGGCGGCAGAACATATAAGAAGATTCGGAACATCAAGGGAAGCATACAACGCACTAATGAGACAGAAAAGAGAACTAATAGCACTAATTAATGAAAAACAGAAAGAGAAATGGCATCAGCACATCGATAAAATAGATGGGAAACATCACGAAGGGAATTTTGGAAACATATCAACAGATTAAAAACTCCTACAACGAGGGATGAAATGAAAATTAAGGATACAGTGAACAACATTTTAGAAGATGAGGAAGAAATAGAGGCATTATTTAGAGAGCACTAGAAAAATGTATTCAAATTTAGCGAAGAAGAGAATGAGGACTATGACATTGATTTCGAACATCAGATCCTGGACGAACTCGATCAAGAGATCGAAAGGACATACTCCGTCCACTTTCTCGAGGAAAGGAGAAACAAAAACGACGGAATAGACGCAATCATTACATCTGAGGAAACCATAAAGAACAGAGAGCCAAAGGCAGATCAGGATTCACCAGATTAAATTACTTCGAAGCACCACCGAATATACTGGAGGGAGTGAGAAACGTCTCGCTGCTAGATTTTATCGGTAAGGTATTGGAAAAAATAATAAATAACAGACTGTCCAAATTCCTCGATGGTAATGGCTGAAGAAACAGCTGCCAATTTCGCTTCAGAAAAAAACAGAAGCACGGAGGTGGCCCTTGGAGTCATCCTTGAAAAGATAGCGAATGCAAAGAGATAAAAAATGAGCGTAGACATCGTATGCAGGGACGTCTCCAAGGCATTCGACAAAGTATTGCAGAGGTGTATAAAACTCAAAATACTCAGATTAGGAATGAACAACAAGATCAAAAGGATTTTATGTGATTATGCAATGGAGATACGTGCTTATGTGGAAATAGGACGGCATCGGGGTGAAATATTCGAGCTCGCTGCGGGTTTGCTACAAGGCGGATTTCTGAGTCCGTCTCTCTATTCAATCTACGCATCAGATATACCACCACCAAAAAATGAAGGCTGATTGAACATCCAATTCGCTGAACGGCGTCACTCAAATCATAGTTTGACCCCTACAAGAACGGCCCAATGCAAGCTAGGACGACCCCAGAAGAGATAAGAAACATTAATAGATATGAAGAAAAATGGAAAATTAAAACCAACAGGAATAAATTTAAAATGGTACCCGTGTACAGGAGGAGCATCTCAGATGTATATGCAGGATGACATCACTACAGATATCATACTAACCATTACGAAATCAGGTTATAACAAGCACCCAACTGAGAGGGTAAATTAAGGGAAGAGCGGCCTGGCATTACTGTACAAGTTAGTTAACCTAAGGATCGAAAACAAGAGAAAAATATATCAAGCCATAGTACTACAGTCCGCGATTATTTATCCAACCATCGCGAGAAGTAACCTATTAAGACTCCAAACAGTCCAAAACAAAGGTATCTACTTAATAACAAACATCAGAAGAGGAGAAATAAGAAGACTACGAGACCTGCATAGGGAGGCAAGAATAAAGCCACTTAACAGAATAATTTTAAAAAGAGTAAGGAAAGTCTTAGAAAAGACCCGGAATGAAGTAAGAGTTGAATTAACCAACCAAATTGCCCAGAGAGAAGGATCGAGATCACACAGATTATTCCCTGGTTTCCCAAGGATAGATGAGGGAGGAGAAGAAGACGAAGAAGAATTTACATCTAGAGAAAGAGATTAATACTCGACGACGACTAAGAGTAATTAATTAACCAAAGTAAACCAGAGAATAACCTATAGTCAATTATAACTAGGATAGGAATAGGAAAGAATAGATAGAGAGATAGAAACCTACACCAGTATTTAGTAAAAATATTTACTAATAAAGGTTTGAACGCCTGATAAATACAATACTACTTTCTAATTTTATCACGCTAGCTATACTACCTAAAATGGAGAGAGATAAGCCTGACCTCCAGGCAATTAGCATCGCTTTGCAAACCTCTTACCTCCTTCAGCTTTCAGCATCTATTCGTTTTCTACTATCATATTCGCACACGGGCCTCACAGTGATACGTAGGACACGGGTCACGACAAACTGCAAAGTTATAGTTAGAGACAAGTGACACATCGTGGTACGGATTCCACGTTAAGCTGTACATCCCATGACTAACTAAGTCCACTTTTGTCTCCTACTGTTTTCTTCGCTGCCCTATCCTAAATCATTCTTCTTCCTCTTCCTCTCACTCCTAACCGGCGTACTCACAGTGCTTTGAGCCTATTTTGGCTCTTGCCAGTGTGCCTATGGGGGTCTATAGAGAAGTACTGGGCCTTCCCCCACACCTCCCTGGCCGCTCCATGAGCGCCAAGTCAGGCGGGGGGAGGGGGGGAAGAGCTATTCTTTGTCTCCCACCTCTCTTTTCATTTCATTTTATTTCTTGTCAGATATGTTAGTCAGACTTCGGATAAAACACGCATACTCAGAAGATATTATTCGCCGATAAAAGAGCTAGCCTATAAACGTGAATTTTTATTCACTTTTCCTTACGAGGATTTTATGTAAGAGTTTAATACAGCCATTATTATTCGACATATGTCGAACTAACCTCCCCCAGCACCCCTCTCACCGGGGTAAGGGAGTTGAAGTGAGCTGAACTGCCATTCATATAGCCTCGTCCCAACTATGCCGTTCTTTCATGATAGGCATAAATGGGGGCGCCAAGGAAAGCAGGTTTGAGGAGTAGTTCACTGTGGAACTAGGCCGCCAGAAGCACCCGGATAAGGTGCAGGAGTGCAAATTCCGGGGAGGGGGGAGGGGTAGCTCCCTTCCTCCCTCCCTATACCCCTGGAGCCCAGCGACGATCATATAGGGAAGTAACACCCGTCTCTATGTATGCCGTCTACAGTTCTGATACCCAAATCATCGAGAGGCGGCACTCCCGGTTATCGATGATTGATTCCGCGTTAACCAACAAAAAGTCCGCCATACAATCACGCCTCGTGAGGGGCCCCCCTGGGTTCCCCCTTCATCATCTCATTCCCTCAGTTTACGCTCATGGAAGCTCGCTTACAACGTGGAGGGGGTTCTCCCCCTCAAGCGCTCTATTACAAATAAAAGAATTTGGACCTACGAAGGAGGAGACAAGGATTAGGTTTATAGTACCAGCTAAATGCCACGGAAAAGGAGCGACCCTACAGGTGTTACCCACCCCAAGGGGCCCCACCTCGGACAATATGGCTCTAGCTGGAACCACTCGGGTCCCGCTGCGCACCATCAGTGGTCACACCAGCCTGAACAGAGACAAGGTCTTTGAGGTCGTCTATGGGCGACTAAAAATAGCCATGATCATATTTCTAGAGGTGCACACGGGTTATGTCGCTATATGCGAAACAGAGAAAGATGTAGAGGCAATTTCAAAAGAAGAAGCAGTGGTCGAGGTCCTTCGCGAAATTGGCCTGCAACCAGCAATCTTCCCGCATATCCAAATTCAGAGGAGTGTGATCTGCAGGACATTAGACCATTGGATTGGTGAGCATTCTAAGGAGAAAATCAAAGGAGAAACCAACATTGGACAAAAGTCACGGAGATTGTCAAATTCAAGAACATAAGAGACAACTCAGACTACTCCCACTTTTCAAGATTATCTTTGGAGACACAACCATGGCTAAGAGAGCGAAGGAGTCTGGGTTGCTACTTTTTAATGCCAAGATTAACGGGGACCAGATAGAGAGGGAGGAGTTTCACCCTATCCAATTCTGACTCCGTTGCTATACAATGGAGGCACACACTACACGAGAATACCAAGCGCCGAGAGATATTCTCAAAGTGCAGCGAACCTGGACACCACTAGAAGAACTGCCAGAGCCCTCGCGAAAAGTGCGCGAACTGCAAGCAAGGCCACCGCCTTATGGCAATGGCCTTCCCCATGAAAAAAGGAATTGATCAGGAGAAAAAAACAACAATGTAAAGAAGAGGCAACCAGAAAAGCGAATACAACTTACGTTCAGGTCGCAAAGGCAGCTTACTCCGAGACAGAGAGTAAGAAAACTTACTTCAAAATCCAGAAGGAGAAGTCTACAAAAATATTGACATGCATCTTGTATACAGAATTCATAAATCTGACACAGCCAGGATCATTTGCAATGGAGCTAAACCATATGCTCGCCAAGAACGGCATGAACCAGATGTGATACATGCCCAAGAGCTGTAGTTGTAGGAGATGTCTTACAAACACAAATCTTCCCAAATTAAATGTCAGAACAGACACAAGGAGAGATCTCTTTTGCATCCTTGCCTTCCTTGGTCAAAAATTGGATCACTGCGTGGTGCTCAACCTTCTCCATTGTTGAAAAATTTGTGACTGACGATCTGCGATCAGCTACTGCTTCTTAAATAGACGAGGCAGGAGCGTGCGGCTGCAGGTTCCGACTTCTTATAACTTGTCCTATCACCCCTACAAACAGCCATCCCCTTTCCTCTGTTTTGCTCTACCGATTCGCAAAACTTATTGACCACCTCTCGTACCTCCTTTTAATACAGGTTTGTATACAAAGCTTTTTGGCAAAAATATAACATTTATTCAAGAAAGCCCAATTCAATCTACGGTAGTAGAAAATCAATATATGTATGCGGTGCTTAGCTTAAACATAGGGTTAAATAAATCAACCTAATTTTTATAGCCAGAAAGACCGTCTATTCTACCCATAGTGTTAAATATAACAAAAGGTAATTACGAATAGCAAAATCAACAAGGGCCTATCAGAGATCATCCATTTTAATCAAATCGCTCTGCAAGCATCACTTATCTCCAAATACTGCATCCTTAGGATTGCATCAGGAATACTGCTTCTAAAGCATCACCAATCAAGGCTTGTGAAAATCTAAAGCATGAAACTACAATACCTATATATGTCAATATTAAAATATGTAAATTTGGCACAACATAAATCCACCATAATTTTGTTTGCCTATACATCCTGACCTGGAACACATTTAAACTTGGACTACTCAAAACCAAAAGAGGTCATTTATTCCAGAAGTCAACCACTCTATTGGTAAAAAAAAATATTTTCCCAAATATGACCTACACAGTTGTTTTTCAATCGTCAAGTGACGACTCCTGGTCCTATTTATTGCTCTCCAGATCTAAGAACTTGAATAAATCGATATTAAATAAGTAGATCAAATTTCCGTTGCCATAGAGATTTCATAATTACAAGAATATCTGCGCTTATTCACAAAAGTTTTCCTACGCTCTTCTATAGGTATTTTTTCTGTCGAATTAAAATCTTTAAACAATCAAATTCTCTTAAGGGTCTGATTTAATGACAACTCTATAAATCAAAATTCATTTATTTAATTAAAAGATTCCATCATTCCTTTGGCAAAACCTATATTGATCTCACTTTTAGGACGAGAAAAAACATAATAAAAACAAGATGTTATCATAATGAGTAAAATTTGACGCCACAAAAAAATAACGCTCTTGTAAGGCTTTGGCCAGGGCTCCATCTATGTATGTATAAATTCGAAAATACGTACATGAAAAGAGAAGAGAAAAGATGATCTCAGCGCTTGTTGGTTGTTTTGAGAGAGAAACGGAATTTATATAAGTCAGTTGAGACTGAGGGTGAAAACAGACAGTAGAAGAAAGAGAAGGGGGTAAATATATAGACCTAGAAAAAAGAAAAGAATATGACTAATAACACCACGAAAAGAAAATGACTTAAAGGTACAATCTTGAATTCTTATAGTCGACGACAATGACTGAAATAACAAACTTGAAATCGTGAAATCGATAGCAATGACTCAAAGTTAGAACTTAGGTTCTTAAAATCGATCACAATGCGTGAAAAAACGAACTTGAGTTCTTAGAATCGAATGCAATCATTCAAAGTACGAACTTGAAATCGTAGATCGATAGCAATGACTAAATGTATGAACTAGAAATCGTAGAATCGATGGAAAGGACTCAAAGAGCGAACGTGAGTTCTTAGAATCGATAACAATGACTCAAATGACTCAAGAAACAAACTTGAAATCATAGAATCGATAGCAATGTCTGAAAGAACGAACTTAAAATCGTATAATCGATGGCAATGACTGAAATAACGAACTTAAATTCATAGAATCGATAACAATGACTCAAAGAATGAAATTGAAATCGTATACTCGACGGAAAGGACTCTAAGTACAAACTTGAGTTCGTATAAAGAGGAAAAAGTTCTAAATTCTCGCCAAATTTGTTTCATACTAAATAAAAATGACCCCAAAATTAAGAACTTAAGAATATAAAGACTAAAAATTTATAACTTTAGTTCATACAAAAGCCCAAGCACTAAATAATACTAACATGAGTTTTTACGAGGAAGGAAAATATTCAAAAGTACGAACTTGAGTTCATATCGAGTGGACGAGGATTTGAAACTATGAACATAATTTCGTAAAAGAAGGCTCAGGATTTAAAATTACGAACATTATTCATAGAAATACGACATACTCAAAGATAAGAGGACGTGTTCGTAAAACTTGCACCACTCAAAGGTAATAATATAGGTTCGAACTTGAGTTCATATCGAGCGGACGAGGATTTGAAACTATGAACATAATTTCGTACAAGAAGGCTCAGGATTTAAAATTACAAACATAATTTCGTACAAGAAGGCTCAGGATTTAAAATTACGAACATTATTCATAAAAATACGACATACTCAAAGATAAGAGGACGTGCTCGTAAAACCTGCACCACTCAAAGGTAAGAATATAAGTTCGTAGAAAACACCACTAGCATTCTAAATTACGATCTTGATATCGTTTCGTACGATGGGATCAAGAACTCAGAAGTAAGAAAGTGAATTCATACGAGAATCACATTGAATCCAAAGTACGAACTTGAGTTCCTGAAATGATGACATAGGCTCGAAAGTACCAAGTTCTTTATGGATTCAAGTGAAGAAGTAGAGAAATGAAGTAAAAAGGAATGAAGAGATGGGTCAATTGAACTGATGAAAAATGAGAAAGACGAAGCTTGCAACAAATTTAGCCTAATAATAAGAATAGTTTGTGATCTTTATCTCCCCTTGGCACACTTAAAGCTTCTAAGAGTACTAAAGAAAATATCTTGTAATACAATGGCACAACTTGGTTCCAGGTTGTGGATGAGGCAGGGGGTTCAATCCCGGGGGTCGTAAGCCCATTCAGTTCTAGGATATGAAAATATCTTCTCTCCATAATAGGACTCGCGCACAAAGATAACAAAGACCGCGGTATTTGAACAATGTTTATATTGTGCAAATATACAATAATCTCAACATTACAGACCTTATGCATTAATCTCGTTACTTTGGTCAATATGCATTAATCTCCTACTCACGGCAAATAAGGATTCATTTTTATTGAGGGCATTATTAATCAATCTTGTTATTAATGTCAATATGCATTTATATTGTTATTATGGTCAATATGCATTAATCTCCTACTCACAGAAAATATGCGTTCATTTTTATTAAAGTCATATGCATCGATCTCGTTATTATGGTTAATATTCATTAATTTTGTTAGATTGGTCAATGTGCATTAATCCCATACTCGCGGCAAATATCCATTCATTTTTATTAAGTCAATATGCATTAATCTTCTTATTATGGTCAGCATGCATTATTCTCAGCATTACGGTATTAATCTTCTCCTTATAGTGAATAGGCCCTAATTTCATTACTAAGGCATTACCTAGTTATTTTGGTCAATATGCATTAATCTCCGGACGGAGATCAATTATTGATCCTCCCATCATGGCAGATATCAATTCATTTTTATTAAGTTCAATATGCATCGATCTCTTTATTATGGGCGATATACATTAATCTCGTTATCATGGTTAATATACATTAATTTCCTGCTCAGGGCAAATAAGCACTCATTTTTATTAAGGTAATTATGAATCAATCTTGTTATTATGGTCAATATGCATTAATCTCATCATTACGGCAATAATCTCCTGATTATGGTCAATATGTATTAATTACATATTACGGCATTAATCGTCATCATCATCATCACAAACTCTATAATTTAAGGAGGGAATTTTTTTGACTATTTAAATAATAATTTCATCTTAGTTTGGTTATAACTTATGTTTTTTTTATCACTTATTTCTAATAATTCTTTTATAATATCAAAAAACAAAATGGTGAAGTTCAAAAATAAATATAAGTATCGCAATTTTGTTAATTTTTTAAAACCAAAAGAATTAAAAATGGTGAAGTTCAGAAAAATTATTTTCAATGATCTTCTTCTATAACTATATTTTAGCAACGTGATATTTTAAAAGGGGGGAAATTTAGTTTAGAATTCATTTTTAAAATTATTATAATTGACGAAGTTCAGAAAATTTATAAAAAATTAACCATGGATACTTTTTTTTAGATTTTAAATTTTATTCTTAGTAGCGAAGCCATTACCTGGTCTCTTTATTATGGTCAATAATCATGAAACTCATCGCGGAGCTTAATCATTAATCCTCTCTTTATTATTTTCCTCATTACAACAATCTTTTTATTGAGGTAAATACGCATTAATCTCGTTATTATGGTCATTATGCATTAATTTGTTATTGAGGCTAATATGCATTAAGCTCCTTGTTACGGCTAATATGTATTAATTTCCTGCTCGCAGCAAATATGCATTAAATTTTTACAAGACCATTATGAATAATCTTTTATTAAGGTCAATAATCATTAATCTTCTTATTTTGTTCAATAAACATTAATCTTGCTATTATGGTTAATATGCATTGATTTTGTCACAGAGGTTGTTGATGCCTACTTTTCAAAATGATCCACTGAAGAAATAACTATATTAGGATATGGTTTGTTTTTGAATAATGGTACCTTAAACAACATCATTACTTGATAATAACAACATAATAATATCCAATAGACTCAGCTGCGCCTAAGAGTGAAAAAATAAATTAAAGCACCGATGTTGTCAAAACGCTCTGACAAAACTAGTTAAATGCTGATTTTAAATAAAAATGACCTACGGCAGCAAACTCTAGGACCAACTTAACGACGCAAGAACGTATGAGAAATTAAATAAGTGTCTACCAGGAACAAAAAACTAAAACATTGAATAATTAACTGTGAAGTAACCTGAAAATCAACCACACTCTCATATGTATGACATCCTTATGATACACAAGAAACATTGCCCCCAATCCCCGATCATACCCACTGTTAATTCCCAAACATACAAACTATTCACTAATTTAGTGTGGATGGAGAGATGTGTAAAATACCTCTAGCCATTAATTTGGCATCTTTTTCCTAGAAGATTTAAGAGGTCTCGGGTTACAATCCGTTGGAGGCTGATTTTTCTATCATTCACGAGGCGCGCTATTATGCCACGATGGACTCATACGAAAGCCTCAGTGTTACACTGGATACTTTCGAATTAAAATATTACCTACATATTACCAGAGAGGGGAGCTTGGTCCATTAATTTGTTGTGCCTTCCATCACAACTCTTAAAATAGTTTAGGGTGCGTTTTTAGTACATCGTGGGTCATGCCAGACCAACCTTGTGGAATTCTTCCACTTCTTGTTCAGTGAGCACGATCGGGACAAAGCGGTGGATATGGTGCGAGCGCTGGGCATAGACGGAAAAGTAGCCCGCTGGATCGAGAACTGGCTAAGTGGCAGACGGCAACGGGTGGTAGGGAATGGACAGGGTTCTGAGTGGGTGCCCGTTACTAGCGGGGTGCCTCAAGGTTCTGTCCTGGGACCACTACTATTCATCATCTACGTCAACGACATGGACGGTGACATGGTTGCTAAGATTTCCAAATTTGCCGACGATACCAAGCTTGGTATGAACGTTGCAAATGATGGAAATACTGCCCCCCTGCAGGAAGATCTTGGGAAGATTGAGGAGTGGTCGGACACGTGGCAAATGCCTTTTAACGTGAACAAATGCAAATGGATGCATATCAGCCACCGAAATTCACAATCTCAGTATATCCTAAAGGGCACTGCTCTTGAATCGAGTGACACTGAGAAGAACTTGGGTGTAACAATCACTAGTGACCTCAAGTTCTTGAAACAGTGCATTGAGGCAGAGAAAAAGGCCCAAAGGATGCTAGGCTATATAAAGGGCCAGTTTGGATATCGGAACAAGGAGATTGTACTTTGTTTGTACAACTTACTCGTCCGACTGCACCTGGAGTATGCCGTACAATTTTGGAGTCCTTCATTTCGAAAGGACATCGCGAGATTGGAACGCGTACAAGCCAGGGCAACCAAAATGATTCCCTCTATCAGACATAAAAGTTATGAAGATAGATTAAGGGAATTAGATCTGTTCTCATTGGAAACCCGTAGACTGTGTGGTCAGCTCATCGAAGTTTTCAAGATACTTCGCGGGGTTTGACAATATTGACTACTGGGATATTTTCACACTTGTTGAGAGCAGACTAGACAGGGTCTTGAAAAATGTCCGAGAAAGGACGTAAAGCATTTGAGCAGAGATGTGCCCACTTGACTGCTAGTCCACAGGTACCCTCATTGAATGGACCGTGAGGTCTTCTAGGGTACCTTCTTTTCCTGTTGTTACTTCTTGTTGTTACGTCTGAGGTCATTGATTCAAATTTCAGTAGAGCCTTATTTTTTCATCAGTCGCGAGGCGCAATATTGATTTATTGAACCAGAATTAGTCAAATGGCTCGCGTTTATTTTAAGCCAGGTTCTAGACCAAATATTAGGTAAATATCTTATAAACTCGAAAGATTTGGTTGATAAAGTAAAATCATCATCACATTCGTGAATAAATTTAAATTACTCTTCTGAGATATTGATTCATTAGTCACAAAAATACCCACCAGTAGATGTAACGTTATCATACGAAGAAAGAAAATACAGAACTCAACATTAACCTGTCTGTACCCACTGATATTTCCTAATATTAACAAAAAAATGTACATCTGATAATATGTTTACTTGCAAAGGGAAGTAGTATTGAGAGAAGTCTGGTTTACAGTGGATAGTCATTTATCCGCTGTATTTTCTTGTCTTAATTTCGAATATTTTGAATTTGAACTATAATATGAAATATGCGCTGTAGACGCCCTGAGATACATGACTTATTTTTATTATTTGTCTTAAAATAAAACTGTTGATAGCTTATTACAAAAACTGAATTTAATACATCCATTAAACAAATTTCAAATGAGAAAATAATGTCACACTCGCGTTCCTAGACATTCTCTTTCATCGCAACCACCTCAACAATTCCTTCCAATTTTCTATATACACTATGCATTGATCTGGTGATTAAGATTAATATGCATTAATCTTGGTATTTGGGTTAAAATGCATTGATATCGTGATTAATGTCAATATGCATTAATCTTGTCATTATGATTAATATGTATTAATCGCAGGATTAGGTTCAATATGCAGTATCTCGTCATTATGATTAATATGTATTAATCGCGGGATTAGGTTCAATATGCAGTATCCCGTCATTATGATTAATATGTATTAATCGCGGGATTAGGTTCAATATGCAGTATCCCGTCATTATGATTAATATGTATTAATCGCGGGATTAGGTTCAATATGCAGTATCCCGTCATTATGATTAATATGCATCGATCTTGTGATAAGGCCAATATGTATTATCTCTTCCCTGAGATCAATATGCAGTATTCTTCTCATTACGACCAATGTGTAATAATATAATTCTTAAAGCCTATAATATGTTGTGATTTCTTCATTACAAACACTATGCATTCATCTCATTCTTAGAGTAATATGCACTATTTTTGTCCTGAGTGTCAATAGGCTTTAATCTCGTCCATTACAAAAATGCTTATATTCACGCCGTATTCTAAAATCTTAAGTTATTGTTCCATTCCATCAAGGTTAATGTTGTAAGCAGTTTGAGACTGATTGCAACTAAGTTTAAACCAATTCAACACACTTCTTCTTTTTCATTCAGAGATTTAAGGCTCGAAAATTTTAAACGCTGACTCTAATTAAAAAAAAATCGATAACATTATTAAAAATAACTCATTTAGTAATTATATTTTTATTTCTGTATAATAAACTTTAGTTTTCTTGTAAAACATAACAACCTTCTCTTCAGAATCGACAAATAATTATCTTTCGAATGAACTAATATTTGCTTCTCAGGGACGAATTAACATTTGAACTGAGAAATAATGGAAAATGACGTCCGACTCAGACCATATTTTAAAATTATCAACCCGATTTTGGAGTCAAGCGGGAAAAATTTCGCCTCTGGTTGAATTTTTAATCGCTTATTAAAGATTTCAGAATATAGACGTCTTTTTGCATATACAATAAAGAATCATAATTATTCATGTAATTAATCAATGTCGAATAATTCTGCTGTCAGAACATATGCAAACTCCAAACCCTTTTTGCACCTCTATAATTTCTTATGGACTTATAATTCACCCATGGTAGCGAAATGTTTTCACGCCAGTGCGCTAAAGGGAATTAATGACCCAAATTTGTGTAAACACTGTCATTAAAATTATGATTGCGTGACAGCAGTTGGGAAAACTTGCAATCCATTTTCCTCACTAAAGCAAAATCACTCGGATTCCAAAGTTCCCTTCAAGAGACTGAAGTATCTAATTATTTGTTAAATAAAGACCGTAATTCTTATCCTTCGCCAAAGTTATAAGTGATTATAAAGCTTAAATAATTGCCAAGATTGAAAATGGGTTCAGATCAAAGCCGAAATTATTGATTAATTCACAAGAGGACAAGAATTCAGGGAGAATCCGTAGGCAAGATAGAATGACGGATCTTAATAGTGATCTATGAATCCATCAGAGGTGAGGGACAAGCGTTATTGGAAAGGATAATTTAGGAGATTAATTGTTCCTTATCTCTCTCTTTTTTTTATAAATCAAGTCAAAATTAAAATCGAAGCAAAATGTTAATGATTGCTGTTGCTGAATTTCGATTATGATCAACAAAAAATCACAACTGATCAAAACCTGCAGAGGTAAATTGATTTATATATTATTCCTTAGCGTATTTTTTCATGTAATCCATTGAGGCCAAATTGAGTCAGCAAAGAATGAAATAAAAAGAAAAGACAAAGAGAATTAATAATTGTTTTTTAATAATAAAGTTTGAGTAAAAAGGAACAAGATTATCTCCACCTAAAAGGCTAGATTTCATATGGGATCTGGATCTCAGGTCAGTATAGTTCATGGGCGCCATCACAAATTTAATCCAAAATAAGAGCCCCATCCGGTTTTCTAAATCAAATGTGGCTTAATTTAGCTGAAAGCGAGAAGCGGTATTTCTACTCGGTTCGGCGACCTCCCAACGACTGCCTAAAATAAGGAAGTACTTGGGAGAGAGAAACTCTTAAACAAAGCTTCGCCAAACCAGACCATAAATCTACTTGTCAAACTTATAACCATTCAAAGTTCTTTGGTAAGGACCACAGATAATCAGACGTACAAGCGAGAAACCAAATGCATGGAAAACAAAAGGAATGAATGAAATTTATGCAGTGGCCCAAATTGCACTGGGCTTCAGGAGCATCTAATGATCAGAATTATTTTTTTTCAACACCATCATAATTTATATCACATCTGATGGTAGATATAATTTTGATTAAAAGGGGACCACACAGGGTTTGAATATATGACATGTTTGAGCTTGAAAACACGGAAATAAGTTCACTGAAAACAAGAAGACTTTTGAGGAAAAGTAGGAGAATGCAGTGGTGTAAAGAGAGAAAATCAGACAGAATGAAACAAAAGTTAAAAATGATGGTTGTGGTTTTTACTCTAAGCATTTCGTGAAGGCAGTAAATATATGTTTGGAAGTTGCATTTAGAATACATTTGCTATAACATTTGTTACCCTTTAGGAAGTAGTAATCTTAACATAAAAACCAACATGGAACGTCTACGGTGTAGATATATATGGAATAGAACCACTGGATTATATCAAAATCTTTATACGGTTGCATATATTTATATCTATTACATTGAGCATCGCTAAAGCAATATAATATCAACAGTGAATTGTTTATCACTCACTTCTCATGCATTCATACTTTTTTTCATTCTAAGAGCGGTGGATTTGAAGGATCTGTGACTGAAACTCTCTCTTTGGTTCTTGGTGAGTCTATCAACTTCATTTTGGAGAAAGTGAAATAAAAGAACTAACTTTTATCTAGTATCTACCTTCAACTCTTAACTCAGAAAATAAGAAATTTTAGAGTTATCCAGAAAGGATAGTTACTTTTTGAATTACATGTATTGAAACATGTGGTTACTTTGGTATGTTTCTATAAAGAATAATCTGATTGCATATATAAAATTAAATGTATAAATTTTCCTTTGAATAGAGCGAATTTGAATTTTGACTGAAGAAGTAAGGAGTCAGCCATCTATTAAACTATAAACCTTTAATAAGAAAAACGAAAAACGCTGAAAATCGGAAAGACAGAAGTAACAATGTATCAACAACTACATATTATAAATACCTTAACCAGTTCCAGTCCAAATAGAACGCAAAGGGTGGAAGAAGACTCTAAGCGCTTAAACAAAAGAAGTTTAAAATGGTATATGAGTGCATATAATGCTTATCCTCTACCGAGCGGAAAGAAAGAAATGACCACTATATTGGAAATGGGTAATCTATTATTTATTGATTAATTGCAATAAAACTATTTTTACCTTGGACAGTTTATTGGTTAGGTTATGTTTGTTTATGATTTTTAGGAGGGATTTATTTTCAACCACCATGTATAAGCAAATGCAATTCGGCAAACACAAATTTACCTTGATCCAACTTTTAATGGTCAAATATAACAATTTAAAGCGAAAATGATGAGGACGGAGCCTTACTTTCTTGAGCGTTAACAGGTTGACGTGCAGAGCCAGCTCTGTTCTTAGTTTGTCCGGGAGGAGGCCGAGGGCGGAATTGATGTCTCCACCTCCTTGAATTCTTCCCCTAAGTGGCGACAGAGAAAAGAAAGGTGGGGTTTAAATAGACCACATTTTTTCAGAGAACAAAGAAGGCTGTTAGCTAAAATTAAGAAATAAAGGAAAACAAAACAATGAAGGCGTCCTCACCACATAGCTAGGTTAAGATGCGTTTTATCTCGACGCCTGAATTAAGATTAACTTGGTTTTTCTTATCTATAAAATTGCGCTCTTAACTTCTTATTCTTCTTCTTCTCGGCCTTTCCCTACCCAGGGTCACCTTTCTTAACGAATCATTTCCAAAGATTTCTGTTTAGTGCACTTCTATTTTGTCCTTTCTCCCTAAATCAATTGTTTGAGCTCTCTTCTTTAGCCGCACCCACTTTTGATGTAGTGGCCATTTCTGGTCCACAGAGTTACGCCGATGTGGTTCGAATTCGAATTGATGTAGGTGAGTAGTTGTGTATAGGGTACAAAAAAGGGGTGTGTGGATAGATAGCTAAAAATAGACAAGTGGTGAAAAGAGTAAGAAGTGTGGAAGGGTGCAAAGGGAAGCTAGACGCCTGGTGGTGAGGCCTATCGATTTCCTTATTTTCTTGTTGTGTAGTTTTTGTTGTTGTTGGTTATAGTTTACATTTTTTCATGACGTTCAAGTCATTTGTCTTCCGAATTTTAATGTTCTTTAGTATGTAATGTGCATTGTTGTTGTCTATGTAATAAATTACTTAAATTTTCAGCTTATTTTTTGTTGTTTTTTTGTTTGTTTTGTTTCGTGTGTAGAATTAGTGTCATTTGTTTCTTTTTTATCTTCTCTCTTCTCATCTTATTTGGTTCTTGAGTCTTGATCGATTGTAGTTTGTCAAAGTTCGGTGAGTGTTCGTAATTCGGAGTTATATTGAGTCTTGATTGCTTTTGTCACATCCGGTGTTAAAATTACGCTTCCTTCATGCGTAGAACGCCACTTCGGCTACGCCAGCCATCAGGTTGGCGGAGCATGGAAATAGGGCTCGACATACAGCTCTTCTGTTATGGTTAATCATCTGAGTGATTTCCTCACTCAGTTCTCGATTAACCAGTTCCTGCATATTCCGTGTCCGTTCTTCTATGACTTGGTTAATGGGAGTTATTCCCGCTTCCCTGTGCAGCTCTTGTTGTCTTCTTTTCAGCTAACGTGCTCCCGTAATTAGGTAAATGTATTTATTCTGCACAGTTTGTACTCTCCTCTTCTGTTTCTTCGAGAGAAAAGAGAGAGCGGAAGCGGTATAAAGCAACGCAGATCGTACAAGTGCATTGTAGATCTTTTTTGTTGCTTTCTCGGAGGTTTCTGAACATGAAATTCGTTCTGTAACGTGCTTCCTATACCAGGTTGAAGTTATTTTCATTCCGAGTATATTGCACTCAGTGGTGTAGGGATAGCGCCTATCCCCCGCCCTGCCATCAGAAAGTAGCCTCCTGCCGATGGGGACTACCTTGCATTTCTCCTGGTTTGTTCTAATTTTCCATTTGGCCTCGTAGATGTTCAGATTTTCAATTTCTGCTGCTGTCATTCGAGCTTGCATAGGCGCATTCCTTCAAGGACTTGTTATTATCTGGCTGAATTCATCGGCGAATTGAATTTTGAGGCAAGTGGGGTTCAGAGGTGCTGGGATGTCCACAGTGTATATCGAATAGAGAGTAGGGGACAGACACTAACCCTGCGGGGGGCCCACAGTGAGCGAAAACTTTGGTCCGTCCGCGCACCTCATACTGACATACGCCGTCCTCTCCATGACATAGTCATAGAGAGTTTTCTCTAAGTTTTCACTTAGGCCCAGCTGTAAGATCTTAAGCTGCATTCTCCGTTGCCACACCTTATCAAACTCCTTTGACACATCCCGACAAAAAATGTCCACGTAACTCCTTTCCTGTTTTGCTGGGGCTAGCTTTTCCGTGGTGATATTTATCGCCATCTGCGTACTTCATCTTCTTCTAAACCCTAATTGATATGGGTTGTAGAGGGATTTCTCCTGCAGGTGAGACACCAAACCTCTGTTGTGGATCTTCTCAAAGAGCTTCCCACCAAATTCTAGGAGTGAATTTAGCCGGTAGCTCTCTCTCAACGTCGGGTCCTTCCCCTGCTTTGGCAGCAAAATCATTTTCGCCGTTTTATATTCATCTGGGAAATATTCCGTGTTTAGACACGTTAAAAATTCTTCTCACTCCTTCGATAATGTTTGCTGGTGCCTTTTCAAAGTTAAGCTTCGTCAGCCCTGATTGTCCTGGGGCTTTCTGACAAAATGAGCGGAGTGCATGCGCCAAGTAGTTACTCTTCGGTGATCTCGGCGTCTCCGTCGCGCTGTCTATCCACCTGGTGGTGAGGGTTCGTTCTATGTATTTGCGTGTTAAGCTCGTCTATAGTGTTGCTTTCAAACTCTATGTCATAATATTTGTTCTCTTCTTCGGTTATGCTGAAGATTCTTTTCCAATAACGTCGAAATATTTCTTCTATTCTTCTTTCTTCTGTCTCAATGTTTCCGTCTTCATTTTGTATTTCAATTTTCTTATTCGTACCCGTTGATCCTTTGAGACATCGGATTTTACTCCAGAAGTCGTTGGGTGACGCATCCAGATCGAGGCTCTCGATTGCATCGTCCCAACGCCCCCACTGCTGTACAAGGATCAACTGGTTGAGCTCTTCTTTGGTCTCTTTGCTTCTTTGTATTGAGTTTATTGATGCATTTCTGATGTCAATTTTATACACTTATTTCAATTCATGCTACAAAATATTTATGTATTTAATCCATCTATAGGTTGATATGAACTTATACCGCGACTTAGCGATACAAGCATTATCCGCGTTGATTAGGTGGTTATTAAGGTCGTCGAGTGCCTCGTCGATCTCCTCGAGAATCGCCTCATCCAAGTTGGGCAGTTTGTAGGCCTTGAGAAGGCGCGCATATCGTTCCCAGTCTGATCTTTTGTAGTCGTTACTGGCTGTAGCTAGGACTTATATAGTGTTTCTGTCGTTTGCCAGACATATGTCTGGTTTTGTGTCACTTCCTTTTCTGACATAGGTGGGGAAGTCGGGGCCTATACGCTGGACCATATTTTCTTCCAGCATGATTTCTAGGCATCTTCCGGTCCCATTGTAGGTCCTGTAACCGGATTCCTGACATCCGGCGTTCAGATCCCCCATTAATATAGTAGGAATTCTTCTGCCAAATAGGTCAGCGAGAAAATAAATGGGAAAATATCCTCTTCTTGGCGGCTGGTATCCAGTGGCAACGATCAGATTCTCAATGTCGAGTTCGACTTCAATCGCGAGATAGGATTCTTTTAGGTTTCTGATGGGCTTGTATTTGATTCCTTTCTTAATCGCAATAGCCGCTCCGTCGAAGCGCTCCTGCATATGATTTGTGATCAACACATCGTGATTCCAGATCTTCATTTCTGAAATTCTTGTGTTGATTCCGTGCTCAGAAATTAAGATGATATCTGCATCAATTTCTCTGAATATGTTCCGGTAAAAAGTTCTTTTTGTCATCCAGCCGTTAGTGTTAATTTCCATTACTCTTTGTGCATTCAAGTGCATGGTGAAATGTAATTATCGGTGTTTTCTCTTATTCTGTTTCTTCTTCATGGCTTGTGGGGCGATCTTAGTGTGCCCAAGCTGTTCGTTCTGTGGCGGAGGACTTGGGGGTTTCGATCGGCTGTTCGTAGCCCGTGTACGAGTGCATGGGCCATCATCACTCTCCT
This sequence comes from Ceratothoa steindachneri, assembly GCA_963969495.1. Classification (NCBI taxonomy): domain Eukaryota; kingdom Metazoa; phylum Arthropoda; class Malacostraca; order Isopoda; family Cymothoidae; genus Ceratothoa; species Ceratothoa steindachneri. The sequence goes on along the minus strand of OZ018324.1, from coordinate 149,231,489 downwards.
AAGAGGTGGTATCAACTCCGTCTTCCGCCTCTTGTGCCTTTTCTTCTTCCTCTTTGGATTCCTCCGATGAGGTGGTCTCGACTATTGCTTCGAGCCCAGACTTCACTTGGTTGTTGCCTTGGCGGCGTTGGCGTAAGTTATTTCTTATGCCTTTTTCTGTTACTCTACTTTCCTCTTGATTATTTCATACGCTTGGGGTAGTTCAAGACCATGGTCCTATGCTCCCCCTTGCAATTTAGGCATCTCTTCCTGAAGCTTTCACATTTATCGTGCCTGTCGCCTTCATTGGCGCACTCGCTGCACTATAGTTTCTCCGTTTCAGGAAAATTCGCTGTGGTATGGGTTTCTAGTTTGTAGCAAACAAAAAAAAATTTGAATGCTAGTGACTTTTTCTTGTTCGATGTTGCTGCCTGGTATTCTCATATTGAATACCAGGATTCCGCCCGTGGTCACTTTTCTTGCCATGTCCGTGGTCGTTAATGTGATCTTGAAAACGTGGGTATATTCACGGAACTTGACTATTTCGCGAATTTTAGGCCATTTATTGCTCCTCTGAATTTCCTCTTTCAATTGTTTGGGTGGGTGTTTGCCAACCCAGGACTTCACTGTGCAGCCGATGACGCTACGATTGACTGCCACGTGCGGGTTTTTTTTTGCCTCGAGTCCGACCTTCTTTAGTACCTCGGCTCCCTCTTTTGATAGGAGCCGGTCGACGTCCTTAGTCTCAGCGCAAAGCGTTATGAAGCCCGAGGGGACTTCGATTAATTTCCCGAGGGCCACTTTCAGGTTGATGAAGAGAGTTTCGCACAACTTACTCTTGTCAGGTGCCTTTTTTCCTGCTATAGTCCTCAGGGCGACCCTCTTAGTGAAGGTCTCCATGTGTTCCTTGTGTCCTTATACTCTTCTTTCTTGGTTAGTTCTTCTTTCGTCTGCCAGAAAAGTGTAATTATGTTTTTTTGTGTGTGAGGTGAAAAAATGAAGTAGTGAGTTGAAAAAAGAGGTATTGGTTTAGGTATGCGGGTCGCGAACGTGATTTGAGCGCCCCCGTCCATTTTCCATTTGGTCCCCCGCTCAAAAGCCGCCAGGATGATGGGTAATGATGGATGGATGGGATGGATCTCGAGTACGAACCTCAGAAGGAATGACTCATGGTGAACTTGATGGCAATAGCGGCCGAATCAGCGGTCGCTAAGGTTTTTCCTCTCCCTTCCAGGTACTTACGCCAAAACCGCTTCCAACTACATAGAGAAGGGTGCTACTTCCCTCCATAATTCTGGCCGGGTCCCCCGGGCGATGAGGATCTCTCCTCCGTCCGGGACTCGCAGTTAAGCCCCGACTTCGAAAAGATTTCTGAATTATGCTTCCGCTGTGGGCTAGTCCTCAAACCAGTTTCCACATAAGCCCTTAATTATGTCAGTCCAAGTGGCAGACATAGTTAAGACGAAATTAATGAATGGCAGACATCCGAGGCAGGTTTCCACGCAGGATGATGGACGGGAGTAGTGAGGTGCTTAAGCTCTCATCGAAAATGGAATTACCGATGAAAAAGTATCTTTCTTTTAAAGGGTGAAGTGGAATTCACCAAGAGACTTCCACTGTTGGCTGTTTTCTACGTTAGCGGTGCTCAATGTCCGTTCCTAAGCAAATGACAAAAATGCTTTGTCCGTAGTACAACAACGATGCTTGAAATTGTATGCTCAGCTTTCGGCGATGCCCGTGGGTCGCTTACGGGCGACGTCCTCGCGTTACTCTCATTCGGTAAAAGATCATCCATTCAGGTTTGCTGAAGAGACTTTACGGACGGATGCTCTTCCTTCCTCCACCTTCCTATTTATCCGGGGTAGGACCGGCGCTGAGTTGGGCTGGCTTACAAATGCATAATAACAAAATAATTGTTTTTCTTATGCATAAATTTCCTTTATTTACGTATGCATACAATATGTGACTTGCTTTTCGATTGTATTTTATATTTGCTGATGACGGCACTCCTTGTTCATTTTTTACTCTGTTTTTTCTTGTTTGCAAATTACAAGTTTGTGAAACTACACAAACATTTTGTACCTAACAATGGGTGGGGGCTTTGCTTCCCCTTCATTCGCCTCTTTTATTGTGGTGAGGTCCACCCTTCTTCCACCCCTCATTTTTTATCAACTCGTAAGACTCTCATTAGGTTATCAACTGAATTGCAGGACGAATAAAAATAAGCAAGAAGTGACGTCATAAAAACAATAGACGATCAAAAAGCAAGTCTCATGATTTATGTATGAATTAATGGAATTTTATGCAAAGAAAAGCTATTTTTTTATTATTATTCATTCGCACAGGAAACAAGGAATGTATTAGTAAAGAGCGCAATTTTATACATAAGAAAAAACTTCAGGGTAATCTAAACTCACGTGTTGAGATATTGTTTTTTTTTTAGCGCCTCAATCATCTTCTAACTTAATGCTAGTCTAGATTAAAATCAAACAAGTAAAAAACACAGCAAAAACAAACGAATCAAAAGCAAACAAACAAAACTAAAGAAAAAACAAAAAAAACAGGAAGCAATGAAGCAAGCAGGAGGAAGCACGTTCCGGTGTCGGTGGGGAGCGGATGAAAGAGCTATGACCCATAGCGGTTGTGGAAAGGTAGAGGGACATGATCTAGTGGACCTGCGGCAAAAATAAATCAGATTTGGACTCAGCAACCCCAATTACCCCATTTGACATTGGTTTGACCTTCATATCTCTAAAAATGACCGATTTAGCACCTCTAGCAACTAGGTGGCGCCGCCTGGTGGTCAACTTATATAATATTTGATCTAGGTGACCTCAATACCTTTAGGAGCATTGGTCTTAGCTGGCTATATCGAGCCAGCGATTCGTTGCGGGCAGAAGATGAACACAAAACGAGATTTGCATGACCCGTAGACCCACTCGCTTCCCGAGTTAAAAATGGAAGGTGCAGGAAGCGAAAATGTGTTGAGGATGTACAGTCCGAGAACCCCAAAAGGTGTAGCAGAGGTGACCATGGTTCCTGATACCGACGCCAGAAAGAAAATCTGTGGCTTTATAACTTCCGCATATCTCGTTTTCTCTATCTTCAACTTCCTTCCAAATTTCTTCTTAAAACCATTCTAGAGGGGATACTTCGTTGGCTTTCACTTTAATTAAAACAAAGATAACCCGAGAAGTCTAAAGAGGAGACTAGCAGGTGGGCACAAGAAGGGGATGAAAAAGAGGAAAAATTAGATAAAAGTAAGAGTGTTTGTGTTAGATCTTTTGTGGAAATGACGAACAGGAATAAAGTGGAAAATAGAAAGGAAAAGCATAATGGACTTGATAAAGGGTTAATAAAGGTGATTAATATTAAAGACAGACGCCAAAAAACAGTTTCCAACATGCTTCGCTTAATTCAAAATTACACGAGTTTTAAATTTAGTTTGATTCGCCCATTTTCAAAACTAAAATGAAAACTAAGAGGCAATCTCCCACCCCAATTAAATTAGCTTTCTTTACCACCCACCTATACTGTACTTAATATTTTACTCAAAACGTAATCATTAATAAACGATTATATGGTACATTTCCACTGAATGTACCCAACGCGATAACATATTGTACTTGTAATTATTATTTCAACAAAACTTGAGGATGATGCAAGTAGAAAGAGAAATTGAAGATAAGATAGCTAGAGACAAAACTTGAAGATGATGTAACAAGAAAAAGGAACTTGAAGATAACGCACCTGAAAAATGCATATGAAGATAAAGCATGTAAAACTTAACTTCAATATAAGACAATTAAAAACAAAATTATGGAAATAAGGGAACTATAAGCGGAACTTAAAGATAAAGCAACTAAAACAAAACTTGAAGATGAGACAACTAGAAACAGATTATGAAGATTAGGAAACTAGAAACAGAACTAGAAAATAAGGCAATTAAAATACAATTTTAAAATAAGGAAACTAGAATCAGACCTTGAAGATAAGTCAACTACAAGCATAATGACGAGATAAGGCAACTAAAACTTAACTTGAAGATAACACAGCTAAAAAAGAATATGAATATATGTAAACGAGAATATATAAGCAAATACAAAAATAACTTGGAAATAAGGAAGATAGCAACAAATCTTAAAGAGGTGTTAACTAGAAACAGAACTTAAATATAAGGCAACTGCAAATATAATATAGAGATAAAGCAATTTAAATTTTAACATAAATATAAGACATCTAAAACAGAATATGAAGATAATTAAACTAAAAGAGTATTTGATGATAAGTCAACTAGAATGAAAAATTGAACAAAAGGCAACTAGTAACTAAAAGTAAAGATAAAATAACTAGAATCACAACTTAAATATAAGGCAAAGTAAAACTAAACTTGATAATAAGGTAACTAGAAACAAAAGTGGAAGGTGAGGTAACTAGAAACAGAACTTGAAAATAAAGCAACAAAACACATAACTTGAATATGAGTTAACTAGAAACAGAACTTAAAGATAAGGCATCTGAAAATACATAAAGATAAGGCAACTAAAATAGAAATAAAGTTAATGCAACTCAAATCAGAATATGAAGATAATGAAACTAAACACAGAATATGAAGATAAGGCAACTAAAATCAGAATATTAAAATAATGAAACTAAACATGGAATATGAAGATAAGAAAACTAGAAACCTAAAGATTAGACAACTAGAATCACATCATTAAGATAAGGCAATTAGAAACATACCTTGAGGATAAAGTCAAATGAATTTAGGATTAAAATTGCCTACTGTCGAATATAAAGCATGGGACGTATAAATCAAGTACCTAATTTATTAAAATAACTAATAAAAATATCGCTTAAAATTCAATTTTAAGCCTCATTCCTGCCTACCGGAGTAACTGCCTTCGCTGCCTTACCGTGTGTGAAGTGCTGAAGAGTTGCCTTTCCACCATACCATACTCTCTCACCACTTTATGGGTCGCTTTACCCAGAGCTTTCGATCAACGATGCCCTCATTGGTTCTCGTTTAATTTTATAAATAAAAATACTAATTGGGCAAATTCAATGGCGCGTTAAAAGGAAGGTGCCTCGGTTGGTTGGACTCACCTGGACCAAGAGTAATCGTACCATCGCTGGACTCGGCGCTGCATTTCTCGCGGCACCTTGTGGTGCCTCATGTACAGTTTGGCACCGTCCTGAAAGAATAAGAGAGCATGAGTATCATCATCATTATTTTCCTTGTTGTCATCACCAATATTATCACATTCATCATTATTAACATCACAGCTATCTACACTATTATTATTATCAGCACTCCACAAACATCATCACTTCTTCGATCATTATTGTCTTTGTCCTCATCAAAACTATGCTAATCATTATAATTATAGCCAGATTATCATGATTATCATGATAAAGATAACTATAATTCTCATAATCATCACTATAAAGCCCCTAATCTTAAAAAATATCATTATTATCATGATTAATTTCTTTGTTAATTTGCCATTACTGCTATCATCATCATTATCATCACCATAATTTTCGTTATTATCACCATAAATATGATAAGCGTTGGCATCACTTCTTCGTCACCATCATCACTTCCACCGTCAGCATTTACATCATCATCCTCTCTCGTATTTCATCTTTCTCATCTTCCTTGTCAACCTCTTCATTAACTTCTATCTTCCCCTCCATCATTTTGATCTTCAATAAGGTTGTTCTCTTAACCTGAATTCGAGGCCCCTTTTTCACCTCCCATCGACACCCTCTAAGGGGTTCGATGATCGAAGTCCTTAGAGGGTGTCAACTGTTTTGAGGAAGGAGCAACTGATGGAAGGAAATAATATGGGAAAGGCGATGATACGCGTATATTGAGGATATATTCGTAATATATGAACGTTATACTGGGGTTATAGTGAAGATACGTTGGGAAATAGTTAGGATATACTAGATATATAGTGAAGATAGTCTGGGGATATAGTAAGGATATAGTGAGGATATACTAAGAATATACTCTGGATATAGTGAGGATAACTGGGGATATAGCGAGGATATACTGAGTCATAGTGTGGATATACTGTGATTATAGTGGAAATATAGTAAGGGTGGAATGGGATTATGGTAAGAATATTATGGTAATATGATGGAGATATAGTAAGGATATACTGGAGATATAGTTGGGTTATAATAAGGATATACAAAGATAGACTGGAGATATAGAAGGGATATACAGGGGTTATAATAAGGATATACAGGCGATATAGTAAGGATATGCTGGATATATAGTAGGGATATACTGGAGTTATGGTAAGGATTGCCTAGGGATATAGTGATATACTATAAGCATACATGAGATATACTGAAGACAAATTCGTGGATTTAACGATAATAATTAATGTTTGTCATGACACTCCATATATATTTGTATATATATTCACTGGTGTATATAAAAGTGTTACATTCTGCTCTTTCAACAAACTGTACTCACTTCTATAGAATAAAGTTATTGTCATTTTTACATACGGTTGGAAATCTGACATTAGTGAGCACTCTTGATATTAGGGCTTATTGGAGATACCCAGAAGGCCTACTGCGACTATAGTTAAGTTAAGTCAAGGATATACCGAGTCGATTGCAGGAAATGTCGATTGTCGTAAATTGTGCAGTTGGGAGGGAACCATCAGTTAAAGATCCAAAAGACTCCGTTCACCCCGTGGGGACAAGAGTAATTAAAGCTAGGAATAAGAACGTCGATTTCTTTGGCTGGTAACAAGACACAGTTTAAGAGTCAGCTCCTAATGCGAATTTAACTTGGCACTTTCAAGTTCTTCTAATTTTAACAACCTTAGGCCATGGAGATTCTTTCGTATTTCCGCCCTACTTGATTTATTTTGAGCTTCTGTTTATTTCATTTTCACTTATTCCCCGTCTCTTGTACGTTACTTATTTGATTGATCTTCACTGAGATCGATTTCTTAGCCTCGAAGAGTTCTCGTTAATTTCTGAAGATAACTCACCCCACGTCTCAGGATCCGTTCTTTGTTAATAACTTTGGTAAACATAGAATGAATGTTTCGATAAAAGATATGAATAACTTGTGCAAACAAGAGAGGATAATTCGTAAAAAGGAAAGAGAATTCTTAAAAGAGAAGAATAACGTTTGTAACGAAGAAGGAGAATTCTAAAAAGAATCTCGGTCCGGATTCTTTTTAAGCTGGCAGTATATATTAAGGAGGTTAGCGCCGTGACTGAGCATCACGGTGGGGAGATGGGGCTTGCCCTGGCTGACGTCCGCTTGAGAAGCTACATAGCTTGATATGAGGACTAAAACCAGCAAACTTTAACTTTTTAACTTTAAAGAGATGTAAAATATTACAACACGATGAGACTAAAATTAGGAAACCCAACGTAATGTTATATCAGGTTAGTTCGGATTCGTTAACTTTACCTAACTCACTTCCTTTTGGAGTGATTTCTCGTTACCGATATTTTGACTAATAGTTTAAGTTAAAGTGAGCTGAAGAAATTATCTGGGCTTTTTTTTTAAAGTTTTGTGGTTTATGCGCAATTTTTGCTTGATAGTAAAATATGTATAAAAATCTTAGCTACTTACGAGCAATCTTTCAAACTCGAGCCTGTTAGCGTTCCTGTTCGTGATAACGTTCCCAACTTGACCTGTGGAAAGAGGGATTGAATGTGAGACGCGTATAATCAGTGCAGTAGAAAAGACCTCGACTTACCTTCCAGGGCAAGGGATGGCGAGAGGTAGAATGGTAAAAAGAGTGAATTATGCAAGAAAACGAAGAGAGAAAGCTAAAGTTACACAGAGGTAACGGCGTTACAAGGGTGTTTCGCACTAGTGATAGTGGAGAAGGAAAAGAACATCTTGATAAGGTCACACCAAGATATCTTAATAATATTCATCTAAACATTCATATGTCTCCATCCATACATACAAATAGGGCAATAGATGAACCTTTACAAAATAAAATGGTATTGGATGACTTTTCAGTCGTTGTGCGGAGGAAGTGGTCACTAGTCATAACTGCAAACTCATACGACTCCATCTTCACATATAAATTACTTCATACGTCGACATTTACATGAAAAGCCACACTTTTAGCGTATAAGCCATTCTTTTACGATTCCTGCTATTTGGGTAACATAGTAGTCACAACTTGACCTCATAACATGACAATATTTCAAAAATACTTCTTTACACGTGTAAATACGAGCTATCAAATCATTGATTTTTGGTTTCATAAATCACCTAAAATGTCAACGTTTTCTAATATGTCGTGGCTCTGAGAGGAAACCATGAATAATTGCCATCGGTTTCATGTTTTTAAATTTAAGCCCTAAATGGTCATCTATCGTTATCTGTGTGCGCGGAGTTTGTACGTCGGATAGCGCCACATTTTCAATCTCATTTGATTTACTGATATACATTTATTTTTTATGAATCTTTATTTAATCAAAATATGCATTTAAACATAAATTTACTGCTAAATTCACATCGGTGTACAGAATATGTACAAAATTTACACATTACATTGAAAACATCTAAAGTATATATATTTCCATTAGCTAAATACTTCAAAAGCTTGATCAGATATATGTATTTACACTGAAAGATTGACCTACCCTTCAGGATAATATAATAACGCCTTCACCATATAGACTTACGAATCACCTAAGACCTCGAGATCCACTCGAGAATAGGTGAAGAGAGGGAGAGGAAAGGATAGGAATCAAAGGGGGATTAGAGGAACAGGGAAGATAGGAGAGGGGTAAAAGATTAGTTCTACGACTTTTATTTTCTTAAGCTATATTTTGCCTATAGGCTTGAAACTGTTATTTTTACGGGACGCTCGGGATTACGGGTATGAGAAGAGAGGATAGGGATTAAGAATTAGTTCCACAAAATTCCTAAAGCTATATTTTAAAGTAATATCTATCCATTCTATTAAGTATATTTACTGTTGTCTTTTATTCGGCCTTCCTAAACAAGTTATTCCAAGTTTGGTTTATTTTATAAGAAAAGAGATTTTGTGCTAGCGCAGTGTCAAATCTTTTACATACAGGCTTGAAATCGTTATTTCTTGGGGCCGCTCGGTTATTTAGTTCAGATATTGCCATCATTTAAATGTGTGAATCGTTTAGTATTTTAGAGACTTGGATAAGTGGGCCAATCTGCAAGTTAACTTCCTCTATCTTTCTCCCTACAGTCTATTTCGAAGTTTAGGAAGAGAAATACACCTTTGACCCGTTTCCCATATTACAACCTACATTTGACAAAGAAATAATAATACATTTGTATACACCACACAATAAGACAAACAAATACTTCTCTTTATTATACGCAATCGCATTTTCACATATGCAATCTCTTTCACACCCCAGCGTACGATATTTGCTTCCTTACGTTTTTCGCTCTCTCACCAAGGCAACGTTGCTCTACTATTAAACAATATTTTATTTCTGCTATACATCTCAAATTTCACCTTCGTCGAGGGTTTTAACATGTGAAGCTCCAAAGATTTTTTTCTATCCATAGCCAATTTACCGATCATTTTTTCGGTTGTATCTACCATTGCATGATCATATTTCACCTCTTGTTAAAACTCTGCCACACATCGCTAGAACTCACCTCTACTAAAGTGCCGAAGAAAGAAAACCCGCATCATGGGGTTACACTCTACTCGCGTAACCATAACACGGAGGAGGAGAGAGAAAGGAAAAGATGAAATGGGGATGGAGGAAGAAAGGGGCTGTGAAGAAGAAGAAGTACCGGGATATGGATGGAGTAAGATAGGTCGACGTGAAAGAGGATAAAATATGAGATATGGATGGAATAGGGTAGGTGAATGTGAAGGAGAATAAAATATTAAAGGTGGGTGGAATAGGATAGGTGGATGTGAAGGAGAAGAAAATATGGGAGATTGATGGAGTAAGTAAGATACCTGGATGTGAAGGAGAAGAAAATATGAGAGATGAATGGAATAAGATAGGTGGATGTGAATGAGAATAAAATATGGGAGTTGAAAGGAATAGGAGAGCTAGATGTGACGGAGAATAAAATATGGGAGATAGATTGAATAGGATAGGTGGATGTGAAGGAGAAGAAAATATGGGAGATAGATTGAATAGGATTGGTGGATGTGAAACAGAATCAAATATGGGAGATGGATGAAATATGAGAGGTTGGATGTGAAGGAGATAGAAAGATAATTATAATAAAAAAAGAGAATATAAACAATGTTTTGGGTAAATGAATTGGTGAAGTTGGGTGGGGGGATGAAAATGCATGAAAGTATTATGTTTGGGAAGGCAAAGGGCTACTTAGGGGGTGAAGGACCCAAAACAAAAGGAACGCAATTCTCCCTACCTAGTTCCCGCTTAGCCAAGTTTTTCTGGCTGGGGCAATTTTGGTGGGTGAATTGTTCCCAGGATATATATATATATATATATATATATATATATATATATATATATATATATATATATATATATATATATATATATATATATATATATATATTGTATATATGTATTGTATATATATATATATATATATATATATATATATATATATATATATATATATATATGTGTGTAAATGGGTAGCAGTCTTGCCTGAATGCAAATTTTGTTTATATTTCGCCTTGATCAATTTCCTTTGGTAACTTTCTATTCTTCTTACCGTCCTTTTTAGTCCTTCCTGTAGATGGTAGATCACTTGTCCTATATTCATCTCTGATATACTAAATGCGTTTGGTAAAAACAAACTTAATTTTCTAAGCTTTCGATCTATTCGATCATCTTCGAAACGTCTTTAGGTATTCTTTCCTTCTATACCGATGAAGTATGGTGGAGTCAAAATCTGGTGATGAGGTGAGAGAAGTGAGGAAGATGATAGGGAGAGATAGCATGAGAGGGTATTTTGGGAGGTTGAGGGTGGGGAAGGGGAATTAAAAGTGTGAATATACGTTGGACTATATATGTGCCAGGATATGGCTCATCTCTTTTAGAGACTGTTTCAAAGTCTTCTCTTTGATTATTTCTAGTTTGATTTAACTCTTTTCGGGTAAGACACTGCTACTTCTTTTAATTATAATGCATTCTTCTATGTATATGTGGTTATTTAAGTTTTTGTTTTACCTAATTTAGGTCAGTTAGTTCTAATTCGTTTGATAATTTATTCTTATATAAATATATGTTTATATAAATCTGTATTTATCTATACGTTTCTTCTATTTTTTTAAATTTTGATTTGTGTTTCCTTGTGTTTTATTACTTCTACTTAAGGCTTTCATGCCTTTGTTTTATATATTTTGATTGCTTGAGTTTCTTCTTATTTTTCTCAGTGTTTATGTACATTCATGTAAATATCGCACGTTCCCTTTGCCTTAGGTGGAGCCTACTGCTTGGGAACCGCTTTTCTGAATACTTTCGGTTTTGGATTCTTAGCATCCTACTTGTCTCTTCTATTTTTCCCCAGATTTTCTTTGCCCTGTTTGTTAGGGTTATATCTTTTTTCTTTCTCTCCTCTTGATGTCCTTTATGAGGTGAATCGCTTTGTTTTGTACTCTTTGGAGTTTCTTTTTGTTCGACTTTGAGATCGTGTGCATTGGGATCGGAGTGTATGTTAAGACAGATTCGACGAATGCTTTGTAGATCATCGTTCTTTTTCGTCTTCGGGTTCCTGTTTCGGAGAATGTGCAACAGCTTTATACCCATTTTAGCTTTTGTTACTCTCGCACTTGTATGTGCGTGATAGCCTCTTGATCCGATCTGAAGTCCCAGTGCACTTCCCTCCGTCGCGTAATCTTAAATATCTGGATAATTGTTTTAATTTTCCATTTATTTTCGTATAAATTTATGTTATGTATTTCCCTTTCGGTGGTTCTGGCCTGCCATATTGGGTTTCTGGAGTGCGATGCAATAATTTGACTGATATCATCCTCGTATTGTATATTGATACACCCCGGTGTTATTGGGGGCGGAAGATCAGCCGTGTATATCGCGTAAAGGGTGGGGCTCATGCACCTCCCTTGAGAGACCCCCCGTCTGTAGATGGATGTAATCGGCCAACATTCTTTCCATCTTGATGTTAAGACCCAGTCGAAGGAGCTTATATTTGAGTCCTTCAACCCAAACCTTATCGAAGGCCTTTTCGACATCGCAGATGACCACGTCCACTTACCCCTTTTCTGCTTTGACCTGCGCAATTTTATAGGTTATTTTGGCTATTGCCATTGTTGCGTCTCTTTCCTTACAGAAGCCATACTGATATATGCTGTATTTTTCGTTTTCTCTTAGGAAGTTGACCAATCTTGCGCTTAGTATTTTCTCGAGAACTTTTCCTGGAAAGTTTAACAGTGAAATTGGCCTGTAGCTGGAAACTTGTTGGGGTGATTTCCCTTGTTTCAACAGGAACACCATCTTTGCTAGTTTGAAATTTTCTGGGTAGACTCCTATATTAAGGTATGCGTTGAATAGGTCTGTTATGGCCCTTACGATGTTTACAGTTGCCCTCTCATAATTAAATTTCGTGAGGCCTGTTTTCCCAGGAGCCTTTTGCTTAAATGAGCTGATGGCTATTTTTAGTTCCTCTACCGTGATGTTTTCTCCTATTCCTCCGTTCTCCCCTAATCTATACTCCACTCTTTTTGTTGGGATAATTTTTTCTTGGTTTGTTTGTAGGTATCTATGGACTATTTCCTCCGCCTCTCTATAGTATCTCTGGTTATGTTCCTCTTCGATGGTATATATGTACCTTACTGCAATGTTCTTTAAATTTATTCGCTATTTCTTCATTACTTCTTAGATATTCCCCTTGTTCGTTTTTTAATTGAATTCTTTCTCTTGGTGGTCCGCCTTTTAATATATTTATTAATTTCCATGCTTTATTTGCTTGTACTATGCCTTCAATTTCTTTTACGAAATTTTCCCAGTTCTCCTTTTGCTGTTCCTCAATGAGGAAGATCATCTCTTTTTCAGGCGATTCAACTCTTTAATTTTTTGGCGATTTGTACCCGTATCTTTAATGTATGCATAACTATTTTTGATATTTCTGGCTTTTCTTCTCATTTCCTCAGTCCATTTTGGGTGAGGGAGAGTCTTGTATATGATTTTTGGTACGCACAGTTTGTCTGCTTCGGTGATTTTTTCAACTAATGAATCCGTTATTTCCTCTAATTGTTTCAGGTTCTTCTCTGGTATACTGAAAGAAAACGGTTTTTAGGGGATATTTATTCCTCCTCACCTAAACGTAACGTCAAAGAGAACGAGCCTTACGGTGAGTGTAATTTTAAAACAATTTTAATGTTCTATTCCAGGTCGTGGTCTGAGTGTTGATGGCGGGCTTCTCTTCGTTTATTGAGATGGCATCTAAGATGTTCAGTCTTGCTTTATTTCCCTCTTTTATTTTAATTGTGGTGTTTTCAACTAAAATATCTCTAGTTAGGTTGATGCTATGCGCGTCCTCAATATGATTTTTCGGCCTTCCGCTTTGCAGGTTCATGGTTAAATGCCTTGAAAGGGTGATAGTTGTTATGCCAGTATATTTTGAGTTATTATAAAGCTTGCAGTCTTTATTGGGGCAGATAAACTCGTAAACTGTTGGTTGACTTTAGATTCGAGGAGTATTGGCAGATGTTGTTTTTCATAAGGAGATTGTTGACTTTTGTTGTTTTATAGTATAAAATAAGTTGAATTTTGTCCATTTGATTTTTAATCTTGATGTTAGGGTTGACAATCTCCTCGATGTTTTTCCAGTCTATTTTATAGGCCGTAGACATCTGATTTCTGTAATACAGTTTGATGTTATTTACTGCTTCCTGATTACTTTCCGTTTTTTCCGTATCTTTGAATTGCATACTTAAAAATGAATTCAGTTGATTTTCAATCATGCTGTTCGTGAAACCGTTGTCCACGAGTGTTTGTTTTACGCGGGAGATCTCTTGATAAAAAAGTTCTGTAATACAGAACCCTTAATTAACATACAACTTCAACCAGAAACTATCCTCCCAACGAGTCGTCGCCAGAATCTACAAAGCCCTTAAATGGAACCAGGACTCATTTAAATTTGAAAAAAAATTGCATCCTTTTATATATTTTCAAAAATGACAAAACTCTTAACCTTTTGTTTCCGAAAATAAAAGTTAGTCTAAAATTCTAAATAAGAAATTACCCTAACATGTTTGAGTTAGCCGATTGGTCGGTTATTTAACGATTGTTTTTAAAATTTTTCCTATCTATATTACCCTTAATATTATTTTCACTATTCTGCCCCAAAGATGACCTACTACCTGGTTGAAAGACGTCTAGGCAAATAAAATCATGCCTCTTCCAAGTAATTTTCCTCGCCTAGAGACAGCAATTAAAATTATAGTTAAAATTATAAAGAAGCTTCAATTTAAATTAAAGAAAGCAGCTCTTGCTGTGGACTTTAATGAATCCTGCATAAGAATGGCCTACTTCTAATGTCTCTCTCTCTCTCTCTTTCTCTCTATCTCTCTCTCTTTCTCTCTCTCTCTCTCTCTCTCTCTCTCTCTCTCTATATATATATATATATATATATATATATATATGTATATATATATATATACCATTAGAATATGCATAGAATAATAATACAGACTCATACACCCTTAAAATGGTCCCTTCTCCATTCCACCATTATTCTGCTCCACTTGTACCCTTGATGAATAGCGCGCCCTCCTGGCCCCAGTGTGTACCTTGCAACGAAGTGCCAGGTGTAGCATGAGCCAGGATGATGCATCTCACATCTGTATGATTACGTGTGCTTTCTGCCCTAATTCTCGCATGAGGATCTGAAGCTATATATCTTTCACACACTTCCACTTCCACTATATTCACCACTTTCTTTACGGATTTACCATTAAATCTTTTCAGCGGAAAATCGCTAATTCTTGCATTGAATTTATTGAAAAAATAAATCTCCCACATTAATGGAAAATCGGGGTTTAAAAGTATTTTTATTCAGACTTAACTTTTTATATTCCACCCAAACTATTTTTATCTTCCATTCCATGTTAGAGAAAGAGGAACGAAAAAAGATAACCTCATCTACACTTATATGAATACTGGGCTCAGAAGGGTACGTAGATGACGCCTTTGTGAAGAAGCGGGAAGCCAGAGAATGTCATCCATTATGGATTTTCCAAGAGTTCCTTTGTTGCGAGAATCTTTGCCTCGTAATCATAAAGGCTCTCCGTTACCAAGCCTTTTGGATTTGAAGCCAATCGTGTTACTTTAAAAAAAGAGCTCACGAACGTTTTATCCCTGATATTTATCGAGTAAACTGCAATGTGCGTATGCAGCTGTCATGAACTTATTCTTAGCCTCCTTGAATCTGCATTTTGCAATGGTTAGTCTCATTAAATCTGTATCTAGCAATGGTTAGCCTCTTTGAACTCGCATCTAGCAATGGGTAGCCTCCTTGAATCTGCATCTAGCAATGGTTAACTTCTTTGAATCTGCACTTAGCAATGGTTTTTCTCCTTGAATATGCATCTAGAATTCAAAGAAATTTACCTTCTTTCACAAATAAAGCAGGTATTTTATATCTTTTCGGGCTTTTTATCTCTTAATTCTCCGTCCCTATTAAGGAAAGTCAGTTTTTTTCCATTCCTACGGAACTCTAAAAGACATTTGCTTTACTCTTGGAGATTGGGTAGGTTTAAGAAAGCTGCATGCTTTCCTGGCCCAAAAGAGAAAGAGAGGCAGACCGAGAAGAATTTGTTCAATACGTCAGGTACTCCAAAGGGGTCCCTTCAATTCTTTCCATTACTAGGGGTGGTAAGGGTTCCTTTTTCACCTAATGCCGGCGAACCGGCATCCGTCGAGGAAGAGAAGGGGCACGTACAGTGGCCGCCTGTAGGCTCTTAGCGCACGAGGGCAGGATGTTAGGGGGCAAATACTAACGGGCCCTGCCATCCCCTCTCCTCCTGAGGAGGTTGGCCCTATCGATGCATCCAACCTGGAGCGGTAAATTTTCAGCAGCCTGTGTGCTTTCTTGCCAGTCCTTTGTGAAAAAAAAGAGTGACTGCCGCTGGAAATAAAGAAGCACCCAAGGGCACCTCCAGAGAAGGAGGTGAGGGAAAGTCCCATACGAAAGTTGGCCCGCGAAAGGAGTAAGCCTCCTCTCCGGTAAAAGAAATTTGGAGGGCCTCTTGAGGAGTGAACACGGGGCCGGCAAAACCAGCTCCCGCCATATGAAACCACTCTTCCTGCCTAGTGAGATGGCAGCCCATCAGCCTGGTGGCTCAACCTTGGGTACGGAGTAAAATTGATAGACAGAGAAAGGAGGAAGAAAGGGTATGTAAGGAAGGTGTGGGGAGATGAAGCAGGTTGTTAAAAGCCCATCACCACAGGCCGGAGCTCAGGGGTTAAAGGAGCCTTGTCCTCTCGCCCTACAGCCACGATCCGGGATAGTTGGGTGAGAGGAAGCTGGTCGGTGTCTAACCTGTGAAATTAGAGGCCTACCAGAGAAAGTTGTGGGAGAGGTTGATGGGAAAGTGAGGAGGCAGGGTAAAAACACAGGCTGTTGGGAAGAAGGAGAGACTAAGCTGGGGCAGGACGGGGTGCTGAGTCGCTAGACTGGGGGGGGGGGGTAAGGAGCAGAGAAGAAGTGAAATATCAATAAAGGAAAGATGTTGGAGTCTCAAAGTAGACCCTAGTTGGCCTGCTTAAAGAACCGAAGGCAACTGTGGGGAGAGCAAACTTCCCAGATCCTCCTGGGTGATCTTCAGTGTCTGTTCTTTGTAGTGTTACCATGTGCGTGTCTTAACTTATCAGGAGCTTAGCCTTTTATGAATGGTTCGGATGTTGTAATTATTACTCACAAGAGATTGAATTTGGTCTCGTGTTTCGTGGTTATATTTAGTTTATCACACTGTGTAGCTGATAATTCCTATTGTGATAACAATTTTTCCCCTCGATTAACAACTTTCTTTCTCCTCTTCTCTATTTTATCCATAAAATCGATTCATCAAGGAGAAAATGACTTTTTTTCGACGTTTAATCATTTTATTTTCCGAAAATTGCCGTAATTACGTGGAATAACAAGCCTTAATTTGGAATAACGACAAAATAAAGGCCTTTCGTGACCACCCTTTGGATCTATTCCGCGCAAGAGGAAAATCATAAATCTCCACTTTTCGACCGAATCATTTGACGCGAATTGATCTTCAAGATCATCGCGTCTCTTCATCTAAATTTGCGAAGGAAATCTGATTTGCACATTGTAGTTGTTCTTTCGAGTCTGTTTAGAATGTTAATGTACATTTTGTACAGCGAATGCACATCTGTATATTCTCTACGCAAATCTTTAGTCATATTTTTGGTTCCTTGATCATCTTCTCAGGTTCATTTAGTCATGTAATGGTGGTAAAATATAGCTAACGCATTAGAGAAGAAGATTACAAGGAATTGCGCTCAATGATAAATAATTAATCATTATATTAAATATTTAACACTTTAAAACCGTCGTCAATCTCAGTATTGATCCATTTATGGGGGCTGCATTTAGGAAATTCTTCGGTTAGACCACTTATGCCGTTACAGCTTAAATCAAAACAAATTCTGCATTCGTTACTTATCGCTTCAACAATATACTACTGCTATGCGCTCGTATGCCCATACCTAGAATACGTGGTTCAATTTTGGGTTCCCCACCTAAACAAAGATATAGCGCTGTTAGAAAGGGCGCAACGTAAGGCTACTAAACTAGTCTCTGGAATCCCCCAAAACCGTACAGAGATAGACTCCGCTCATTAAACCTACTATCACTTGAAAGTAGACGATTACGTGGAAAATTGATTGAGGTATTCAAAATCTTGAAAGGATTTACTAATGTTAATTACAGATTATTGTTAGAGATGGACAAAAGGGCCAACACACGCTAAAAAGGTTTCAAATTAGTGAAGAAGCGCTTTAACTCTAAAATAGCTCAAAATTACTTCCCGTTTAAGATCGTGCAAACGTGGAATAGCATTCCTCACCGTATAATAGAAAGCACGTCAGTTAATATGTTCAAAGTTAAAAAACTGACTTGATGAGTTCTTCACTAGTGGAAATATAACCTAGTAGGAGCATAGAAGAAAACGTCATGCATAATAAGGAGTTAGGTAATAAAATGTAATGATCAATAAAAAGATGCCAGTGACGTCTCCCCCTGCATAGAGTGAATGTGAATTCCTTTTTTCTTTTTCTGTCTCTCCTATAAGTATATTATTTTTAACACTAGCAGGTGAGGCGTGCGGGAAAAGAGAGCACTGTCCTATCACTCCCTCCCCTTGTTCGGAGAAGCGTGTTCGTGCATTTGAGGGATAAATGAAACTGCATGTTAAAGGGTGCACATGTAGATAAGTTTGTACCGTAGAATTGGAATAGTTAAAAAACAGCATATGAAAAAGCTAAATGGTACACATGTAGATAAGGGTGTACTGTAGAATAGAAATAGCTAAAAAAACCAGCATGTTAAAAAAAAGAAGGTGGTAGTTTAACACCGTCTGTAAGCGGACTGGCCTTGGGCTTTGTACGTACCTTAGGGTCTTTGTTGGTCTTTGTTTCTGTAGTTCTGTACTAATACTACTACTACTACTACTACTACTACTACTACTACTACTACTACTACTACTAATCAGCCTCATCATTCAGGCAGCGTCAATGTACCGTTCCCATAAAAGTGGTACCTGTATGCATCAATGCCCGGATTGCCTCGGCGGGGGTCGTGACACCCCAGCCCATTTCCCAAACACCTTCATATTATCTTGGGAGAAGAGGTTTTGGGAAGGAGGCTTCTAAGAGCAGCTAATTCTATCCTGGTTTAGTCAACTCTCACGACAAGTGCTTAAGTACTGAAAGAGGCTTCCTCCAGCACTGGATACATTATCAGTCGACGATGAATTACATTAATAATAATATTGCTAAAAAATCCGTCATCATCATCATCATTATCCATAGATGACAAAGTCAGAATATCACCAAAACGATGCTCTCGATAAGAAACTGGATGGTATATGACAAGACACTGGAAAATGGTTGCCATCGTGCCATGATCCCTACAAAGATTGTTTTTCAAAAGCTGACATATTTGTCAATACCTCCTCTAGTGGCCTCTTTTAGGAGTTCAAATTTAATTTCATATCAATTTAGGAGAGGAGAGCGGGACTTATTTCCTATTTACCAATGTATTATTCAATGTAAGAAAAAATCGATCAACCTCTTTAAGTTTTAAGGCTTAGTTGATATTTATAAATTATTTTGTTTTACTGGGAAAGTAAGTATAAATAGTATGGTATTTACGATTATGCAGTGACTTTTAAGCACGCGTCAACCCTCTACACCCATCCATATGTTGTGTATTGTCGTTTGCCGTTGGTAGTGGTAAGTTGGCAGTGGCGTTTGTAGTTGAGCATATATTTGGGGAAATCCTACCATGAAATTTTTTCTCGAGTACTCTCTCATGTTTTCCTAAATACGTGGAAGGGATAGTTTTAAATAATATACTCTTATCCTTATTCTTATGATAATTTGGTTTCTCGTAATTGGTAAGCGGTTTAATTTTTCGGTGCTATTTTAGTTTGCTATCTACCTAAATTTTCGCGATCTACCTTAAATTTTAAAGCCGAGAATGCCCTTGAAACATTGGCTACCTTAGCAAAAAAACGACTAAAAACTCCCAATTAAGCGGAAGCCAAATTCAGTGCCTAGATTTGACTTAATTTGGTACTAGGATAAAAACAGAAAATTAAATGGTAACGAAATTAAAAGGTATCCAAATAGAGTGCTGAGATTGTACTTAATATTTTACTGTTTGATACTGTTAAGCGACACACTCCAAGATGCTGTTAATAGAATTTTAGGGGCAGAGTTTGTTATGTCGAGTGAAAACAAGGCAGTTTAATTTTTTTAAAAGAGCATAAGTACAACAAATAGAACATTACCATAAATTTGGTGATGCAATGAAAAAAAAAAACAACAGCACAAAAATAAAATCGGCAGCGTGATAGCAAAGGTGCCAAACGTATCATCATAAAACGGTAAACCATCAGAGAAAATATGTAGATTTTGCTTCAGGAGCACATAACCAAACGATTGAGGGCTCCTGGTTGCAGAGTAAGATTGTTATTTTGAAGAAAAAACAAAGCCTGCAGACCAAAGTCGCGTGCTCTCACTTATTCTGATTTATGACCTTATGACCCGCAGAACTTTTAATAATTCCCGGCCTAACCTTGGGAGGACCTTGGCAATTATTATATTATTCGAAAAAAAATGTAAAACAACATAAGCGTTTCAAAATTCGTTAGAATACTTATGATTTTATTACCAAATGATTCCCGGGCTAACCTTATTAGGACCTTGGCAATTATTATATCATTCGAAAGAGAGTGTATAACAACATGAGGGTTTCAAATTTAGTTAGAATCAGCCGAATAGTTACAATGTTATTACCAAATCAAAAACAAAATAAAACAGGAACCGACCAAAATAGTGAGATATAGATTCGCCTGCGACTAAAATAGAGGGTGTTATGTTCAGCTATTGCAGTCACATCTTGACCAATTTCAATTGGAAAGTCCTACCTAAAAATGATACTTGTTTCATATTAAAATGAGATCAGAATTGTCTACAGACATTGGTTAAATAAATGTGATTGTTAAACAATTTCTTTACTCATTTTCGTTTTTAACCGTATAATAAAAAAAAATGATTGTAGATCACATACTATAATAGAAGATTGACAATAGATTGAATATTATAATAGCTCAAATTTTTCTTAGTATTTAATCGGGTATGCAGTATCGCATTTTTAAATAACAGAAAGCTCTTTGGAAACTCACTTCTACTCCCTGATATGTCTTTAGTTACTAATTCTAATATTGAGCCTTAAAGAATAACTACAAACTTTCAAATAAGTGAAAAAAGAAAATTTAAACTTACCTACAATTGTAGCAAATATAAACACTCCGATGAGATAGCTAATTATTGTAAAAATAAACCTGTAAAACAAAAAGAATGATTAGATTTACAAACTTCTAGAAATATTTAATGATATTACTATTAACCTTCTTTGATTTATTATTTTTCTATCTTTGCCAGGAATTTAAGGACAATTATTTATGAAGGCAACTTTTCCAACATTTCCTTTTAAAGAAAAAGTAAATAAAACTATAATTTTTTAGTTAGAAAATTTACTAAGAGGTTTTCTTGGAATATTTGTGTCAAAACTAGAAACTCACCATTTATGGTCTGTTAGAGTTCATTTTACCAAGAATAACCTCGGAAGCGTTTTTTAAATCTTCTCTCGTTTGTTCATATTCATTAAAAAGATGAATTATCGACTAGTAAACAAAGTTCAACCTCATAATTGAGATACATAGTTATTCAAAACTACTTAAATAGTTTTTCTCTACAAGTACTTTTATAATATATATTAGATTAAAATTTAAAGGCATTGGAAAATATAATTATTAATTTTATAGCGTGATCTATTAACATGAAACGTCGTGTTTGGAATACAAATTTCCCATAACACATACAGATTACTTGTCTTCGAATTTTTTAATCGTGAAAAGGCAATTTCGCTTAAGTTAACCGGATTATATTTTTCCTAGTCATTTGTTTTATGAAACTTTTGATAAAATATCCATCTAAAAACAAATATAAATATACATAATGCCATACTAAATGAAATAAGAGAAAAATTCACTTTGACACATTATAAATTTAGATAAACCATTAAAAGAACAAAGAGTTTTACTCAAATAATTAATCATCAGATATTAGGATTAATTGTAATACTATGATGTTAAATTACTGATCAGTCAATTAAATATGATAAAATTACCCTCGCTGCATGAGGGTAATCGAAGAAATTCATTATCACTACAATTTTGGAAATAGATCCTTTGGCTCGCATATATTAAAAACTTTATTCAATTCCGCATATTTTCATGATATTAAGCGACCGAAAAAGTGCAAGATTGAATTATGGATCTGAATTTAGAGGTTATTAAGAGTACTTCGAATGGTGTAATTACTATGAAAAGAATTTTGTAATTCTATACGAGTATGTATTTCGAGGTAGAAGGATCGATAAATACGAGGGGCGGTCAATAAGTTTGGCAATTCGGATATAAGGAAACTAGATATGAGGAAAAGTGTTCTATTATTTTTCAATATAACTACCCTCGACTTCAATGCACTTGCGCCACTTGTCCCTGAGGCTTCGAATTCCGGACAACCAGAAATCTACCGACTACTGTTTAATCCACTCCTGGACGGTGAGCTAGACATCTTCATCGTCCCAAACCGCCGTCCACGCAGTGCAGCCTTGAGCCCGAGGAATAAAAAGTAGTCGCTAGAGGCCAGATCTGGACTGTAGGGGGGGATGGTTGAGCTCCTGGAATCCGTACTCGCGCAGGGCAGCTTGTGCAACTCTGGCCTTGTGGACTTTGATGACGTTAAAGTCGAACAATGGGCGTGAGTTTTCTAGGGACCCAACGGGCACAGACTTTGGTCATGACCAAATTGTCGTGGATGATGTTGATAACACTTCCATGTGATATTCCAAGTTCTCGCTCGATTTCTTTAACCTTTACCCGTAGATTTTTGAGGATCATCCTCTCCACACGGGCCACCTTGTCCTCGTTGGTCACGTCTGATGAGCCTCCTGTACGGGGGTCATTTTAAAGGGACTCACGACACAGGCGGAACTCCCTATTCCAGCGAGCAATGGTTGCATAGGAAGGGGCGGTCTCGGTGTACACTGCAACCATGCGTTTATTGATCTCTTCTGCATTGTTTCCTTCCTTGGTGAAAAATTTTATCACTGTGCGGTGCTCAACCTTGAAAAATTTGTGACTGAAGATCTGCGATCAGCTACTGCTTCTTAAATAGACGAGGCAGGAGCGTGCGGCTGTAGGTCCTGACTTGTTATAACTTGTCCTAACACCCCCACAAACAACCATCCCCCTTCCTATGTTTACCCTACCGATTCACAAAACTTATTGACCGCCCCTCCTTAATGTTTATGTCAAAATTATATCATTCTTTAATAAAGATTGCTATGTTCCATATGTATTCCAATGAGGATTAAGCATAATGACAGATTTGAAGATTATAACCACTCTTGGAACGATTTTAACCAATACACTTTCTTCATTTCACAGCTGTAGAATCATCACCCATAGTTTTTTTTCTTTCTCTCTCTCTCTCTCTTTCTCTCTCTCTTTCTCTCTCTCTCTCTCTCTCTCTCTCTCTCTCTCTCTCTATATATATATATATATATATATATATATATATATATATATGCAACAAAGCCAAAGGGAAAATAAATACGAGCTCATTTTATGTTCATATGTCATATCTTAATCACAATATCGATTAGAATTCTGCAAAAATCATGTAATAATAACGATACAATTTCACGAAATATCATTGAATCGACCTTTATTAGTAAATTCCAAAATTATTATTTACCTCCTGGCTTATATAAACTCGATGGTTATTTTAAAATTCATATTCACAATGCACTGTCGAAACTTTTAATTTCAGACTAAATAATTATATTAATCTTAATAGACTATTTAACTTTATTTTTTGTACATCTATGTAGCCTTATGTTTATGTATGTGTATTCATTTTCATTTGAGTCAAGTCTTTAGAACATTTGTAATTATTCTACCTTGGTTTTTCAATCCTGAACTTTGAGGTTAATCTCTCGCTCAGATTTTCTCCATCCTTAATTGTTTAGGCGGTATCTTAATCCTCTTGTCAACCTTTAGTCTTTTGAATTTACTTGATTTTATGATCTAAGTTTGTATTTTTGTATTTATCTCAGCTCCTCCTAAGGTTTCCATTTCATACGAATTCATTTTGTTAATTGTTTTTTTTTATTTCTTCGTGGGCGTTCCCTCTCCTCTGTATCATCCTTATAAATATCACAATTTTCAATACTTTTGTCATACCTTGATAAAGAACTCGAAATAAAGTTCGAAAATACTTGGAATCCTCTTATTAATTTTCCCTGTGCGCTTTGTTACATTTATTGCTCACTCACGCGATACTTTGTGAGTTTTCCATATATATATATATATATATATATATATATATATATATATATATATATATATATATATATATATATATATATTTGTATATGGCTAAATTTGACAATCATTAATGTCTAATTTCTTCAGAAAAAGGTTGATGTATCGGTGAACAGTCAATGCCCTTGGAGTGTAAACAGAGTAAAGTTGTGGTTGAGAAAAGTAACTGACATGGATGAATCGAATTCATCTGAATATTGGCCAAGAGTTACCTGTATCAAAATGCTGACATTATGGCCGTTGCTCAATGCCCAATAAACACTGTAAGGGTGGTAAGGCATTGACCTGGACAACTGAAACAGAGACTACAAAGCCGTGAACAGCAGAAAGCGAAGCAACATCCGTTCTGACTGCGCCTGTAGGAGAAGGTATGAAAGACCATAGCATGTGAATCCGGGATTTGGCGAAAGAGATGAGTATTGTAGTCTCCTCCATGAAACTGGCACTGAACGACGATTTTCGCTATGACTTATAAAAGAGGAGCAAGGGAAAATGTCTGACAGCCAAGGTCAAGCAGACGTTCCATGTAACATGAAGAGTAAATTCCTCCAACCCTGATGGTCTTTTGGTGTGACTCTAGTCATGCAACGTCATGATGAAACATATCATTAAACAGGGTATTAGGAACAATTCAGACGAAAATGTTGAGCTACTGGAGACTGTGGTCAAACTTTGGCTGCATATCTTTGCTGCTGGAAGGCCATACCTCCGGAAAGAGTCAGAAGTGGTTATCGGAGAAATTCTATGACTTCAAAAACGCCACTCTCTGGCCACAGAAATCCTCAGCTTTTAATCCCATAAGTTACTATATGTTGGGTGCGGTTGAGAAAGAACCCAACCACTGTCCTTGTAGCATCCAAAACGAGCTGTTAGCTATGATCTTGGAGGTGTTCGAAGATCTTCTTAGGAATACAATGAGGAACGCAAGCGACGAAATTCGAAACCATCTTGAGGACGCCTGGAAGCGGATGGCGGCTACTTTGAGTAAATTGTTATCTCTGAACCAGAATATAGTTGATATTTGAGAATTTTTTTCTGTTATGGGGCAGAGGGCACCAGTTTTTTTAATTAGGAACAAATATTTCTTCCCTTGCCTATGACTCCAAATTCTGGATTTGAGTTCTTTTATGACGGCTTTTACAAAATAAATTCGTATTTGGATTTATATATATATAGAAAGAGAAAGAATCTTCTTCGCATCATATAATGAGCACGTCAGGCTGACACCAAATCAAATGAATGTGACTGATGTTAATTATTGAATTTTACCAGGAATAATAAACTGGTTATAAGAATAACTTATTAAAATACAACAAAACTCAAATAGTTTAATCAACCCCTAATGTGTAAATGATTAACGCATGAGCTCCTCAGCGCGGTTATATCTTCAATTTAACCTAATACAAAGGAATCAATTGATGCCATGAATTTCAGTTTAAATAAGGTTCTGTGTATATCGATGGGAGTTAGCCTTATCGAGATGCTCACCAGAATATATTTATTAAAACAAGACTATAAACTGAAACGTTCTTAGCACGGATTATACAGAGGAAAGTGAAACTACAGAAATTATGAACACAAAATGTAGAAAAGCACCTCAACCTGTTAATGAAAATACTGTAAAATTAAGAAAGGTTGAAAAGCGCCATCTAGTGGGTACTCTTATTAAGTCTGCAACCTTGTAGATCGCTCTGCGGTGCAACTTTACTAGAACGCAACCCAGTGAGTCACTAAGTCATTTAACTTTAAATTATTAGTGAGTAAATATCTTTCCTTAAACTCTTAAAATTTGCTGTAGAACTTTGCCCTATATAATGGCCAAAACAAGAAAATCATTGACTGCAATTGAAAAGATTTCAATTTTAGACAAAAAAAAGTTACAATGAGATCCTCAGTGATTGTGAATTAACAATATCCGTCACTAGCAAAGATCACAATTGGACGTCTGCTAAGGGAATGAAGAGAAACTTAGTTTGAAATGCTAGCAGTTGCACAAGAAAAGAATAAAAAAACCCGTACTGTTAAGACTCCTGAATTTGAAATAGCTCCAAAAAGATGGTTTGTAGCTGTTATTAAGAGATCAGTGAGAATCTATTAACCAATTCTTAAGGAGAAAGTATGCAATGTTCATTTGAACTTAGTTTCCTTAAGTATAATGATTCTGAAGGCGGCTATCTAGATGGAAATATCGTCACCAAATTAAATACAAACCAAAGCATGGCAAAAAAGCAAGTGCTTACGTATCCAGTACTTTGTTGTGCAAACATGTCTGGCAATGACAAGAAAAAACTGCTGGTTATCTGGAAATCTGCAAAAACTCGATGCTTCAAAGGAATTTATTTAAATTTGTTAAATTTGTTGGGAGTTAATTATTATTCTAATAACAATGTATGGATGACATATGTTATATTCACTGAATATGTAAATATCTGGGTTGAGGAGCTTACGTCGAGTGAGAGAAAAATTATGCTCCTGCCGATAATTTTCCTGCCCATTCAGGGTTAAATTTAACAAATATCCACTTATAATTTTTGACACCAAATACTACTACTCTCACTCAGCCGATGGACATAAGGATAATTAAGAATATTAAGAATGCAGTATCGTTGCATCCTGGATTGATATATTCTAAAAGCGATTAAAGACTCTATCTTAACATCAGATTCTTCTGCAAAAGATGTTACCTCAAAAATAAATGTATTGCAGACAATCGAGTTTCTGCTGACATTTGGCGCAGAATGTAAAAGTACAACCATTCAGAATTGCTTGGAATATTGTGGTTTTCGACACTCATACATATCCTCCATTCCTCCTGACATTGATAAGAATGGTTTAGGTAAGGTAAACAAGTAATTAAGGCTAAGGAATTCCTCGAGATAGATAATAATTGCTGTGCTGTGACCAGAATGAACAGTCTTGTGAAACTGAATGCTAAAGAAATCAAACACAACAGAAGCGACATTAATTCTGAAGTTATTCAAGATGATGAAGTGCAAGAGTCTGAATCTGCTCTTCTGAATGATGATGAAGCTAAAAAATATTTAAAACAATTGAAATGGTATTGTATGAAAGAAGGTAACGAAAGTAGCCTAGGGAGGAATTGGATGTATGCTATGAATTTGTTTTATCTAAAATAAATAAAATATAATTTGTATTCACCTTTAGTGTTCTCAATTATATTTTGTCTTTCCATTTTTATCTTTGAAGTCATGGGCAGGAATTAGCAATTTATTTATTTGTTGTTTCAACTTTGTGTTAATTATAAATAAACTTTTGTTTTTCAAATTCAGATGATAGCATTTGTGTGAATATCGAAAATCTAAATTAAATCCAGCATAGGTGTCAAACCAATTTAACAAAGAATCATTAAAATTTTTGATGATTATAAATTTTAAATTCAAACGGTTACACAGCAAAAATTTTTCTACTAAACTGTCATAGATAATCATTTTAACACCACCTAATTGGGTAAAGTCACATATGAAGTCCTTCCATTTATAAGGAGCCAATTAATTGGTGCCCTTGTTGGCCTTATAAGTGTAGTCGAACATATATATATATATATATATATATACACACTTTTCTTCAATGAGTGATTTCAGGTCTTTTGGGGGGGATACTTCTTTCTTTCCACGTCCTTTAGTTCTATATCGATTGGATTTTAATAAGAATATGAAAATGAAGCTATTTTCCTTCCTTTTTCAAGATTTTTTCTTGCATTTTTGATATCTCAAAGACTTTTCAAAAATTTTGTCAAGAAAGGTAAGTTACTTGTTTTACGTTATCTAGTTTTTAATTATTTCTTTATATCTACAATGTTCTCAAATTTTTCACCAGTTTTTAATAGTCTCTAATACAGAGTGACCCCCCCAAAGCGGACCTGCACACTCCTTTTGTGATATATCCTTCATTCATTCAAATTTTGCCTGTGAACACAACTAGATCTCATTGGGAGCTCCAGCAAAGCATATACTGCGTCAAACATTACTACAAGGCAGGCTCGTTCAGGAAAGTGCAGGACATTTTCGTGCATCAGTTCGAATGTGAAAAAGCCCCATCCAAGAGCAGAATTTAGGACTGGGTCGACTACTTCGAGAACTATGGGACAGTGAATAACCTCAATGCATCCAGTGAGAACCGTCCAAGCTATTCAGCTCTCTCTAGGAAGCATACAGCTGAGCTGGTCGAGAGCGTGAGAGAGTCAGCTCAGCAGAGTCCAAAACGTACTGGGCACAAGCGAAGTCAGTCCCTCGGTATATCCAGTGAGAATTGCAGTAGAGTGCTAGTAATAGATGTGAAGGCCTACCCATACAGAATAGAGACGAAGCACACCCTTACAGCCTCAGACAAGGAGAAGAGAAAGGCTATGGCAGTCAAGTTACTGGAGAAGATTCAGGAGAACCCAACTTTCCTTAACCTCCTTTGGACCTCAGATGAAGCTCACTTCCATCTTGAAGGAAAGGTAAACTCGAAGACAAATGTATAAATGACTTCTATAATTATTATTGTAAACATAGATCTGTTGTTTCCACAATTAATCATGTCACACTGGACTCAATTTTGTTCAGAGTGACAATTTAATATATCATTATTTGATGAGAGGACGAGTGTTTGGAATATATTTAGTTCTAAATACGCTAGACCGATCATTTTAAAATAAAATAAATTGAATTTATTAAAATTCCTTACGTGATTTCAAGCATTACTCTCGAAACATTTTGACAAAGTTTTTTTCAAAACACAATTGCCAAATTCTCTAAAAGTAGCCTTTTCTAATCTTAGTCAACTCTATATATTTATTTACATTTTAATCATAAATATCACAACAAATATTCGCATTAACAATTTGCCATTATTTATTGTAATCGCTATAAATAACTGATTTCAGGTCCTGATTTTTGGGGGGGAAGGAGGGACTTTTTCCTTTCCGCTTCCTTTAGTTCTATTTTGATTGGATTTTTAAAAAAATAATAGAAAAACGTTTTTCTCGCATTTTTGATATCTCAAAGACTTTTCAAAAATTCTTGTCGAGAAAGGTAAGTTACTAGTTTTTAATTATTTATTTATATCTATAATGTGGTAAAGATTTTCACTAGTTTTTAACGGTATCTAATATAAATGACTCTAATATTTATTATTGTAAACATAGATATGTTGTTTCCACAATTAATCATGTCACACGAGAATGAATTTCGTTCAGAGTGATAATATAATATATCATCATTTGATGAGACGACGCGTGTTTGAAATATATTTAGTTCTAAATATACTAGACAGATCATTTACCAATAAAATAAATTGAATTTATTGAGATTCTTTACGTGATTGCAGCATTTCAAGCATTACTCTCAAAACATTTTGACACAATTTTGTTTCAAAACAGACTTGCCAAATTTTTGAAAAGTGGCCTTTTATAATCTTAGTCATCTCTATATATTTATTTGCATTTTAATCATATCACAAAAAATATTCGCATTAACAATTTGATAGTATTTATTTTAATCGCTATAATTAATTTTCCAACTTAACGTACCAGGAAAATTATTGTTACTTGGAAACACAACACATTAAACTTAGTGGCAAACATGCAAGGCCCTTCGAGTATTTATAAAACATGCATCATATAAATAATTATATATAGTAGTTATCTTTCTTTTGTAAGAAGCATTTTGAAAAATGTCACATGAATAATTAATGGAATTCTTTGTGGTATTTATAGCATTATTTTCGAAATATTTCAACACGATTTTGTTTAAAAAATCTTTAAATCAGGGTTGCCAAATCGCCGAAATGTGGCTCTTTCCAGGCATAGTTAGTTCTATATACTTATAATTTTTTAAATTTTAATTCACTAATATCACCATAATATTCGCAATAACAATTTGTTTTTTTTTATTTTATTGTTATAATTAGTTTTCTAAACTTACGTGTGAGAGAAAATTTTATTAGTTGGCGACAAACGAACAAAGCCTAGCAGTAGTCATTCAAAGCTACTCAAGGATTTATATCGCTCAAATAATTCTAACTTAATTAACTACTTTTGTTTTTCTTTATTACTGTACAATAGGATTTATACATTGATAACAACAATTAATGATCAAATGCAGATATACTAACTTCCAACTTGAAACAAACAAATATCTGTAAATTTAACAATAATTTTATCTTTCATTTTCATAATTGTCATCAGCCGTGCGCTGGTACCGATGTTGAAAATTCCAGATAATTGATTATATTAAAAAATATTCTTATGAATAAAAATATAGGTATCTTTTTAATATGCTTAAAATTCCTAATCAACACATGTATTGTTTGTTCCTGAAACATGTGAAAAATTATTTATCCATTTGCATGTGATGATCCGCTACGCCGGGAAATTTGAATATCGCGCGCCACTCCGGGCAAAGAAACAAATATCACCTCTTCTGTATCGTTACGATGAAAATCGAAAATTTTGGTCATTTTTGACGACAGTTGTGTACTATTTATCAAAATAAAGCATATCGCCTTTTGCCAAACGTATAAAAAAAAGTCCCAAGAAATCTCAGGAATGACTCGGTTAACGGCAAATTTGCTTAATAAATAACTTAGATTTGTCTTCAAATTCCAGATAACTTTTGACCTTGTAATAGAATTATCTGGCAGGTGGATATTTGGGCTTATTGTGCAAGTTGCCTGCAGGGACAGGGAAGAAAATGAAAATAGGATTCCAAGTGATTTTGTGTTTGCTTAAAATATAAATATGCATCAAATTAGGAAAAAAAACATAGTCAAAAATGGAGAATTATGATTTCCATAAAAACTTATTATAATTAACTAAACTGATGGAATCTCATTTTTACTTTCTGTGGACAATCTGTAATCTTAGCTTCACATTATTTTCGGAGGTTTCCATTTTGATTCCCATATTTTCTCCTATAAAGAGAAAGAACTCATAGCTTAGAATAAACTAGTTAAAAATTAAAAGTGAATACAACAAAAATAATACAAAGAAGCTAAAGATTACTTAGAATAAGAAATTAAATTACTAGAAAAATAGAGCAATAAATTGCTCTAAATTTTAAACGCGATAAAACCCGTAGTTTTCGAACACCAAATAATTTTTACAGTTAAAAAAATTTCACCCAAAACTAGTAAGACTGCAAAAACTGCCCTCTTAATATACAGTGCGACTTTTTATACACTAGAAGAAAATTAAATGCGTTTTTGATTAGTTTTCACCGGTTCGAAAACTTCGGGCACCAATAATTGGATTGGATCACCTCTTCATTCAAATAGTGAATACATCGAAACAAGTGGATAGTTACCGTAGGTAATCCAAACTCTTGTTAAAGATAAAACAGCAATATTGATAATTTTTAAACACTGGTAGATTATGGGCAAACGCCTCATTTTCCTAACCAGTAATGATGAAATCTGGGAATATTTTAATACAATGTTAGAACGACATCGCAATACGGTATATTTTTAAGGACAGTCTTTCGGAGTCACCTTTCATAAGATAAGATCTAATACAAAAGGTCTAAACATTCTTCTTATTCTGTGAAGGTTGTGTAAATATATATTTAATACGAGAAATAGATATATCGTTCGGTTACAAAACTACAGGTTTTATTCATCCTTATTTTAACTTTCATATGTAAGAGTATGTGATTCTACTGACCCTTCATTAGTCCGGATTAGCAGGAGACGAGATCGGAAGCCTCTTCTAGTTAATCCCACCATCTTTTTAGTGCCCCTGTTTCGCTCTGAGAAGATGGAAGACGAGATGTCGCAGTCATACCAAGAGGAACAGTTTTCTAGCCTTTGGAGGGACGGGTCTGAAGGTTGAAGGCTAAAAAAATTCCAGCGAGAGGGTGGATGCCATATTCGTCTTACCATTTTCACTGTAGCGTTTTTATCATGAAAGTTATTTATGTTGAGTGTGATAACGTAACCTGAAAAATCACCTCCACTGGAATCGTCATCCGTTTTTGAAACATCGCGTTCAAATCTTAGTCTTGAAGGAGATTGTGATAATTCTCTTTCTTGGTCAGAGAGAGATTTTTGGAGCTTCTTCTTCCTTTGAGATTTGGTTGGGGAAGCGATATTACTGAATGAACTAGGTAAATGTAAAGTTCTACTCAATAGAAGAGAAGGCTTAGAAGCCTTTTTATAAATAGGTTTTGCTGGTCTTTCGTTATATTTTCCGAGTCCGGATTTCACTCTAGGAAGTAACATAAGCGATGAAGTGGGACTAGACCTTTTGTTCCTACCCGGAAAGTTTTTTAACCTGCGCAATTTTAGAGAGTGACTGACTTTTCTAAATACCTCAGAGGAACTACTCCAATCGGAACCCTTTTTGGAAAAGAACAAAAAAGATGAAGTATGGTTTCTTCTTTCCAGCCTCAAGTTCAAGAGTTTGGGTAAGGGCGGCCCGGTAGGGTGTGCTTTGAGAAGCGGGGTTGTATTGGTTTTGTATAAATAAACAACCTGTTTCAGTTCTCCCGAGTCATGGAGATTATTATTAAGATGTTGTACTGGGGACATATCTAATTCTAAGGTATAACCAGGGTCAAAAGGCGAATACGATGGTGTGATTTGAGTTGAGTAATATTCTTGAGTTTTCAAAGGATCAACTGAAGAATTGGTGGCATCCGCAGATCCAAAAGATAATTCTGTTGAATTTTCCGATGCTTCTCTATCTTCAGTAGTGTTAAAAGCGCTGGGCCGGTTTCTTGTTAAATAAATATCAATATATCAATATATTTCGAGCGTTCAAAATATATAGCTATATATTATAAATATTCCACTAGTAAAAAAACAATACAAGCATTAAAACAATTTTAAATAACTTAAATTCAGCTAAATTTAGAAATTTTGCTGTATATTCTGGCTATGCAATTAAAATTGTAGACAATACAATAATTTACCTGGTAATTTAGAAGTTTATTAGGAAGTTTGGTTTTAATATGCATTCTAAATACCTTTAGCGATATATGAATAATAAATATTTAGTTAAGCACAAATTATTACATTTAAAAAGAAGGATCCGTTAGATACAAATTTACATCTTAATTCTCAATTGCCATTTTTACTACAGATTTTCCTACATAACAAAAAGATCACTACACGGCAAGAAACTAAATCTAAATTGTTTTTAACATCTATTGTTTAAGAAATTGACATTTTAAGTATATTGCTAACAAAGCGAAAATAAGTGACTAATTAATCAAATAAATCGCGAAAATTCAATTAAAAGTTTGAGCTTAAGATTTTGTGATGGCTTCCTACAGTCCTTAAAACGGTTTTAAACATTTAAAATTACTATCGAAATAGATTTTCTTTTACTGTCTATTATAAATTTATTTTCCCTTACAATCTATTTAGTTATAAATAGATTTTTGCTTACACCTAAAATATACATTAGATTTCTATTTATTTTTTTGCGAAAAAGATTCCACATACTTGTCTCTTAGATTATAAATTGATTTACATATGCTATCTATCGGTTCTTTTAATTATTCTGTATTTAGAAATAAATTTCAAATTACTGACTATTTGGTTCTAAATTCAATTCCCCTTCACTGTCTACTTGGCTTCAATTACTGCCTATTTGTCTACTTGGCTCAAATT
Source organism: Ceratothoa steindachneri (assembly GCA_963969495.1). Taxonomy (NCBI): domain Eukaryota; kingdom Metazoa; phylum Arthropoda; class Malacostraca; order Isopoda; family Cymothoidae; genus Ceratothoa; species Ceratothoa steindachneri. The sequence continues at coordinate 149,197,746 of OZ018324.1, read as the reverse complement.
ATTGCCTATTTGGTTCTAAAATAGATTCCCTCAAAACTCTCGACTTGGCTCCAATTATTGCCTATTTGATTCTAAAATAGATTCCACTTCACTGTCTACTTGGTTCTAATTACTGACTATTCGGTTCTAAAATCGATTCCCTATCACTGTCTAATTTACTCCAAATAACTACTTACTGTCTATTTGATTCTGGAGTTGGTAAATCTCCAATAGTAGTGAGCGTGAGGGTAGACCAATAGACAGAGCCAAGGTACTTTCGTGTGAGGGTCTCGAATTCTTTCCCTGTTGGAAGACTTTTATCATAAGATAGAAATAAATATAAATATAAAGAAAAAAGTTGAAATCTCTAAAGAAAAATAGAAAAATATTGAAAATAGAAATGGAAAAATATAGATATGGAAATACAAAAACAACTAGAACCCACATAATTTATTAAATGTTAGGGCACAAATTTAATAGTAATATTTATTTGCAAATTAAACGATAAATAGGATAGTTGAGAATGTAATATGAGTAAGTAAACTGTACAATATCTGTTCCAAATCGTAGCTCTATTACAAAAGTCAATTAAAATTAGAATTAAAAATTAAAGTAACTTTAACACATTAACTCGTTAATAATTTTTAAGTTTAACTTAAAAATTAGGTGAGTTATCCTATGATTTACAATGTTACAATATAGGCATCTCAGCAAACTTCTTCTGAAATTGGATAGGAACAAAAGTGGTGAAGTTGGGAAATATAAAAATGTTAGAAAGTTACTGAGCGAAGCCAAAAGAGAAGATTGCGGAGTTCGGAAGGAAGCGGAACTGCTCTGAAGCGACTCCAATCGAGCAAGAAATTAAATGCGTCAAGTGGCAAACAGATAACAAGTTCATATATTATGTGAAAACAGGTTCGGGTTGCTTTTCATAGGACCTGTCTCTGCGAAACCATATCATTTAGGGAAAGCCATATCTTACCATATCGTCTAATGGAAACCCATATATTATCCTGTCCTTTTAAGGGAATCATGTTTTACCTTATCGTCTAATGAAAAACATATTATCCTGTCATTTAAGGAAACCATAGTGTACCATATAATCTATGGGAGACCATATCTTACCATATTGTCTAAGGTATACCACATATTATCCCGTTGTCTATGGTAAACTATATCTTATCATATCGTCTTTGAAAGACCATATTTCCGAGGGGGGAAAATATGGGAAACCATATCGTCCATGGGAGCCATATCTTACCATATCATCTAAGTAAACCATGCTTTATCTTAGCGTCTAGGGTAAACGATATCTTGCCATTTCGTCTTTTGGAAATCATATAGTACATATCGACTATGCAAAGCGCTACCTTACCAGATCATCTATGGAATATCATATCTTATTATTTCGTCAATGGAAAACCCCATACTACCGTATATTCTATGGAAACCACATTTTACCATAATTTCCATGGAATACCATATCTTACTATATGGTTTTAGGGAATAAAATATGAGAAGTCATATCTTATCATGTTACTTGACCAAACTATATTTCGTTAGAAGCCTCTTAAAAAACGATATCCTACCCTAACATTTTTAAGAAACCATGTCTTACCATATCTATTTGGGTAGCACCAGTCCCCCTTAAAGTGTTCCGCCTCCGAGAGCATGTAGTAGAAGCACCCGAACCAGTGTGCTAAGAGTAGAAGTATATGGACGAGATTCAGTACCCTCCAGAAATTGGGGTAAAGCGTGCGAGATTCCACCATGTAGTAGTAATTGTAGACCCTGTACACCTTGACAAAACGCGGAAATCTCAGGATTGGATTCATCCCAAACTGAAATGATTTGAAGTAGTTTTAGAAATTAAAAAGTAACACAATTTCGTTCTCTTCCTCACCAATCTTGCATGGAAGTAGAGTGGTTGAAAATGAAGCGTTTTGATAGAAAAAGTTTTGTGCTTAAAGATCAGTTTGTAGTTTTTGAAAATAAAGTCTTAGGGATGGAAAGGAAGTGTTGCGGTCGAAAATAATGTTCTGGTAAAACTGATGTGGTTGTAAAAGAATTGATGTGGTTATAAATGAAATGATATGCCTGAAAAAGAATTATTGGGCTTAAAAAAAGTGTTGGGTTTAAAAAGTATTTTCTAATTCATAATTTGCATACATTTTTATACTTCATTCCTTCAAAAAGTGATGTTAAGCATTGCAAAAAGAGATGATTATTTCATCGGTGTAACTAAGTTTCAAATATTAGGGCAAAATGGCGGCTCGTGTATAGGCACTGCGGAACTGCAGCACCCTCTTTTTCCACTCGATATTATCGAAAACATTCAAATAATGAGTCTTTTTTTTCTTTAATTCTTTCTTTATATTTGTATATTATATAATTCTAAAGCTTAATGTCAGTAGCCATAACCTAGTTTATGACAAAAATCCAAAAATCCTTGTATAGAGCTGTGTGCCTCACAGTTCCAGTGACACGGTGTTTGGCTGTTGTGTGCATGCTCATATGTTCGAGATAGGAAACTTCACACTAGGGAGATAAAGGACTGTGGCTCACGCAGTGCCGACCCTGGTATGCGGGTGGAAGGTAGTGTTTTTTGACTCCACGTGTGTTGTGCTCAAAAACGTGTTTATATTCTGGAATGTGATAAAGTGTAGAATTTAATTCATTTTTTTCGGTTCTTTTATCAATTACTTAATTAAGTGAGATGCTGAAATTTATCTTGAAAAATAATCTAGATGACTACCTCAAAGGCAGAACGATGCTTTTCAACACTGAAAAGAATAAAAACTTTTATAAGTAGCACTATGAATTCTGAAGGACTAAATACACTTGCAGTTCTTTCAATGGAGAAAAAAATCCTCAGTAGTCATCCAGAGATCAAGGAGAAAATAATTAACCATCTGGCACAAATTAAAATAGGAAGAATGGATTTCGTTTTTAAATGAATGGATCAAGCTTGAACTCTAACAATTTCGGCTATTAGTAAGTAAAAAATGTTTGATTTTGTTCTGTTTAGGATTTTATTAAGTTTATCTATAAAATTTATTTTTATATGTTTATTTCCTTTTGAACAATATTTAAACATTGCTAAAAAAATTCTGATGCAGCACCCCAAATAATTTTAGCTACGACCCGCCACTGATGAATTTGAAATAACATAGTTTGTAATATCCTTTCAAGCCACATGATTGAGAGTTACTTAAATTTGGTCTTGTAGTTTATCAGTTTTTTGTTCTCCTATTTATCCAGTCCTTACTTCCTCTTTCACTCCTTACTTCCTCATCTCTGAGCAAAGCCTTTTTAAATTACACCTCTTCCAAATATTTTAGGAAATTATGGAAACCAAAGGAGTAATAATTGCCTTAAAATTAACAACACACTCCAAACGCCTAACGAAGCAGTGGGTGAAATATAAGACTTGATGTCATTCTCTATCTCCTCCTTCGCATTGCAATATAAATTAAAATGATGTTGCAATGATCGAAATTAATGTTAATCAGGTGCTAGAAGGATATGAGGGATGAAGGAAAACTTCCTAACATTGATAAATTATCTAGGTCCCATAACCCAAGCGTGTGTGGCCATTGTCTAGAATTATTAATCCTGATTTGTACCTAATAAAGGGTCCTTAAAATTGTTAGGTCTAAAATTATTCTCGAATTTAAGGCTCTTTGAAATCATTTATATAAGGAATAATAGTAGTATAGTGGTTCGCTAACCTGCCTTTATCCAGGCGGATTGAGCTCTAGTTTATATGAGGAGAGGAACACTTTAATATATGTATTCTAGAAAGCTTTTTAAAACTTTATATTAGAAGGATATTAACTTTTTCAGTAACCTGAACTCCCGGACTCCTCCCTTTGTTCCGGAACTGCCTTAGGAGAAGGTTGTTAATAAAATGTTTATGGTGTTTTAACATTGATAATAATAACGATACTACGAATACTACTAGTAATAATAATAGTAAGGAAAACTACTGTGTACGCAGTGATGATATGCGGTTAGTATAGCAATGAGTAGCCAATTTTACACACTATCCTACACATATGGGGGACACTCCTCCAAACCAAGCGTGGGACTATATCCAACTACTGCGAGGCAAAAAAAGTGAAGGTTAAAAGTAACCATTTGCTGCAGTTATTTTAATGGGTGTTATATTTGTCTGTTGGATACAGTCATCTTGCTGTGGATGAACAGCGTCGCCCTGTGAAATACTAGTCTTAAAAATGTATTGTGCTTTTTCAGGAGGAAATAATTTTTTCTGAGTTTTTTTTTCGTCTTTTAAAATCAGTGAGGGAATTATTATTATTTATTAACCCGCCCAGCCAGAAATCTCTATAAAATTATGGAAAGTATTAGCTTTGTGCCGCTAAATAAGTGTCGTTTTAGTAGCACCGATACCAAAAGAGAACTAATACTCAGTTGAAGAAGAGCAAAAGTTTGAAAGAACCGAACTTTTTATTTACTAGCTCAAGATTCGTTTCGGACCATCATCTGGTGGATTGTAACGTGACACTCCGAAACTCGTCCTGTATTGGAAATTAAAACGTCGGTCTCTCTCAAAGCATTTATTTTTTATTAATGACACTGGCACTCACAAAGACTTTAATTTCAACGTTTTTTTGCTGATTTAGGAGAATTTTGATGTGCTTAATCGAAAAATCACACTGGATTGCTCGATTAGATCAACCTTTTTTATTTATCGTCACATGATGTTTTTGATCTTTTTTTTACATTACGGGTATTTTATATTCATATGATATAAAGATGTTTCTTATTTCTTTAAATAAACGAATTCTAAAGAGGTTAAATGAGGTAATTTTTGATTAACTGGTATTTTAAACGTTTTACGGGGAAAAATACTGATGATTTAAATATTTTTAGAGGGTTTTTTTCAAAGATAGAAACCCGTAGAAAATTGCATATAGGAAGGGTGAGGAAGAAGAGTAGCTATGTATTATCCAATGCTCTGCATACTATGAGGATTCAACCATCTGAGGTGAAACTTATAGAAGTTGCGAGACAAGCGAGCAGTATGAGGCACTCCAAACGAAAGGGCTTAATTTCTTACTACGAAAATTGTACTTTTAAGTACATAGAATTTCAATTGGTAGTTTTGAGTAGAGTTAAATGTTAGCGGAAGACTTCAGGAAATTCTTCAAGTAAAAACATTTGATGCAATTATTTCTCAATTTTTTTTCTTGGTCAAAACACTTATCAAAATGGTATTTCCATCTCTTTTCTCCCTCTCTAAAAATCTAGTTTCCCTCAGATTCCTTCAGTTCTTCTTCAAGTTTTCAAAACAAAATGAAGTCAGATGTGACAACATGTGGTATAATTTCCTTTTGAAATTCTCGTAGACCATTCCTTGTTGTCCTTGAAGAATGAGCTGGTGCATTGGCGTGGGGAAAACATTTTCGGGGTTTTATACCAGTGTTGCCTTTGTCCTTCAGGAAAGTCTACTTATATTACTCCTTTCGAGTGCTCCTAAACAGTGACTATTGCGATTCTGTGATGCTCTCTGTGATTTGAGTTAAACTGGTCGACAAGATCCACGAGGAAGACAATGTTCAGAATCAGCTTTATTTGCAGGGAGGGACGTATTATTAAATATACCTCCCATTGCCAGTTGTAATTCTACCGATAAAAAGTTGCTCATCTGCTTAAATCTTGTTCAAAATGCCTATTGAAAGATTTACTTGTCAGACCATCTGATCTGGGCGCAACACTAATGGCATGGAAAGCCTACTTAGGCCAAGAATGTAATGCGATATTGAGATGACGCACGCTACATGTTACCCACTGAAGTAAATAGTTTATCTGATTGATGGTTACTATGCAATTTTCTCCCAATAAGGTTCTGACATCGGTCACTTTTCTTCTTCACAAGAGGTTGATCTTCTCTCCATTGGATCATTTTGCAGGTCTTCTCTGCCATCTCGAAAACGTTGAGCTACTTTTGCCTTATTAGAAGCATATCCATAAACGTTTTGCATAGATTCAATTATTTGCGTTGCTTTCCAATCACATTTTATCAAGAATTCAATGTTTACTCTTATCTCAAAATAACAACTTTCCATGGTTCAAATAAGGATGTTTTATAAGCTCACCTTTTTGTGAGAAAGGCAACACCAAGGATAACACTGTTCACTCAAGGCGCTGTTTCTTTAAAGATCTTGGGGATTTAGCTAGCAGTTGTCCATTTAATGTCTAAATGCCTTCCTTTTGAAGCTGGGAGAATCTCAAAGGAATTTTGAAGGTGGTTATTCATTGGAAATAACTCATGTTAGAACAGGAGTAATAGCCCGCGAGTTTTGTGATTTTCCATAGTAATTTATACACAAAACAACAGAAGAAATGAGGATCCATATCAATATTAGTAAAGGAAAAAATATTATGATCTCAAAAAATATCGCTACACACTACCCTGTACCATTAAAATAAATAATAATGGTATCAAACTGTCCCAGTCCTTTGTATACCTAGGAAGTACTTTGATACAAAAACTCTGTCAGCATTAAAATGGCATCACAAACCTTCATATTAACATGAAAATAAGAATTTAAATACTAAAAGCATATATATATATATATATATATATATATATATATATATATATATATATATATATATATATATATATAATATAGTAATGGAAAAATTATTATGGATTTTGGCAATTGTTGGTTTTGTATATATAAAGGCAAAATAAACTGAATTTATTTATTGACAGATGATTTATTTCCTATTATTTATACAGAAATAGTATTTCAATAGTTAGTTTGTCTCCTTTAGCAGGTTTCTAGTTACATTTGGCAATAACGAGCCGTCGTTAGTTGGCAATATTCAATTCTACCATGCGGTCAAACTGAGCAGTCCACGTTTACTTCAATTATAATTCAGTAGATGTCGGTGTTGGATGTTTGTTTTTATTTTGAAGCCTCTTTGAGCCACTCTGTGTTGTATAAATTACAAATACATGTAGTAAATTTAATTTAAAGTGTAATTAATGTGTTATCTCATTTCCAGTTCGAGATAGGTAAAAATAGTGATATTAGTCCCAGTAAAATTGGACAATAAGAAGTGTATTTGATTTAAACTATATTTAAACTGGTAGAAATTGAAAAAAAACTAAGTGTTTCAACTCAGGCAATTAATGCCATTTAAAGAAAATTGAAAAATAACAGGGATGTGGTGCCAAAAATGGTTGGGAACTATGGTCTTAAGCGAGCAACAACCCCTAGTGTTGATGAAAAATCAAAAGAATGTCTCTCAACACTAGGATAGCATATTATAGTACGATTTCCCGTAAATTAATGTAACAAAACATAGTCATACTTCAGATTCGGGGCGCACTGTAGATGGCGCTGTTAGTCGGCTACAATTTTGGGCTACAACATATCTCTTATGACGTCCAACGTCGTAGCTTATAAATAGGACCCGTTTTGCAAATGTTTTTCTTTCGTTATTGTGTTTTCGTGCTCTCCATGTGCTTCTTTGTTATTTTAATTCGGCTTTACTTTTATAATCGTGAAAAACTTTTAGATTATTTAGAGGCGCATAAACTAATCAAGAAACCTATAAAAGTAAGAATTGTTTGTTATTAGGTTAGGTTTTTCTGCCAGTAAAAAGCTGTTGGGGGAGAAAACCCCCCAGTAAATTCAAGTGGACTGCTCGTGGGGGAGATATCACTGAAGGGGGACCACCCTGCGATGATCCTGAGTTTCAATCAATTGGGAGGGTCATATTCAATAAAATATTACGCCGATATTGTTCACATCTGACGCTACTGTCTGACGTCATAAGAGATATGCTGTACCCCAAAATTGTAGCCGACTAACAGCGCCATCTACCGTGCGCCCCGAATCTGAAGTGTTACCCAAAACATAACTGTGAATCCTATAGGACAATTAACATATCACCCAAGGAAAAACCTAGGCTTAAACTGACGATGGACGAGGCGCGCTATGTATGGGCTAAAAATCATATTGCATGGACTTCTAAACAATAGGACCAGGTAAGAACATCTAAAGTAGTAGAGTATGGTCTTTATATATTGTGTGATTGATAAAATATGATATCTAATGATAAAATAACATGTTATGATTGATTTCAATCATCAAATTAGCTTTATGAAGAATTATTTAAAAATGACTTTTAACTTCTGATTGCCATATACTAAAACAGTCACTTATTCTGGATGTCCTATCAGTCAAATATGGTTTTAAATTGTTGTAGGTGGTGTTTTCCGACGAATGCAAAATAGCAGTGTTAGATGATCTGGTGCAAAGCGTGAGAAGGAGGCTTAGTGATGAATTTCTACCAGATTGTCTTTGAAAAACGGTAAAATTTCCACAAAGGTTTATGGTATGTGGGACAATTTGTATGCATTTAACTAGTCACCTGAAGATAAATAAAAGGACTATGAACCAAGAGAGATACTTAGAAGCCGTCTACTACCAGAAATAAGGGAATGACATGAAGATAGGCCTTGGATTTTTCAACATAGCTCTGCCCCATGCTATACAGCAAAATGAGTAGAGAAGTAGTGCGACGAAATGGAGTTAACATGTTACCATGGCCAGGAAATTCACCTGACTCGGACACCATAAATATAATACAATATAAAATCTAAAATAAACACGATTTAGTACCATAAAAAATGCAATATCAATTAACTATTCAAAACCTTCAATAGGAACTGTATTATCTTTTCATTTTCATTTGTTTTAATAATTGTGGTGATTCTTTTTTATATGAACAAAGGTTGATTAATATATTTGGAAAATGCAATGGCTCTCATAAAAAAAATTGAGTTAATTTTATGAAAAAATTAACTTCTTCTTATCCTATGTACATTAGTAAGGTTCGGTGCAATGTACGCAAGGATGGCTGCAGTTATTATGGTAACTAGTAGCCATCTTCACACTACATCGGGGGTGGTTGGGGGACGCTTTTCATCCACTTTAAACAAAAGACTGTTAGCAATCTAACAGCCACCCAAAAGAATTGTATCAATTGGGTAATTTTAACATTTGCTCGCTCATTACACGGGCCCTTTTTCACCCATGCAAAGATGATTCATTTCTATACTCATCGCATCCCTCTTACACTGCATTGGTCACCAGGCGCCTTCGATTCTTTTCCATGTCTCTTACACTACCTTCTCTTTTCTCCACTTTTATTTCTTTATCTCACTTCACACAGTTTTTGTTCTCTACAAACATACACACACACGTACACGAATTCGTATTGGTATTATACTACATTAAAGAAATTCTAGAGATGTAGATATTATAGAACATGTACAGAGACGCTCTACGAAAGTGATAATAAAACATTTAAGTTTAACACACCTAATTCGTGTGCTCTCAATTATTCTGACTTATGACCTTCAAAACTGTCAACAAGTGGGGCAATCCGACCCATTGTTAGTTTTCTTTTAATAATTATCAAACTAACCTTAGGAAGACATTGGTAATTATATAATTCAAAAGACAATGTAAAGGAACTTAAAATTACAAATTTAGTTAAAATCGGCCAAATAATTACGATGTTATTGCCTAAAAAGTCACTGAAAAGTAAAATGGTTACCATTATACCCGACCGACCTACGGACAGACGTAGTACCTTATAGAGTCGCGCTCACGCAACTAAAAAACTCAATCTCTTTTCCCACGAACATAGAAGGAGAAGGGAAGAACAAATAGAAACATAAATTTAGAGAAAAAATAGAATTATGGATAAATCTGTCTGATTCAGGAGGAAATCTTTTTAATTGAGAGGCGCGACAGCAACGAAAGGACACCACAATTAGATGAAGAGGTCGAAATTCAAAACATTAACGCGAAAATTTTGAGTTCAGCAACCGCATCGTTCAGGTCTGGAACAATCTACAACAAAAAGTAGCCAGTGCTCCAAACAGAACTTATGAAACCAAAAAAATCAATAAATATTTAAAAAAAAAAGAAAGTTAAAATTGCTTACAAATATTAGAGGGAGTTACCTCCAAATTAGCCTTATTCTTAATAGGGCCTACCCTATATGAGCTTTTATGGCTCCAAGCCTTGATTCTCAATAGGGCTTACCATGTTTGAGCTTTTATGGCTCCATGCCTTATTGTCAATAGGGCCTACCATGTATAAGATTTTATGGCTCCATGCCATATTCTCAATAGAGCCTACCATGTATGAGATTTTATGGCTCTATGTAGACGCCATTACATTGTTAGTTTATCTTTTGCTGGAATTGAATTGAAGCATTTCGGCTCATTTATCATCATCCATTAATAAATCACTGGGTGCTTATTCTTTTCTTAGCGCGTCGAATTCCATATTATTATTTCTTTTTAATCTTCCCCCTCCCCTTAAATCAGCTAAACTCCGTAATTAAGTCCCTATTTAGACATATTTTAATAGGATTCTTCAAGATTAGCATGTCGCCACATTTTGCTAATATCTTAATCTTTTTAATGGTCATTGTATTTCAGAACTCGCACTAACATTCATGTTTTCCTTCTCTCCACTATTTTCCATTACCTATAAAAATGCGATTTAATGTATTGGTAAGTAGTGAAATAAGTATATGTGAAAAAAACTTGTAGAAAGAGATTTGAAAAAAATAGTGGCGAAAATGGAAGAATGAATTAGAATTGCATAAAATGGCACAAATGTCAGGAGATCTGAATGTATTTCCCACCAAACGGAGATTCAGTCATAATGACGTAAGAAGGAATTGAAACAAATAAATAATGAATGGAGAGGATAAATGTGTAAATTATGTTCAAGAATGAATACAAATATATATTCAACACGGAACCTATTAAAATCAGTCCTGAAAGGTAACAAAATATCCAAAAAATGAGAACATATTCAAAAGTTTTATTTCAAATATTCTCCCCACGATTATTCCAACCAAATAATAGTATTGGAAATATTATCCCTTATTCGTGATGATAAAAGATATCGGGAATTCGATCATCTTGTAGCGTGGCAATTTCAATTTGGCGTTTATAAGATTGTTTTGAACTTATCTTATTAGACTGAAAGATGTGTGGTTTGTATTTTGAGAGCCTCAGCTCGCTCTAATGAACAACTATGTGTAGGTCGAGCTCTTTCCCTTGAAATTTTTACCTTCATCTATTGGATTTATTTATTCTTTTTACTTATTTTACCCTTATACATACGTATTTATCATTTGTTTTTTCTTATTCATTTTTATCTTTATAAAAGTCTAATATATTTAAATGGAAATTTTAAAATTATCCTTTTAATTGTGTCCTAAATTCTTTCTTCAAATTCTCGCAGAGTTCAAAATTGGAATCCACCCCCAAATTTTCATTAAGATAATGGCAATTAAGGAAAGTGAAAAAAAAGAATGTGATTGTTACCTATTACTATTAGTAAAGATATTATTTAGGTCCCTAATTTGATCGATGCATAAAATTTCCGTACTCTGTTCAAATCATTCTCGAAACGTTGAAAGGTAATTAATCTAAATTTTTTTAATTCAAGGATACATCTAAAAAAAAGAGCTTTTTAGTTTTTTGTATCAACAATACTAAGTTCAGTGTTTTTAGTCGCGTGCAGGTTACTCTCTAAGTTACTATGTTGTTCGGATGGTAACATTTTCCTTTTAATGAGTTTTTTAGCAATAACATCGTAACTATGTGGCCCTGTCGTAGGTTGATGTTAGATCTCAACATTTTCCAAATTCCTGAGACCAAGAGAGGGAGGCCTATGAACGGATTAGTCTGATATGAGCGTGGGTTGAATTATAAATACAAATCAGAATGCAATTAAGTTTCAGAGTAATAGGGTAATAGAAACAGAGTAAAAAATATACTTGACTACTATGAAAATAATGTATTTACAAAATTAAAAGGGGATTTAAGTAAAGTTTATAAACATAAGAGACATACACGAGTTTCGGCTTCAATGAGCGACCTGGGAAATGTCGGCCACCATACACAAGAACGGACAATGACAGATAGGACGCTCAAATGACCTTGAGCGCACGCAAAACACAGATGACAGATGCTTAAAAGGAGGAGGGGGGGGGGAGGAGCTTGCACAGGAGAGTTGCGGGGTGCGGTTTCCTCGAAGATTTGGTCCGAGGGAGTAGTTGCGCCTTATTAGAGATGGTGTAGAGAGAAAAATAACAGCCTCTTGATGAACGACTATTATCAAGATGAACTCAGATATTGCCTTCTGATTTTGAATACAGAATCGAAGTTTGACGCGTCGCGTTCTGGTAACGGGTACTAACGAGTACGGGGGTTGACTATCGTGAGTTCTAGGAGAATACACGGAACCTGACGGGTTCTGCAATGGTTTGTGCAGAACTAACGGGAACGGGAAGATGGCAGATACTCGCGGATAGTCATGGGCAAGGCGGTTACTGCTGTCCAAGTCTGGCGTCGGACGTTTTATAAGGGTGAGGTGGAGGGGTTTTTCCCCCCTCTCCCGAAGGGGGAGGGAATTCTAGTTGAAAGACGCTCTATCGGGTGAGGTGGACTTTGCTCAATTCACGCAATCGCACGATAATCCATGGTGGGACTATACAAAATAGTGGAACTCGTGTTTTTTTTGTTTTTTCTCCTTTGTTTCGTAAATATATACAGATTATATAATACTACAGCACGGTTGCCAAAAGATACGTTTTGTCAATGATATACTTACATGGGGGTCGCTTGCCCAGGGGGAATGTCATCCTAAGGTTATACAAAGCTAACAATTAAAAGATACAAAAGGAATTCATAATATACAAACTAAGCAATAATAAAATATAAATAAAGAAAGATACGCATTCCGGTATTTTACGATTAAATATACCAATTTACTTTACGACAAAAATTAATACAAAAAACAAACAAACAGTGTCTCAGAATTAGTTTGGAACAGGGTTCAACGGGTTTCTACTTAAATTATTGGCTATGCAGTCATTGCTACCTTTTATATACAAAATGAGGAATTAGAATTCCTGGAGGAACAAACTCCATCGCATTAAACGATCGTTGTAATTTTTGACGTTGCGCAAGTAGGATTGGGGTTTATGGTCTATTTCCACTACGAATTCCTTCCCTACTAATCATATTTAAAATTTTGGGGATTCTCCAAACAATAGCGAGCGCCTCTCTCTTCATTACCGCATAATTTCTTTCGCGCGGGAGTTATTTTTCTGTTGGCAAATGCGACGGGGAAACTTTCGCCGTTATCCCCATACTGGAGGAGGACATATTTATCCTATCCCATCATTACTGGCGTCGGTGCGAATGCCAAATGATTTGTCCGGGTTAGGGAGACTGAGGATAAGAGCGGATGCCAGCTTTGAGTTGGTTAAAGCTGTAAGTCGACAACGGTGGCCAATCGACGGGTTCGGGGGGCTTCTTCTTCAATAGCTCACATAAGGGAGCGGATATAGACGCGAAGTTTGATATGAAGAGACGATTGTATGACGCTGAGCAAATGAAGTATCGCAGCTGCTTTTTGATAACGGGCAGGAGCATATCCACAATGGCCCGGATCTTCTCTTGCTGGAGAACTAACCGGTCATTTTCAATATGCCGATAGTGCCAAAAGCGAAGCAGCACTTGCTGGGCCAATTGTCAATTTGCGTTCCCTCCGTCTATACAGAACGGCCCTGAGGGTGGATACGTGCTGATCCCAAAATTGGGTGGCCACATATACATTATCAATATAGGGGGTGACGTTGGGTAGGCCTTCTAGGATCCTCCTACTCATCCGATTATAGTTGCTGCAAGCCGTCAGCAGACCAAAAAGGAGCCGAAGAAACTGCATCAGCCCCTTGTTAGTGTGGAAAGCAGTAAATTTCTTCACTTCCTCCCTCAGGGGAATCTGATAATAGGCCTTCCACAAGTCTGATTCGGAGATGAATTTGGCCTTCTCAAAAAGGTAGAGGTTTTGGTCTATGGTGGGGATTGGTTCTGCATCGAATACGGTAACCAAACTTACTCGTTGCTTCCTAAAATCGACGCACATGCGATAAGAAACATTGGCCTTCTTAACCATGACAACCAGGGAGCAATAGCTCGACTCCAAAGGTTCCATGATATAAAACCTTAAAAGTTAATCTACCTTGGCATTGAATGCTTCCCTGAGGTGTATGGGCATGGGGTATGATTTGGAACGGATAAGTTCCTGGCTAGTTAATTGAATGTTGTTCTCAAAATGGGTGGCACAACCGTGGATCTCGGTGATAACGCCACCAAAACAAATCAGGAGCGCTTGAAATTGATTTTTTTGACAAGAGGATAGCTGGTCACATATCATAATTTCCAAAGACGGGGAATTATTAGTGCCGGGTAAAACATGCGATGGGTATACCCTGTCTTGCTCTACGTAGGCGACTTGAATTAAGCAAAATGGGTCCAGGAAGTAGCCAGATTCCCTTAGGGACTCTTCGTCAATTGCTACTATCTGGTTAATGCTCGCGCGTTGGTGGTATCACTTGAGCATGTTATTATGCAGAAAATTCTTCCCGATGGGGCTTCGATGAGGTGATCGACGGGGCCACATTTCTCGAATACTTGGTAGGGGCGCTTCCATTGGCTCAACAATTTGTTTTTGTCCGTAGAGAGGAGTAGGAAAACTTCTTCTCCTGGGTTGAATTTCCTTTCTTTGGACTTGCAATCAAATTATGTTTTATACTTGTCCAAATTGATATCTGCGTTCTGATACGCAATTTCGGCACACTTTTCCAGCCTATGTGTCAAATCCAGTAGGTTTTAGTAAGAGGGCTGCAAGACTTGATCCAATTTCTGATTGAAGTAGAGTTACTTTAGGATACTCAGGGGGCTCTCTAACGTTCCTTTTATATAAAAGCTCAAATGGGTCGAATTCTAATGTACGATGGGGAATTTAATGGTAGGCAAAGAGAGCTACGGGAAGAAAACGGTGCCATTCAGGGAGTTGATCAGCACACAACCTTTTGAGAATTGTCTTGAGACTACCATTTTGGCTCTCACACATTCCATTCCCAGCCGGGTGAAAAGGGATGGTAAACAAGGGATTTATCAATAGTAAATTACAAACGTACTCCATCAATTCAGAGGTGAATTGACGACCACGATCTGATCGAATTTCCTTGGTTAGGCCCACAACGGAAAAGATGGCAATAAAAGCTTCGGCGCAGGAGATACTGTCAATTTTCCTGAGCGGCACAGCCTCGTGGAATCTGGTGGCAAAATCGACCAGAGGTAAAACGTAAATATGGCCTCTGCTCGACAGGGGTGCATCGGCCCGATTAAATTAAAAACTACTCTGGAGAAGAGCTTAGAGATTAGGGGTCCATTCTTTAAAGGCGCAGGTTTAACTCACTCTTTCATTGCCTTCTTTTGGCAAATGTCGCACAAACGACAATATCGCCAAATTTTGTCGGTCGCGCTAGGCCAATAAAAATATTTCAAGATCCTTTTAACGGTCTTCGTGTTGCTGAAGTGGCCAGAAAACAGACTATTGTGATCAGTTTGAAGAATTAGAGGGACGTGGGAGCGATGTGCACATAGTGTGCGGTACTTGGTGTCGTTTTCCTCCGTGCACACACGATGGAGGAGATCGTCCTCGATGAGTAAGGAAATCACAATATTGCTTCTGATGGTTTCGTGAGTTTTGTTCTGGGCATTTCTCCACAGGGAGCGAAGAGACTCGCATTCCCACTGAATTTGAGTAAAGTCACTGCTTATCGAACTCTTGAATTCGGGGGCACACGGGGGTTCCAAAGGTGTAGGGGCTTGAAGTTTTTTCTTCGCACGGGAACGTGCAGTAACGGGTTGGCCTAAGAGGCCGGGAAATACCCGGGGGGACTAACCAATTAGAACCGCACAGAACTTGATGGGGGCTGCAACGACTTCAGCCCAACTAGTAAAATATGCGCACTCAATATAACAATTAACAATGGGTATTTTATTGGCGCGCTCCAAGTAATCATGCACTACGGCAAATTTATCGTGATCCGAAACCTCAGTGGGTGGTTTATCTGAAACAAAAAATACACGTGCACCCTGTATCACGGACAACCATTCACTGCTCCAGTTTTAAATTGGAGGGCCCCAGTGGTATCTTTATCAAACAAAAAGTTTACCTGGTGCCCAGCGGTACTCGGTGGTTTGAAGAAGAAGGAGCTTCATTTCGTGACGGTGGGAGCGCAGCAGAAGTGGCACTGATTTGGTGCACCTGATGAGAAGAAATGCTTCTAAATGGCGAGTTTTGAGGGCAATTGGTGCTTACGTGACCCTCACTTCCACATGAAAAACAAACGATGGTCCTCCTGGGGAATGACGAAGCAGGGGGCTTGAGAGCAAAGGGTTTGACATCACCGTGGTCCGACGAGAAGAGGGGTTTGGGTTTGGCGGGCCCAGTTACCTTGACGAACCTGTTTTTACTGTTAGGAGCAAATTTGTTCTTGCTTACTTTGGACTTAGGAGATAGGGGTTCTGATTTCTTCTTTTCTTTCGGATATCAATTGTGGCTAGCCATGTTGACATCTGCCTCCTCGATGCATTCCTTGAGAGCATTGCACTTTCTGTCCTTCACGAAGGACCTGATTTTCGAAGGGAGCGACGCAAGAAATTGGGCCTTGAAGACGAAATTGACCATAGCGTCGTATTCATGAGGCGCTTTGAACGCATTATTCTAAAAATTAAAGGGCCGCTGCAGGGAGTAGCCAAATCGACGGAAGGTCTGCTTTGGTTGAATGCGACAATGCCTAAATTTAGCTCGGTACAAGTCCGGGGTTATATTATAGGCGGCGATAAGCTCGGCTTTTAACCAAGAGAAATCAATCGTTGACTCTGACGGAAGGGATATGAAAATACCCCTAAGTTGGGCACTCAGCAGGGGAAATAATTGTGCTACGCCGTCCTTCACGATGTCCCAATGACTCACCTCGAAGATCGTCTCGAAGTGGTTGAGATGAGACCCGAAGTCTTCTCCTTCTTTGAATATTGGGAGTTTTATGGTCACTGACTGCGGTGTGTCTAGTCTGGTTCTTGCAGAATTTATGGAGAGCGTCTTGTTCCTAGCCCTGCACCCCTCTAATTCCTGGGAGCGAATCCTTTCTTTTCTTTGCCTTCTCTTTCTCTTTCTTCGCGTTCTTGTTCTCCCTCTTCGGCTCTTTCTCTTCTCTCTTCCTCCTGGATTTAGGCTATTAAGTCTTTTCCGTTGAGTCCGAGGGACTCATCTTGGGACTTGAAAATCCTAAACGAGGACATGTTATCGAGTTTACGCGAGAGAAGCGACAACAAGAAATAAATTAACGCAAGACAATGAATGTGGCGGGATTTCTAGTAACTCACGGACGGAAGTGCGATCGAGTTTTTCTTGACCCAACGAAACTACGAACAACAAAAGGGGAAAAACACTTGCGGAAAATAATGCAATTACTTCGTATGGTAACTTGAGAAGAACTTTTGGTTACGAGATTTTACCTACATCCCTCTCTGTGATTGAGACGAGAGTTACAGCGCACCTAGTGACATCTATACTTAGAACAATGACATATCTAAATGTACCTTCAACTTACGGCAAACGAAATGAGGCCTTGGAGGGAAACAATTTAATTCCGTGGATGAATAAAATAATGGTCATGCACGATCACGCAAAATAAATTCACACACGCACACTCAAAAAAATATAAATTAAAACAGGAAAACTACAATTGTGTAACTAGTAATTCCTCACCTTTGCATCTCCCGAAACGGAACTAAAATTAGCCAACAATTTAACAATTTCACCAAGGTTAACCAATTGATTAACCAAGCCTAACCTCAATAAACCTGATACCAGGTTGATATAGTATAGAAATTACTATATGTCGTAGGTTGATGTTATATCCCCACCTTTCACAAATTTCTCAGCCCGAGAGAGAGAGAGGCCTATGAATGGATTAGGCCCTATAAGAATGCGTGAAATTATAAATACAAATCAGCATGCAATTAATTTTCAGACTGCAGTTTAAGTTGGCCAATGCTTAGCTATCTTGGAAAGTTCTGGGGTAATAGAAATGGAGTACAAAATATACTTTACTCTATGAAAATAGTTTATCAAATAAATTAAAAGGGATTTTAGTAACGTATATAAACATAGGAGACGTACACGAGTCTCGGCTACAAAGAGCCATCTGGGCGATGTCGACCACCATACACACGAACGGACAATGGCAGATGCAACGCTGAAATAACCTTGAGCTCACGCAAAGCCCATATTTCAGAGGATTAAATAGGGGGGGGGGAGCTTTCATAGTAGAGTTACACGTTGCGGTTAGCCTCTTGACGAACGAATATTAAACGAGATGAATTCAGATCTTGCCTTCAGGTTTAGAATACCGAATCGAGAATTTGACGCGTCGCGTTCGGGTAAGGGGTGCCATTGAGTACCGGATTGACTATCGCGTGTTCTAGGAGAATACACGGAGCTTCACGGGTTCTGCAACGATTCGCGCTAAACTAACGGGGATGGGAAGATGGCAGATACTCGCAGATACTCGTTACTGCTGTCCAAGTTGGGCATCGGACGTTTTATAGAGGTGAGACGGAGGGACTTTTCTTCCCGCCTCAGGAGGGTGTTCCAGTTGACAGACTCTTCGCGGGTGAGTTGGAATTTGCCCGATTCACGCCATCGCAGGATAATCCCCGGCGGGACCCTTCGTTCTCTTGAGCACATCCCAGGCTGGGAGGGTACTTGCTTTAGTCTCAAATGCAGTACGATTGCTTTATGCTAGGCCTCCATATAAGATCATACTCAAATTTGACTTAGAATCGTACAAAATCTGATGTTCCATTACCTTCTTTAAATAAGACGGGTCATTCGTGCTACTTTTCTAAAGTGAGAAAATAGGGAACTTCCTCACACGTAGGTTGTTTTACTCTCCAATCATGATGAGTTCTTAGTAGAATGAAGGAGCGGCATTTATTTATAGGCCGGGTAGGAGGTGTTCGAGCCTCTGTCCTTAGAAGTGTGTTTTGAAAGGTAGTGAACTTCACAAAGGTTTGAGTATCAAAACTCGTACTAGAATTAAATTGAATAGGTCAAAAAACAGCCTTATACTTATTGAAAATTAACTGGAAGTACTTTTTTAAATGTTTGTATGGAGACTTTGTCTCACCCTGTAATGCAAAGTAATGAAGTTTTTGAAAATGTAATGACTGAAAAGAATATAAGATTAGACTTAACCTGTCGTTTCGCAGGTAAATAGAATCGTTAGTATGGGACCCAGAAAAAAAAACAAACTTAATGGCAATGTATGGTCTTATTGATCTCTTTGTGGTCTCCGAAATCATTAATTTTAGATCATAATTGATCGTGGCATTCCATTCGCTGATAATATATTTACTTTGCTCTACTATTTTTAGCATTCCTCTATTCTTCCCATTACTTTCAAATTCTCTTCCTCTTTTTTGCCTTATTTCCCCACAAAAAGAAATATCCGTAGTACCAAAAACATTTCTTGACATATCTTAAAACTTTAACCAGCGCCATGTACATATCCTGCGTACATTAATATAAGTGTGCCATTTGAGACACTTATATTGATATCCTATACTCAAATATTAGCATCTCAAGCGTTGGTAGCATCCTCCCAGTGTATTAGTTTTGTTTTCTATTCGCCTCAACTCACCTGTACCCAATCCAATGCATCTAGAAGAGGATTAATAAGATCAGGGGCGTTATGCTAATCATCATACCCCCACACTCAACTTAGACGGTTTCTTGGAGAATTACGGCCTGGCGGTCAGCAATGCTTTTGCTGACCATATCCGCGCCGTCAGCAGTGTCAGCCGTTAAGATAAGGCTTTTCAATTCTACAAATCAAAGGAAGAATCTCATTCTTTCAACTTCACAACAAAATCTAACCTTCCGCAAAACGCTCTATTTAGCATCCATGAGCTTTATAGCGCTTTGTTTCTTTGCAGATCTACTTCCCCTGGCCTTGATGAGATACATTTCGATATGATTCGGCCTTTCATCCTTATATGGGTGAAGGGATTTTACTCGTTATCATGGCGCATTGAGATCATCCTTCCCTATGTCAAACCGAGCAGGGATGTGTTCGATGCAGATCACTACCGCCCTATAGCTCTCACCAGCTGTTTGAGTAAGTTGCTGGGAAAAATTATATTGGAGCGCCTAAACTGGTTCTTAGAAACCAATCACCTTCTCTCTCCATTTCAATGTGGCTTTCGCAAAGGTCATAGTACCCTTGACCTACTAGTACGTTTCGAGGGATCAGTCTGGAAAGCTTTCTCATTAAAGCACCGAGTCCTGGCCATATTTTTCGATATTGAGAAAGCCTACGACACAACATGGAGATACGGCATCTTGAAGCAGCTATACGTCTGGGGGATGAGAGGCCTTTTACCTTCACTTATTAAAAGTTTTTTAGCATCTTGATCCTTCAAGGTACGTGTTGGAGACGCATACTCTGACCTGCAACCCCAAGAGGAGGAAGTTCCTCAGGGCAGTGTTTTAAGTGTCTTATGTTTTATAATTGCCATCAATGATATTATTTCGTCTCTCCCAGAGGGTGTATCGGCAACTCTGTTTGTCGATGATTTACACTATACTGTTCCTCACCTCGCCTTCCATCAGCAGCGCATCGGCTACAACTGGCTGTCGATGCTGTATCCAAAAGAGCACAACTTAAGGAATTCCGCTTTTCCACGAACAAAACCAAAGCAATGTATTTCCACCGAGGCAGAGGGGTTCTTGTTCCGCCATCTATCTCCCTACAAGGCGAAGATATAGAGTTTGTCTCCGAGTTCGGTTCCTTGGCGTAACTCTCGATCCAAAGTTATCCTGGTTACCACACCTACGCCGAATTCGAACAGGCTGCCTGCGGGCTCTAGACATTTTGAAAGTCCTCTCACACACTTCGTGGGGCAGTGACCGACAAACATTGTAGATATTATACACAGCCCTCGTCCAATCCAAATTGGATTATGGCTGTCAAATTTACTCATCGACTTCCCCTTCAGCCCTTAAAATGCTGAACCCCATTTGAAACCTCGGAGTTCGCCTTTCTAGTGGAGCCTTCAGTACTTCTCCTGTCAACAGCATTTACTGCGAGAGTGGAGGTACTCCCTTTGCCCTACCATAGACTTCAAATCTGCATGCGATACCTCTGCCGAGTACACCAAGCCCCTGTATCAGAGGTCTACAGATGCCTGTATGCTGCCGAATCAATGGGGACATATGATAAGTTGCCATCTTTACCCCGCCATTTGAACCTTCGCATAGGAGATCATCTCTCTAACCTGGGTGCTTCAAGGGTCCTTACCCTTCCATCCTTACTGACCCCTAGTTGGCATGCTCCTCTCCCCACAGTATGTACCAACATGTGGAGCCTGGAGAAGTCCTCCATGGACCCTCGCATCATTAAGAGCCTCTTCTTAGAGCATTCGATCTCACACAAACAATGCTGCCCACTATACACGGGTGGCTGTAAGTCGGACCGCAGCGTTGGTGCCGCAGACATCTACCCAGGAGGAGAATTCCTAACTCTATCTTTGCCGCCAGCAGCATCCATTTTTACCGCTAAACTTTCAGCATACTTTTTAGCCTTTAGACTCATCCCAATTTTACCTTTTAGTGATTTTAGCATTTTTTCCAACTCAAGGAGTGTCCTACAGTCAATTAGATCTTTTAATGCGTCCCATCCTCTAGTCACAAAAATTTGCAACTGGCTGATCCAAAATGCGTCTCGATATAGAATTATTTTTTGCTGGGTCCCTAGGCGTGTGGGGTTGCTGATCCGCTGGCCCGCTCAGCACATTCTGTGTCCCCTGAGAACTCGGATCTGCCTTTTAGGGACTACTTTCCTTCAATAAGAAAATATATTTTTCAACTGTGGCAGAATGAATGGGATGATTGTTCATCATACAAACTATACAAAATTAAAAATTTTATTCGCTCTTGGCCCTCGGGTCGTCATAGAATGCGGTCGTTGGAGGTGGCCCTTTGCCGAGTTCTATTGGCCACACGAGACTTACTCACGGCCATCTTGTTTCGGGTAATGCTCATATCAGCCCTTGCTTTCGTTTTTGAGGTGGGGACCAGTCGGTTGCCCACCTTTTATTGGATTGTAGCTATTTTTCCATTCTCCGGTTGTCCTGTTTCCCGACCCTTTTAACTATTCCTTAACACACCGGTCTTCGATTCATATTGGCGGAGGAATCTTTTAACCCGTCGTTTTTTAAATTTTTCTCACAAAGTGGTCTCCTCCACCTTTTATAGATGATTTGCCTCGTTTCACCCTAGCTACCATATAGAATCCACTTGGATTGGGCAGCAACCCACTGGTAACTTAACTTAAACCCTTAAACCCCACTCTAATGCCTCCCTTTTGTTTCAGGTTCAGGTGATGGATGGAGGAGAAAACGGCCTGGAAGCAGTGTAGGACACCTGTCCTCCCCCGATCAGTGATTTTTTTCCCTAGGATAATTGGAATGACAGGAGATATTTAAATTGTGTAAGACAATTAAAATTAAGGCAATTTGACGCGTGCACGAAAAGAAGCGGAGCTGAAAGAGAAAGCCAAGTACAATATGTATCAGTAAGAAATGTGTGTGTGTGTGATGGATATGAGCGGGGGAGGGGGAATATGTATCTCCATTGAGAAAACGAGCAGGGGGTAATTTTTATTCTCTTTTTTCAGCTCTTAATTCCAGCTGCCCTTGTCTTAGGGTGAGGAAAAGGAAAAAGTCTGGAAGTGTAGAACTCTAATTTAGCAGTGCGTGGCACGATTCAGGGGCTACAGCCATTCATCTCACTAGTCTCTCGTGAACAAAAAAAAGAGAAACCACCAATTCGCCCTTTTCCCCCGCTCCACTATGAGGGAAAGTGAGGCAAATTAATGACATTTTAGTATAACGAGCCAGCTCAATCAAGGGTTTTGTTGTGACCAAGATGGACGGAGAAGGAGAGAGAGCGCAACTAATGTGCTGTTTATAATTCATTATCGTCTTTGTTATGTTAGTATATATTTATTTCAAGTGTGTATACGTTGAATTTGTTATTGATTGATATTTAATGTATTTGTACGTTTCAGAATATGTATTATGGTTGTTAATTGCATTGGGTAATGGGGAATTATACCTATATAATAACAAAGCAAATAAGTATCTGCGTATCCTTAAGATTCCCTGCAATCTACTGGGCATCTCACGAGTGAGTGAGCGAACCTTAGTGGTAAGTGGTTATAGGGACCATCTTTACACTATAAACCTTAATATCTACCATCTACATCTTATTCATATCTTAACATAAAGTAAATAGAAATATCCATGATACCGAACACTTTTCTTGGCGTATCTTGAAACCTTGACTACCTTCTTGTACATAATCTACGCCCATTAATGAGTCTGACTTCTGGGCTAAAAGCCGTGTAATTGTACGCAAAGCTATTTGTATCTACTCAACAATTAACATCCCAAGCGTCAATATCATCTTACCACAACCCTTAATAACATTCAAGGGGGTAAAATCGCACAAAATATTTACTTACAAATATTTGGAGGAAATCGAGAGGAAAGACGGTGAAAAGATCAAAGATAAAACAATTTGAATGTAGATAATGCTTCGCAAGCTTCTGATCGTCATAGACAATAAGCCCCTGCTCCAAATAACCCGTCCTGAACTGCACAATGATGTCGACGATGTAGGTAAGATCCGTAAAGCCGTCGAGAATGTACCTGCAAGAGGAAGGCGACTTAAGACAAAGGCTTGAGGAAACGACGAAAATTAGTAACTAGAAAGAAAAACAAATAGATAAATTGCCATGGGTTTTAGCACCGTTCTGCGCTCCAAATGTACCTATTTATACCTCATTATGGGACTACAGCTTAACTTGAGACCCGATCTACAGTGTATGTCAGCTGCCGTGAAGCGGTCTCAAATCGATACATCATTTGGCCACTAATCACACCCATTGAGTCTAAATTTTACTCAATAAGAAAGTGGTAATTCAATTCGGCTAAGCATAGGCCGTACATAAATGAAGACCTAATCTTAGCATAAATAAGTTGACAAGTAAGTGGCGATCTCTGTATTGAATAAAAATACAATTATTGAATAATGATAAAGATTAATAAAAAGCGATGTACATTGTAGTACACATAGCCTGGGATGGTATTTAAAAATTTAAAGACTTCAGTCAGTACCTAGGTCAAATGAGAGAATTAACAAAAAATCATAAAAAATAATATCAAACTAAATCTAAATTAGTCCTTGATTTCTCACGCTGAAATTCCATAATATACCCAATTTTACTATAATTACCTAAATAGTATCTATTAAAAAAATATCAACAAACTGTTTATATGGTAGGGCGCCCGACTTTGGTGGAGGGGAAGTTGAGGCTATTTTGGCTTTTGCTTAGGCTACGTCTTGAAGTTGAATAATAAGTCATTGCGGTTTATTTAAAAGTTGTGTAAATTTAATTTTTGATCTTTACCCTCAAAATGTAATGTCAAGTTGAAAGAAAGGCGCATTTTCGACACTTGTTGTTATTCATTTTCGAACGAGACGGGAACAATGCAAACGCAGCCAAAGCTCGTCGCGATATTTGTGCTGTGTACGGAGAAAATGCTATATTAGAAAGGACAGCTCAATGGTGGTTTTCACTTTTCAAAAACGGTAATTTCAATCTTAATGATGAAGAACGTTCTGGTCGCCCTATTAAGTTAGATGAAGATCGATTGAACGACCTTCTTCATGTAAATCCTCGTCAATCGACAAGGGAATTGGCTGTACAATTGGCGTGTGATCAGAAAACTGTAGTGAATCACCTTCATTCGATAAGGAAGGTTAAAAAACTCAGGGCGTGAGTTCCGCACGCTTTGAGCAAAAGCAACAAACTTCAACGCTCCACGATTGCCGCAGGTTTGCTTGCTTGTCACAAGGCTACTTAGGGAAATAAGGACAGATTTCTTAACCGCATCATCGCTGGCGACGGAAAGTGGTGTGTTTATGTCAACATGAACCATCGAAAACAATGTCTTAGCCCCAATAAAAAAACACTTCCGCAATTAGGGCAAGCACTTCATCCACGAAAGACGATGCTGTGTGTGTGGTGGGATTGTGAAGGCATCATTCTTTATGAACTCCTTGCGAACAACGAGATTGTCAATGCAGAACTCTACGTTCAACAAATGTATCGACTCGCCGAAGCTATTCGTGAAAAGCGACCTCATCGACGTTATGGAGTCCTTCTGCAACACGACGATGCTCGTCCTCATATTGCCAATATGACAAAAGACGCTATCTAAACGCTTACTTGGGAACTCCTGCCGCATCTTTCCTTTTTCGCCAGACTTGGCTCCATCGGATTTCCATCTGTTCCGATCGCTCTACAACAATTTGCGCGGCGTTTCGTTCAATACTGATGTGGAATTAAGAACCTAGTTAGACGAATTCTTCGTGTCAAAATCCAGAGATTTTATTGCAGAGGCATCGAAAAACTAGTTGAACGTTGGTATGAAGTCGTAAATAACAACTGAGAATACATTATTGATTAAATCGCATATTCTTATCAATTAAAAATAAAGTTTTTCTAAAATTGTTAATGGTAATGAATAAGTTTGATAAAACCGCAAGAACATATTCCTCAACCCAATACTTTCGTTCATCCTACAAATTATATATATAATATATATATATATATATATATATAATTAGGTAAAAGGCCATGTTGTATGCAGGTTCTATTGAAGTCCACAGCTGTGGCAGCGTTATTAATTTTAACTTGTGTTTTCTTAATATATTTTACAAGTTTTTAACGGGGTCTAGGAATAAAGAATGTCATTCGCGGATATTTTTTTCATCTCAAAGACCCCGTTTAAAAACTTGTAAGATATATAAAGAAAATGCAAGTTAAAATTAATAACGCTGTCACAGCTGTGGACTTCAATAGAATCGAAAAACTCGTGGAAGAAGAAACAGAAGAAAACTCGGTTGAAGATAAATCCGAAAAGGAGGAAGCCACAAAAATACAAAAAAGGAAAAGAGGTTAATGAAGAGTATGTCGAAGACTTCAAGGCCGAAAGAGTAATAAAGGGTGTTCCAATAACTTGACAGATTATAAATGAGTTAAGTTTAAGCGTCTAATAATTTTTTCTTTTTCTTTCAGCTTTAATAACTTCAGTCTCTGCCAATTTAACCATGGAAAGATTAATAATCGAACAACGTGTTAAAGTTATCGAAGCCTATTATGAAAATGGACGTTCAAACAGAAACGCCTTTCGGGCACTTCGCGATTTTTTTGGTCAACATAATTGACCAACCGAGAGTGCAATTCGGAAAATTGTTCGTAAATTTAAACAAACAGGGTCGGTCGCAAATATGGAAACGCCAGTGCGTGCTCGTTTACGCCGTTCAGCTGAAAATATTGCTGCAATGCGCGATAATGTTGCCGAAGATCCAGACACCTCTATTCGTCATCGCGCGCAGGAGTTGAACCTCTCCACAACAACGTTACATCGAATTTTGACAAAAGATTTGTCTCTACACGCTTACAAAATTCAATGGACACAAGAACTAAAAACTACGGACCATTTGAAGCGCCATACATTCGTCAATTGTGTGCACGAGTAAAGACAAGCCGATGATAATTTTCTCAAAAAATCATCTTTATTGATGAAGCCCATATTCATTTGGTGAATTCGTTAATAAGAAGAATTGTCGCATTTGGGCTGATGAAAATCGCCGGAAGATTGTTGAAAAGTCACTGCA
The DNA here is from genome assembly GCA_963969495.1 of Ceratothoa steindachneri. Lineage (NCBI taxonomy): Eukaryota > Metazoa > Arthropoda > Malacostraca > Isopoda > Cymothoidae > Ceratothoa > Ceratothoa steindachneri. The sequence goes on along the minus strand of OZ018324.1, from coordinate 149,171,011 downwards.
TCCACAAAAGGTCACTGTTTGGTGTGCATTTTTTGCTAGCGGGATCATTGGGCCGTATTTCTTCGAAAATGATGCTGGTAATTCTGTTACGGTGACAGGCGAGCGATACCGAGCCATGATAACCAACTTTTTATGGCCTAAATTGAATTCTATGGATGTCGAAGATTTTTGGTTTCAACAGGACGGCGCCACATGCCACACATACAATGAAACAATGGCTTTATTGAATGAAAAGTTCCCAGGTCGCATCATCTCTCAAAACAGCGAAGTCGATTGGCTACCACGATCGTGTGACTTGATGCCTTTAGATATCTTCCTTTGGGGTCATCTCAAAAGTAAGTTCTATGCCAAAAAGCCAACAACAATTCAACAGCTGAAGGATGAGTTAATAAGGCATATTGGTGAGATCGAAGAGCAACTATGCAGAGCCATACAAAATTTTGGTGTGCCGCCGAAGCCTTGGCGGATATTGAGGCGATATTATTTTTCACACATAATTGACATGACTCAAATAACATGATCCAATAGTGAAATCAATAAATTTTCACCAATATCACTGTTTTATTTACTGGTAACTTCGATCCGTCTTAATGAAACACCCTTTATATATATATATATATATATATATATATATATATATATATATATATATGTGTGTGGTGTTTCAAAATTATATGTTCAAAATTGGGTAAGACTGGTCAAAATAAACATTTTTTCTTTTATGAACATGTGTCCGCAAATGCATCGTTAAGAAGATACTTAAAGTTTAAATCTAGTTAAAGTGGGTAAAATAAAAAAAGAACCATAAAATAGGTTTATTTCTTGATAACAATTTATAATTTTCACTTCAATTATTCATAAGCTGTTCAAAGTGAGAACCTCCAACGTTAATACAAAGCTTTAACCTCCTCCTTAAAATTTCATGAACCATATCAACTACTTCTGGCGTTTCTGAAATTTGACCAGCAGCCGCAACTAATCTTCCAATTAAATCTTCTTCTGAATCCGCAGGAGTTTCACAAACGAGGTTTTTCATGTGTCCCCAAAGAAAGAAGTCAAGAGAGTTCATATCAGGACTTCTTGCAGGCCAATGAACCGGACCATTTCTTCCTATCCACCCTTTAAGAAATTGATTATTTAAATAGGCTATTACATTTTGATGGTAATGAGCTGGCGCTCCATTATGCTGAAACCATATTTCCCTTCTTGCTACCAGTGCCTCATCTTGCAGAATTTCAGGTAGAACTTCTGATAACAAAATACCATAGGCATTTTCTGTGAGTGGAGACGGTAACATGTATTGACCATTTAATTTGTCACCTAGAATTCCAACCGAAATATTAACTCAAAATCTCTGTTGATATCCACGCTCCCGCACAATTCGTGGGTTAATATGATGCCACTCATGATTATTATGCTAATTAAAAACACCCTCACGGTTAAAAAATACCTCGCTTGAAAATAAGACATTTTTGCTAAAATCTTGATCTTTGCCTAAGAACCAATTAAAAAAAGTAATATATCCTTAACGATGCATTTGCGGACACATGTATTATAGAAGAAAGATTGCTCATTTTCACCAGTTCTACCCATACGCCAATTTTGAACATCTAATTTTGAAACACCATATATATATATATATATATATATATATATATATAATGAGTGTCCCCCTAAAATTGATTTTTCATTTCTTTACAGATCAAATTGACGCTAATAATGGCATATGCACGATTGAGTTTTAAAGAAAGAATATTTATCATAAATTTCTACTGAAGCACGACGAAAACATCATGAAAGTGCAAAGACAATTTAGAAAATTTTTTCATAAAGCTCCCCCAACGCAATGCACCATTGATCGCATCAGAAAGAAATTTGAATCAGTAGCAACTGTGTATAACATCCATAAGTGACATTTAGGAAGACCAAGGTCGTCAACCTGTCCGGTGCGGACATGAAGAACGATTCCTGGAAACCCTCCTCTGAGCTCCATCTAAATCTGTAAGACAAATGGCCCGTAAAACAGGAATCCCCAACTCAAGCATCCATCGAATTGAACTCAATCCTGACCAGAGACTTGAATTTTGTGATTATTACCCGGACAAATGCGCGGATGCCGAAGTATTTCCATCCAAATTGTTTGAAGTGATGATGCCAGCTTTAGGCTAAATGGTTAAATTAACAAGCACAATTGCACCTACTGGGGTCCTTAAAATCAGCATGTTGCTATGGAAAGCCATTTAAATATATCAGGAGTTACAGTGTATTGTGGGATATCAGTATTGGATATCCTAGGGCCATTATTGGTTGACCAAAATACCACTGGGAATGTTTATGTAGACTTGGCGCATAAATTCGTCGGTCAACGTATTGATGAGTTTGTGTTGACGCAGAGATTTACTTTCAGCAAGACGGAGCAGATCCCCACTATCATTATGTTGTAAGGGACTATCTTGATGCGTCTCTTCCAATCAGATGGATTGTGCGTAGAGGTTGAGTTGAATTCCCTGCACGTTCCGCAGACCTCACTCTAATAGACTTCTTTTTATGGTAATATCTCAAAATTAAGGTTTACGTTTCAAAACCAGAGAAAAATTGATGAGATAAAAGAGGAACTTAAAATAAAATGCCCTTAAAAAAATTATGTTTATAACGAAATTATGGTGGAATAGTGAATATTATGTTTTTTTAATCTTTCTTAGCCTATAAAGTCAGGTTTAGCCTGATTTTATCACAAGGCTTAACCTGATTTAATAGGCTAAGAGAGATTAAAAAAACATAATCAGGTTTAGCCTGATTTTATCACAAGGCTACCTCACCAGCAGAATCCCGAAGATTAATCATGTGTTCTTTCCCATTTAATGTGCTTTCCCAACCTCAAAGCTACTTCACGAGCCGCTTCCCGGTTATAAATCATGTGTTCTTTCCCAATCTAAACCATTCCTAGTTTGGATTCCACTCCGCTTAATACTTCTCTGTAGAAGGGTCCTTAGATTGGGTCTGAAGGCTCAGAAATAAACCCTCAAAGCTCAGTCGTTCAGATCGTTTCCCTCAACATGTTTCCTGAGCTACAAGCTTAAGCGTGTAGTTTTACGAAATACAGAGAAAATATGACGTTCCTACAAAAAAAATGCATTATTGTTACATATAGAATTTAGTAAGCTAGAAAATCTTTCATAAGCATTTTGACACGTTTTTGAACAATTTTAATCAATGCCATGTTTAGTAATCAAAGAAAAGGTAAAACAACACATTTATTAATAGTTTAGAAAAGTTTGAAAAAGTTTGAAATTCTGCTCTTCGTCTTTTCTTGAAAAATTCTTCAATTACTGTTTTATAAAAGTTCTGTCGATTCTCCATAAGTCATTCGAGAAAAATTTTAAATTCAAATAAGAGCAAGCCTGTCTTCACTTTGGAAACTTCATAGAAACTTTTAATTCTTTTAAGATCAGAAAATAATCGTTCATAGTTGCTGTTGTTATTGGTATAGTTAGAATTATCTGTTAACTTCTATATTTCCTGTAGACATTTGTCCCTTTTATTTCCAAGTAGATATTTAAGGAGCTCGTTAACATTCTTTTTCGCAAGAGATTTGTGCGAATAAAAGACGCACAATTCGCAACGGAGACGAGGAAACTCAAAAGAGGAACTGTCTGTTTTTTCTCAAGATTCAAAATCTTTTACTGTGAAACTAACATCATAAAACTCAAACACTTTTTTCAAACTAAGAGCTCAATGAATTCTAAATTTTTAATTGAACTGAAACGCTCTTCCAAGATTCTGCTTTCTTTTGCTTGATGGTTGACCAAACCTTCCTGTTATCAAGCTCCACGTATCAGCAAATTTTTCGTTTCTCATTTATCTAAATTTTTTACAGTGTTTTCAACGACCATTAATATATACACAATATCCGTGGATTTTTCGACACATCAAATAAATATTCAGAGAAGGAAAAAATTGCAGAAAATAGTTCTAATAAAAAATGGAAATCGAATATATCAATGCCTGCCAGCAAGCCACGCACGCTTTTTTTTGTTTTTTCGTCAAATTCTCTTGGCTATTTTAGAATATATTTAAAAAGATCCATTAAACCTTGTTTATTCTACTTAATCCTTGCAATTAGACTAAAATAATAGTTCTACGTTATAGTAGCTAGTTTAGGAAAACGCTATTCAACAACCTTATCAAGCATTGCTGTTTGCCTAGTTGAACTACCAAAAAATGATGATAAACTTCCTAATATTGAGAAAAAGTTATTGCATTCAGAAATTTCGGCAACAGCTTGGGATAAATAAAGATTAGGTTTATGACTGTAGCAGTACAAAAAGCTGCCTCTGGTACGACTTCTTTTATCCTAGCTTGAACTCCAAAAAGTTCGCTGGCCATAACAGTAGCGCCGTCGTAAAATTGTGTAAAAAGTTGTTTCAAACAACCCAGTTTTTGTAGTTGCCTAACAAATAAGTCAGAAATTGCTCCAGCAATTCTGTCAATATTGACATCATTGAATCTGATAAATGGTTCACAAATATTTCCATGTTTATCTACATAACATACAACAGTAGAGAGTTGTGAAAAACAGCAAACATCAGATGTTTCTTGTAATAAAATCGCCACATACATGGACTCATTAAGTTCATCTTTAATATTTTTAACAAAACTGAACTTATAGAATGAATTAAGTCACTTTGAATAGCAAGTGATGCACCCTTGAAAAGAGTCGATGTTTTTAAAAGATTCTCAAGCTTAACATCAAATTCTTCTATACAAATCGCTAACTCAATATAGTTACTCCTATTATCAGCATTTACCTCCTCATTGTGACCGTGAAATGCTAACTCTTGCATAGCTAAAAAGCATCTAATCCAAATTAAACCTTTAAATACTCGTATTTCCGTTCTTACTAACTTCCTCGTTATGTCTAGAAATGGCAGCTGATTTTTGTTTGTCAAGCAATAAATCAATTCTTTCTGAGTTTCCAAATATTTTCAAATCAACAAATGCGTTAATAAGAGAACGATAAATAGCACTGTGTAAATTTTTTAAATCGCTATATCCACGATCAACAGAATTCGACAAAGACATTTCATTTGAAAATAACAAACACGACCAACAGTATAGTTTTTACTGGAATTATTGCCACATAACCATAGAACTTCATTATACATCTTAGTGTTAAATTTTCGAGTGAATCCTTTACTTTCTTTACTTAACTACAAATTTGGCATCGGTCTCCCATCATTTACAATGCAATTTTCTCATGAATCGAATGTATGAGCTAAACATTTTTACTTTTAATTTATTGAATATGTCGTTTGTCATTATGAACACAAACAAGGAGTAAACATTACACTCGGTTAACAATGGGTAGGCTTATATAACAGGCCCTCAGTACCCTCACTCCTCAAAAAATGTCAGGTGTTTCAGCCACTCAGCCTATCGTCTGTGTGGTTGCTAGATATCACCTGTGGCTACATGCATTTTCAAAATGCAAGAATTCTGTATTACTTCAATAATTTAAATGATAACAAAAAAATTATACACATTTATAAAATCGTTGTATCTGGGTGGTTAATATACATATTTAGTTTTTTTATCATGTTTTGCAACATTTTAACTAATATATTTTAGCTTCAAAAACTGCATTCCTTGCATTCATGGTCAAAACGCCACTGATATATATATATATATATATATATATATATATATATATATATATATATATATATATATATGTATATATATATATATATATATATATATATATATATATATATATATATATATATATATATATATATATATATATATATATATATATATATATATATATATATAAGTTGAGGAATAAGTTCTTGCGGTTTTATCAAACTTATTCATTACATTAAGAATTTTAGAAAAACTTCATTTCTAATTGATAACAATATGCAATTTAATCAATAATGTATTCTCTGTTGTTATTTACGACTACTTCCCAACGTTCAACTAGTTTTTCGATGCCTCTGCAATAAAAATATCTGGATTTCGACTCGAAGAATTCGTCTAACCAGGTTCTTAATTCCACATAAGTATTGAACGAAACGCCGCGCAAATTGTTGGAGAGCGATCGGAACAGATGGAAATCCGAGGGAGCCAAGTCTGGCGAATATGGAGGATGCGGACGGATTTCCCAAGTAAGCGTTTGGATAGCGTCTTTTGTCATATTGGCAATGTGAGGACAAGCATTGTTGTGTTGCAGAACGACTCCATAACGTCGATGAGGTCGCTTTTCACAAATAGCTTCGGCGAGTCGATACATTTGTTGAACGTAGAGTTCTTCATTGGCAATCTCGTTGTTCGCAAGGAGTTCATAAAGAATGATGCCTTCCCAACCCAACAAACACACACACATCGTCTTTCGTGAATGAATTCCTTGCTTTAATTGCGGAAGTGGTTTTTGATTGGGGCTAAGGCATTGTTTTCGATGGTTCATGTTGACATAAACACACCACTTATCGTCGCCAGTGATGATGCGGTGAAGAAATCTGTCCTTATTTGAACGAGTAGCCTTGTGACGAGCAAGCAAACCTGTGGCAATCGTGGAGAGTTGAAGTTTGGAGCTTTCGCTCAAAGCGTGCGGAACTCATGCACTGAGTTTTTGAACTCTCCCCATCGAATAAAGGTGATTCACTACTGTTTTCTGGTCACACGCCAATTATACAGCCAATTTCCTTGTCGATTGAGGAGGATTTTCATGATAAGTTCATTCAATCGATCTTCATCCAACTTAATAGGGCAACCAGAACGTTTTTCGTCATTAAGATTAAAATGACGTTTTGAAACGTGAAAATCACTATTGAGCTGTCCTTTCTAATATAGCATTTTCTCCGTACACACCACAAATATCGCGACGAGCTTTGAATGCGTTTGCATTGTTCCCATCTCGTTTGAAAATGAATAACAACAAGTGTCGAAAATGCGCCTTTCTTACAACTTGACACTCCATTTTGAGGGTACAGAAAAAATTAAATTTACAAAACTTTTAAATAAACCGCAATGACTTATTACTCAACTTCAAGACGTATCCTAACCTTTGCAAATTTTGCTCTTATTATTTATTTATGTTTTTTAATATGTACACAAATCACGTCGACAAAACTTAAATCAACACAACAATGATTTATATATATATATATATATATATATATATATATATATATATATATATATATATATATATATATATATATGCAAGATCTATATACCTGATATATATATACCTTATCTCGGTCCTCTGGATCAACAAGCTTCAAGATGGTACCGAAAAGTTGTTCACAGTTTTTTTTCGCAAATACATTTCCGAATAACCTTTATTAACAATTTAAAAATAGGTGATTTCTTTCGCACCAAGGATTAAACCACAACTTATTTGCGCAATAGTATTGTATACAAATTTCCTTGCCCTGGATGTTACCAGGGAACATATATTGGTAATACTATTCGCTCGTTACACTCGAAGGTTTGCGCACACCTCGGCTTAGTTGCCGAACAGGAAATTCTCTCGCTAGTAAGGAAGTCTCGCCAATCCTAGATCACATTATAAAGTGTAAGGTTGATGCAAACATCAATAATTTTGAGATTCTGGGCTCTAATCCTAACATTACCCAGCTCAGAATTCTGGAATCTCTCTTCATAAAAACACATTTGCCCATGATAAATTCAAACTTGACCTGCCACCTATTATCGGTAATAGCCACAACCAACCAGATTCAGACCTGTAAATATTATACCGACAGCAAACTACCCATAATCGTGTCCGATTTGGGGTAAATTCCTTAGTCATTCCCCTGACTCGCTGACAGCAGGTATGAATTTGTTCCTCTCCTTTACTTTGAGCTTATCTATATATGTACTTGTAATTATTAATACTTTTAATTTTATAGGTTCACTATCTAAATTATTTGCTTTTGATTTGTATCTAGTTTATGTTTGCCTCACAAATTGGGTTAATCCCTTTAGCCTGATGATGAATTGGGTAATCCGAAACGTTGCTTGGAATAAATAAGAATGTCACTGATAGTCGTATCCTCCCTACTGCAATTATATATATATATATATATATATATATATATATATATATATATATATATATAGCAGGAATATGACGACATATGCAATGATTACGAACATTTAATTTTACGGACGTTTCGGTCATTAACGATGACCATCATCAGCGAATTCTTAAGCAGAATACAAGAAATTCACTAGAAACCACAGCAAGAAAGAATTATAAGGCAGGGCGAACAATCCAAAATAAGTTTTATTAGGGGGTATGCAATCGAAGCGGATATTAATAGATGGAGCGAAGCAAGTAATTCAATAAAGTTAAATTTTAAGTGATTAAAAATTAAATGAATACGAGTAGACTAAGGGACCAAAGTTCAAATATTAAATAATCAATAATGGAGGTGCCAAAGAGGACGACTAAAACATTAAATTAAGGAAAAGTTAATCATAAACCAGATCATTTGGATATAAATGGGACAAACTAAAATAAAAATAAAAATTTCTCTGCACGAGTACTAGCCTTATTTCGGTGTAGCTGGAAGTATCAACTGATATTACAGACAGAATTAGTCAGAAAGAAAATTATTAAGGGGGATGTGGTTTGTCGTAGAATAACCTTGTGGTCGTCTAATATACTTCTTTGTTGAAGTATACTTTTGTCGTAGGATACCTTGTGGTCGCGTAATATACTTCTTTGTTGAAGTATGCTTTGATCTAAGAGTGCGAATTTTGTTAGTTTTTAAGGAAGAGCCGCTTCAACACGTAAGGATATAGAGAAACACACAGGAATTCCCCAAATAAACTTATATTTTAAATTTAACAATTTACTACACAAAAAAAAACATGAACCACAGAAATACTACGAATTTTAAAATACACAAAAATGACTTCAATTAACTTGACCCTCTAATATTGGCTAATTTGATGCTCACTTCAATATACAAGAAATAGGCTAATTGTCTCTACTGGAGTTTAAATACCTTGGTTGCTCTGGCGGTGGGTTTGAGTTTAACCTTGAACTCAATGAGCCCAGACACCACAGGAATCTGGTGGGTCCTTTGACGCGTGCTTCGACCAGATTGTTGTAGGTGGACTGGATGACTTGGCAGTCACAAGGTACTTTGGCCAGTGTAGCAGATGGGGGTCCACACGGTATTCAATGGGGGGGGGGAGGTCTTCAAAGGCGAGAACTATCACGGTGCTTTAGAAGGTACCAGGGTAGGTGGGGTCTCTCTGGCGAGAGTAAGTTGAACTTGGTTCTTAAACCAAGTTAACTTAGAGTTCGGTGTGACTACCGGGTAACGGGCTCTCGGGGGAACTTTTTTTCCTTCGTTATGTAATTCCTCATGGGCGAGGACTATTCCTGGGCTTTTCGTAATTACTCAAGGGCGAGGACTATCCCTGGGCTTTAGGATGCACCAGGATAGGAGTAGTCTCTCTGACGAGAGTAAGTTGAACTTGAACAAGTTAATTTGACGTTAGGTTTGAACACCAGGGACTAGCTTGAGGATGAGCTGCTTCTTAGCCCCCTTGGTAGCCCTGCCTCTCTTGCAGGGGACTTCGTAGCCTGGCGACTCACGTATTCTACCTGTCCAGTCTTGGTAGCCCGGCCTCTATCGCCGGGGGCTTCGTAGCCTGCCGACTCACGTATTCTACCTCGTTTTTCCCAAGTGTTTGTTATTTATACCGCGTCACCCCACTGGGGTAGGGGTAGGAGGGGAGGGGCTTGTGGACGGGCCGCAGGAAGGTTCTTATTCCAACGGTTTTTCTCAGCAAGTCTTACCTCGGCTCCCGCTGGCCTTCAAGCTTGAGAGAAACGCATTTCCAATTTCTTACTCGAGGTGAAATTGAATATACACTCGTAAGGGGAGATCTTGCCGTTTAACCCCGTACGGTTTTTCATAGAAATAAGTGGCGAGGGGCTGTGGTTACGAGTTTGACCCACGGTGCCGGGCCCGGATGTTTTTGCGGTCACCGTCCCGTGTCTCAACTGGGAGAAAACGGGAGAGGGACGATTCCCCTACATGGTTCGTTGTACGTTTGTCTATATAGTGAATAATTTGAGGGATGATGAATAATCATTGAGTTCCGGGTTTATTTGTTTGATGTAAAGTGATTCAAGTATTTTTAAATCCAGAGAAGAATAGGCAGAAGAGAGTATACTAAAGGAATCAGGGTCAAGCGAGTGGTTATGTTTTAGTGAATGTTCTCGTATAGAGGAGTGTTCGGGTTTGAAGATGCGATTGTTTGTTCTGTATGATAGTCCGATATGCTTAGCGATCCGATATCTTAATTGTAGACTTGTTTGGCCTACATAGCTACTTTGGCAGGTCGCACAAGCAAATTCATAAATGATGGAGGAACGCAGGAATAATGGGAGTGATTCTTTGTGTCGAAGGAAAGTATAGACACCAAGAGGATTAGAATTAATTAGGAGAAATTTGCATTGGAAAAAGTACCTATTAAGAGTCGAGAGTAATGCTTTGTTGAATTTGGTGTTATCAAGTAGAAGATAAGGCAGTTTTAAGAATATTTTATGTTTAGGGACAGTTATTAGAGGGGTTTTGCGAGAGAACTTTTTAGATAAGAAATTAGAAGTAAGTCTGTCAAAAAGGGAAAAAATTAAAATGAAAAAAACCCCTATGATATTCTATTTCGGAATGAAACTGAAACCAATTTGAACTGATTTTGTAAGCTCTGTGTATACTGTTTATGATGGCGGAATGTTTAAAATTATTAGGAGTAAAACTAAAGAAGTGGGTGCCAAGTTTGGTGGTAGTGGGTTTCTTGGTATGGATAACCAGAGTTCTTAGGTTCAAGTCCTTGTCCGTTAATGTTATTTTTTCTCTTTGATTTTCTCGGGGTCACCTCCAATAGGACCTCTTGTTTGTGTGTATCACTTCTCCACACATACTGATATCAAGTGTTTAAGCTTGGGGGGGACGCGTGCTACTTTGCGCGCCAACCACACGGGCCGATAGCTTTCGATCGTTAAAAGGATGGATTTCGTGCTTTTCCAATTATATATATATATATATATATATATATATATATATATATATATATATATATATATATAAGTAGTACTATGCTTAAACTGATGGAAGGAACAGAGTACTGAACGAGTACTGGGTAAAAGCTTAGAGGGTATCTAAGTTACCTGGTAAGTTCTCGAGGAGTGTCATTGCAGTCGGGAATATACAAGAATTGTATACAATTACCAACCTGCAAATACCATGGCATCCACTTGAGGCTAATTCAAGAAATACGGAAATGGTGGAAGACAGAGGTCAATAAGTGGTTGTAGGCATCAATTGCAATGCTGGCACTAAATTGTATGTGATTAGTGCCCTTTTCTTTTTCTTTGATTCTCCTCCAAAACCAACGAAGGCCTTGACAACTTATAGCAGTGGTGGCTCGTAGTTAAAATTATTGGGGGTACTGCAACAAAATATTTTGAGCACTTTTTTTAATATTATGTAAAATGAAATAAACATTTAAAAAGAAAATTTATAGATAAATTTGATAAAATCCTAAACAGAACAAAATCAAACTTACTAATAGTCTAAATTGTTACAGTTCAAACTTGATCTATTCATTTAAAAACGAAATCCATTCTTCTTGTTTTATTTTGCGCGAAAAGATTAGTTATTTTCTGTTTGATCTCTGGGTGACTACTGAGGATTTTTTTCTCATTTGAAAGCAATCAAGTGCATTTAATTTTTCAGAATTCATAGTGCTCCTTAGAATTTTTTCTTTTCAGAGTTGAAAAGCAGCGTTCTGCCTTTGATGTAGTCAATGGAATTGTCAAGAGGATTTTTATCAGTTTCGTAATTTCACTAAGAACATCAGCTAGATTATTTTCCAAGATAAATATCAGCAGCTCGATTAATTAATTAATAAAAGAACCGAAACAATATGAATTAAATTCTACACTTTATCACATTAAGCATAACACACGTGGACTAAAAAAGAAACAGTATCTTCCACCAGCACACACAGTTAACGATGAATCCGAGAATGAGTGAGATAACTTCTCATTTAATCATAACGACGTTTCGGGTAAACTACCCATCTCCTGGTTCTATAAAATAGATAGAGCTAGAACATAATAGCTATGATTTCAAGAAATTATAATTGTGATCAAAATAAAGGACAATTTTAATTGATGGTGTAAAATGAAACGAAAACATTCATTAATTAGGTTATGTAAGGGATCTTTAGCGAATAGCAAAAACGGAGAACTGTGGGAAAATTTTTTAAGAGATTTATGCGATTAAGAGGAGAAGGCACTAGAATCAGTATTGAGACTGGGATTTAATTGCTTTATGAACAGTGTTTCAGAAATACGAAGGGAGGTAGGATCTTTTGAATGTCCTAAAATTCCAAAATTAGGTGGGAAATATTAATCTTACATTGAATGGAGTGATCACGGATGGGGGCCATCTCTTTATTAGTGAGAACGGAGCCAGTACGCGGGCTTATGACTATGTGGGAACAGACTCGAGCCTTTAATGAGCGGACAGTGCTTCCACTATAGGTCCCCCGCTTTCACCTGGGCCAAATAAATCTATAAACAACCGAGCAGCTCATCTCAGGGGAGGGGGGGTGTCTGTCCTTAATTCGAAAAAAAATGTCCTAAATGTGTATATATATATATATATATATATATATATATATATATATATATATATATTTATATATATATATATATATATATATATATATATATATATATATATATATATATATATATATATATATATATGTAATTGTATGCCAGGTACTACTGGCATAAGTTCTTAAACCATAGTTTGATTCTCGTCTAAGTAATCAGCTTTGAGTACAATATCAGCGAATCTCAGCGAATCTCAGATAATCTCTATCGATTTCCTGACTTTGTTTTGCCAGGTTAACCCCCTAAAGATTTTTTCTAAATAGGAGGTGAATAGTTTCGGAGAAATAGTATCTAATTGTTTGAATCTTATACAATATAATGTAGTATCTGCAATTTTTGTATGCTTTCCATGAGATTGATATAGACAGGATCTATGCCTTGATTCTTCAAGGCTGTTCTATTCAATAAATGCTTTCGGGAAGTCTGCTAACAACAAGAATAGAAGCATATTTTACTCTGAAGTTTTCTCAATGAGCTCGTAGAGAGAAAACTATTGCAGTAACGCAATTAATTATGCGGTTAAAAGGCGAAAATGGAGAATCAAACAAATTTTCCATTCTCTTCGAAAAGCAAGGGTGACACTTTAAAACGTAATCGGAAGATAGTTTTTGGGCTATCTGAGAGAACGCCTATTTTAAGTGCTACCTTTTCGTGTATGTGAGAAGAGCTTCTTCCGAAGGCTTTGAGGAAGACTGGTTTGCCAAAAATAGCCTTTTAACCGCATATATATATATATATATATATATATATATATATATATATATATATATATAATATATATATATATATATATATATATATATATATATATATATATATATATATATATATATATATATATATTTATAGGCGGTTAGGTAAGGGCAATAGTAAATATTGCATAATCCAATACAAACTCCTGGAGTTCATCAACCTTCTTCAGGAGCGCCACCCATACGACAAGCGAACCATCCATTTCACTCTCTCTTTCTCTATCCTATTGGTGTATTAGAAAAGTTAGTAGCCGGCCCCCCTCACAAGCGCCGTCCGCCATTTTAAAATTCCCAAAGTCCAAAAAAGGTGGCAAGTTGCGAAAAGAGACTTGCATTCCTTTGATTTCCTCAAAGGCCTCTCTAATCTCGTTACACGATGTTCTTTACGCTGGGGAGCCGCTGATTCTTGCTGAGCAAGTTTAATACGATTTATTGCAATTGTGTCCTTTTTCCATTGGGAGTACAAATGATCACTTACAAAGACTCTAATTATAATTGCTCTAAGGATTCTTTGACGCCATCTACTCCAAGGAAAGAGTATGGAGATCCTTGTGATTTTGACCCTCCATTCCCCTTTGTTTGTAGTCGTCTTCAGGCTTAATCTGCCCCATAGTAGGCCAACAGGGATAGACGAATTTGGATGGTAAAATGATCCCGGTAGAGGACAGTATTACTCGATTGGTAGGATTCTGGAACGGATGAAAGAGTGGGTATGTTCTGCCTTGAATGAGGGACGGGATTGTGATTGGCTAAGTGCTTGAGGATGTGTGAGGAGGTAACTTAACGGAGATGAATATCAGCGTGTAAAGGACTAGAGTCAAGGAACCCCACGTGGACCCCAGAAACCCACGTGGCTTTCAAACACGAGATCAAAGGATGAGAGAACGGGCCCTTAAGAATCAAGAGAATAGGCTTTCGGAACGCAGCTGTATTTACTCATGGAGATTTCCCCCAAGTCTTGAGGCAATCTCACCTTCCACCTACCATCTTGGAGCATGCGAGAGCGTGGAAGGACATCTGTTATGGCAAATTCCGGACTTGAAGGCGTCCATCCCTTAGCTTCGTGTTTAACTTGGGATAATCCACTCCGTGGCTAGAGGCGATTTCACCCCATCGTCAGCCGGTATTTAACACCAAGCTCAGCCGGGTTAAGTTAGTACCGTCCCGTTATCACGCATGAGACACGTCATTCTCGATTTGGCTCCTTTTTCGTTTATACGAGAGCAAATACAAGAAAATCTCCCGTCAGAACTCCCACCCAGTCAATTGGCGATTTCCCCGCAACAGCGGTTCTCGTTCACAAGCGCAAGTACTCCCTCGTCAAGGTATTCCAAGGTAAATCTCAACCTCTTGTAATTCTCGTCCTCGAATTGCCCCTTCCCTTCCTCGCTCAAGCCCTAACTTCTGCAAGGCAACGACGCGTACGGATCTCTTTTAATCTGGTCATCCCATAAAGATTCACTTGTATTTCGGTTCAGCGCAGCTTTTGAAGACCTAAGCCAAGTTTGGTAATTTACCTGCCTTAAGCTCATTTGCTTGTCCCTTTTTGCCAGAATATCAAGTAACCCATAGTCTTGGATATTCCAATTACATTTCATTTGTGTAAATATTTATGCTTTTGTGTTGTGTTATTAAATATTATTTTTGTACTACTCTTTTAAATAACCCAGAAAAGCATTCAGCCATAGCTAAGTAATAAACGGCCAATCTGCACTCGCTTTCAGTTATTTGCTCGCATACTCATGTGAACGGTTTCCTTCCTCCCCCGCCACCTTCCCTCATTAGCTTAACCCCATCATCTGGTAACGGAGCCGAGGAGAAGTCAACTCAGCGTCCTTTCTGCTATTTCACAACATTCGACTAATCAAATCCACTCCATATATATATATATATATATATATATATATATTAATATAGGCTATACCTCGACACAGAGTATCCGCCCAATGGGCAACCACCTCATGAAGCCGGTTTAAAGTTTTGTTTCTGTGCTGGCTGGGATTGATCCCAAGCCAGTAGGGTCTAACCCCCCCATTTCAGTATTTTAAATTTGATTTAAAGGAAATAACAAAAAAAATTTGCCAACGTTGAATTTTGGAAAAATGTCTGTATTAATTTTTTAAATTTCCTAAAAGAAATGGCAGATTAGAACCTCACACCGGAGGTAATAAAAATAAAAACTGCCTTTCGATGTTGGGTGTTGCTGTATGCATATGAAGCCTACGTGTAATAATAATTATAATAATAAAAGAGGTTTTATATGGCGCCCTTGAGTACCATGAATCAGCCTTCACAGGGTGTCCGTCCATCGACTAGGTAAAAGCCTGACCTGAAGAGCTGGGTTTTCAGATATCCTTTAAAAGCGACGGGGGATGAAGAGGAGCATATCCCAGGAGGCAGACCATTCCACAGCTTAGGGGCAATTACAGAGAAGGCTCGATCACCGCTGCAGTAGAGACGAGTGCGAGAAACAGAAAGAAAGAGAAAACTTCCCGAGCCATGGCTCGGGAAGTTCTTTGTTGTCTGGTCAGAGCCATTGCAAATGAAATGTAGGAGGGATTTGTGGTACAGTGGATTCCGGGGGTTATGACCACGTTTGGCGAGCCTAATTTTTTTTTTTTTAGCGGCCGATCATTCTTAGTGAAATCTAACCCATTTTCTGTGAAGCTACAATACAGAAATGAAGAAAGGAGTCTACCTTAAAAGATACAATATCTAGTCACGACTTGAATATACGTTGCTTGAAATGTATACATATATACTATACACTGAATGCATGGCCCATTTTTGCCATCCTAACGAGTTTTTCTAAAGTATAAAGAACCCTTAATTTTAAAATGAGTTCGGAAAAATTAAACTTGTTTAACAAATTTAAATTGTGACACTTCTTAGATAATGAAAAATGCTCCCTTGTTAATATGTACTCTATTTTCTTTGCCTTTGGTTACTTTTTAGAGTCTTAAATGTTTTGTATATTCTTGGAATTTTTTGAAGGTAAATCTTAGGATAAAATTAAATTCTCAGGGGCAGCCCTGAATGTGATTGGTCATAATTGCCGGAATACGGCATAGGGTAACTCAGCATGAATTATGATTTTTGTATGGTCTTAGTTGGCGGCTGGTCATATAGGCCGATGGTCCTATTAAGCGAAGTAAATTTTACGCACTAAAATTTAATTGGCAGACGGTCATACTATGCAGAATCCACTGTATTTAAGATTTGAAATGAGAGAAGGAGGACTTTAAAAGTAGATAAAAGACACCGTGTTAATGTGGATATATCTTCGTTTACCATAAATCATGGTATTTCGTTACCTACATATAAAATGTACAGTGTCATATATGAAACGATGCTGATTTTCTTTTTAATATTCACGTGTCAAATAAAAATAATAATAATAATTCTTTCAAATCTCTCCAGTTAATATGCACTTTTGACTTTGCAACTTTTTGCAAACTTATGAAAGGGAAAAGGTTTTGCTGTAGACAACCATTGCAATTACTTGTCACAAACTTGGAAGAAAGTCAATTTCAAATAGTTTCTGGAATTCTACCTTATCTACATATAAAGAAACTTTTGAAAGTTGAACGAACTTAGACAAAAACTTCTTCACGTAGATCGAACGAACAGGCGCAGAATATACAAACTATCTTGTCTTAATTACGTTTAGATAGAGCTTTTACAAATATTCCATTTTACCTTTATCTCGACCTCGAGTCAAATTTAGTGGTTCAAAAAATAAAAAATTCAACCAAGTTCGCCATAAACTATCTTATCTGACTCAATCTCCTATAAATTATAATATTTTGTTTATATCCTCGTGTTTTCTTCCACTTTTCCCCCACCCCTACAACACCCTCTCTCCAATGCGCGGCACGAGTTTATCATGATTTCTCCCCTCTTATCACAACCGGTCAAGAAAAGAAACTTTGCTTAAAATAAGAGGTAATTATTAACGTATTGCGACATGTGGTAACCTAAATTGTTCTTATCACTTTTCGCCAACTCGTAACAACCTTGAAGCAACATCGTGGATGTAACTTCCTCTTTCTTGAAGGAGCATAGGCCGATAGAAGAAGAAAATTGGAAATTGAAAAGCGACGATATTTATTGTTTAAAAACTTTGTTGTTTGACATTTTCACTAGCTAAAGGTTGTTAATTTTTAAGTCAGATCTTCAGAGCATATATGCATGAGGGATGGTTGAACAAAAACAGTTATCAGGTTAGAACGAAAGTAATGCAGATTTTCTAAAGTATAGTTTTAGATAGTATTTATTAAAGTAGGGTTTCCTGTTGTCAGTTAGGAATATTACTCTGAGTATTTTATACCTTTTTATTTCAGCTTATGAAATTTTTGTTCATAATTTCAATCCGTATTCACCACTATTATCGCACATCCAAAGATCACATTAAACGTGTTTTACTCTATGAGTTTCAAAAAGGTGGCAATCCAAGTACAGCGGAAAAATCCATTTAGAGCATTTATGGAAATAATTCAGTAAGTAAAAGAATTTGCAACAGGTGCTTTTCCTAGCGTAACCCATACGACTTTGCTACGCCAAATAAAAAGGAGTGGTAAGGTTTGTGATTGGAAAATCGGTCCCGTATGAACTGTCCATAGCAAATCTGCAACATAATGTTGCTTGCTGTGAGTGATTGCTTTCACGACACTTTCAGGCACACTTTTTGGACAGGAGTTGTAATGGGGATGAGAAGTGGATCCTTTCTCTCGGTTGTTGAGAAACAGAACTTCTTAAAAACCGAGAGGATTTCATCCCAAAAAGATCATATTGAGTATATGGAGAGATATTGAAATAATTGTTTATTACTTTTTAGACAACAATCAAACAATTAATGCTAATCTCTACTGCAATCAACTCCCTCGTTTTAAAGACGCTTTGGGCCAAAGGCCTTAGTTAACACAAAGAGTGTCATCTTCCATCAGGATAATGACGTCCTCAAACAGGTCGAATGACCAAATATCTGTGGTGCATACAATATGTGCACACACAAACCCATGAATTAGTAATATGTACACTCAGCTAATGTAAATAGATTTATGTGTGTGAAACGAAACAAAAAGAAACTCAAATGAAACATTGTAACATGTAACGGATATTTTAGAACAATTCCCATTTTGACTTCCCGAAAAGAACAAAGTCGCGATGAAAAGGTAAACTGAGAATGAGACTAAATATTCTGTGGTTACAAAAGGGAACCTTAAAATGGGCTAGCTTGATCATAACGACACTCGGTGAGCATCAAATTACAACCACAATATAATATTTCTATTTTGTTAAGGAAGACGGAAAAAAGCGTTTGACCCATATTTCACCGTTACAGTATATTTTTTCACGAGAGAAAAGGTTTTCAAAAGTATTGTATATATATATATATATATATATATATATATATATATATATATATATATGTTTGTAAATTTGTGCAAGTATAAAACGAGCAAATCGAGGATGAGAGAGATCATTCATTCGAGAAAAATCATTTCGAGGAGCAGTTTTCACTTATCGCTCGGGTCATACCAATCAAGTTATTTACTCCGGTTTAACGATCAACGTTTCACAACAATCTCATGGGAAGCGCAATAGCAAAGAGGATCACAAAACTAGGTGGAATATAAATATATCAAGGTTATCCTCTCATCATCCCCACATATAGCTATTGGAAAAGCTCGGGTGGAAAATATTGCCTCATCCACCATATTCTCCCGATCTTGCTCCTTCTGATTACTACTTGTTTAGGGGATTACACAATCATTTGGATGGTTTTAGGTTGACATCAGCAGAAGCGGATGAAAATGAGTTTGATTCATAGTTTCCATCACAACCTAAACTACTTAAGAGGCGGAACCGTTTTTAGCTTGTTGGCAGATGAAATGAAGTTCTAGCAAACAAGGAGGTTATGCTTATGATAAAATATTTATCTAGTAATAAGTATTTCATTTTTAATATATAATCTAAAATCTCACATTACTTTCGTTCCATCTGGTAGTATTTAAAAGCAAGATCTAACGAGGGTGGATCCCCATTTTGCCTAGAAAGTTTTGAAGAGGTTTGCCAAGAAAATGGTAAGGTTAATAGAAGTGAAAATGTACTTATAAAGCACATGCTATGTAGCTTGAAGTGGGGAGTATAAGGCATACTCTAGAGCTAGATGGCACAGTTTTGAAGAGGTTTGCCAAGAAAATGGTAAGGTTAATAGAAGTGAAAATGTACTTATAAAGTACATGCTATGTAGCTTGAAGTGCGGACTATAAGCCATACTCTAGAGCTAGATGGCACACAACTATCCTAAACTTATTCAACCTCTAGGATGGAGACATTTTTTGGCAGTGGAGCGAGGGAGAATATAGAACAGCAATCGTCAACGGCCTCATTACTCAAATCTAAGGTATTATAGCAATTAACTGCGTGTTGGTTCATATTTAGTTAAACCAACCTTTTATTTCGAGACTAGTTTTGAGAGGTTTTGGCTCTCGTCTTAGCAACAGCAGACTAAATCCAGAATTTCTTGAAATTATTCTCCGAATAAGGATTTTAAATAATTCGTTTATTTCTATATTTTTTAAGAAGCTCATTTGGCGACTGCCTACTAGGGAATGAGTTGCCGTAATCACGCTGCAGCCTAATACTAGGCTAGGTTATCAAATAAACAAGCGACAAAAAAGTTAAAAAAAAACAACAAACACAAAAAACAAAAACACCTCATGTCACTCTTCTCACATTATGCTCTGGAATCTTGGCTACTCACTAATAAGAGCACTTATAAAAAGATTGATTTAAGAGTTAGGCCTTCAAAGCTCTCCTGAAGGCATCAAGTGAGGGAGAGGGGCTTATAATGACAGTCAGTTCATTCCACATCTTAGTTACACACATCGAAAAGGACGGTCGTGCATCAAGAACAAACGAATGTGTGTTACACGGACAATGGGACAAGGCTTAAAGACCATTCAAAACTGGATCGTTTAAAAGGTTTAGCGGTCGAGTGAGCGCATATACTAGCTTACGTACTAGTTTAAACCCATTTGCATTCATACAAATTAAAATTTAAAAATTGTTGATTTTGAAGAAAAAGATGACCATTAGGAGGATGAGAGGGGACCGTGTCAAGGCGAGAAGAGAGAACTCCCCCTCACGTCGTTTTCCTTCGAAATAATGAGAAGTTTGAGTTGCTTAAATTTTTCAAGGTTCTTATTTTCAACAAACACTAAAAAAAGGTTTTTTTCGTCAGGTCTTTTTCCCTTGTATTAGTTCATAAAAATAGATGAAAAATACCCTGAGTTTTCGTCAATTTTTAAAAAGGGGCTTCTGAAAGTGTGAAATCTAGGCGACGTGAAAATGTACAGCAAGTATGTAGATTCCAAGAAGTTTACTTAGTGCGTAACTTTTTTTAACCTGTCCCTATTCCAAACAACGATTTTCTATGTGAGAAGACATTAAGAACTAAAGTAATTAAACAAACGCGTTCAGTAATTAGACTCGCTGGGATATGAGGAAAACCGGTTTGGATACCGAAAACAAACGCAATTTTTGACAAGGAGGCAGATTAATCAAAACGCTGAATTATTTTAAAATGGCAAATCTTCGTTCCACAAAGGTATTTTAGGAGAGGGCTCAAATTGGTTGAGAAATTGTAAGGGTGAAGGCAAACAACCAATTTCCTTTGATCAAGATCTCACTGAGCCTTTGTTGAATAGAGTGAGCTGAATCGAGCAAATACGAACTATAAATTTGTTGGAAATCAAAGAAATAATTGTGCTTAGAGGTAAAATAGAAAGAAAAGACTTTAAAAGACCTAGATAGAAGAAAGGAAGACATTAAAATACCTATATAGAACATAAAAACATTAAAGAACATGGATTGAAGATAAGAAGACAATAAAAGACCTAGATAGATAAAAACAGATCATTAAAAGATATAGACAGAAGATAAAACGATATAAAAAACCATGATAGAAGATCGGAAGATATTAAAAGAGGTAAATAGAAGATAAAAAAACATTTAAAGTGAGCACTGAGTCTTCCGACTTGCAAGGTTTGTTTAAAGTGTTCCATAATTCAGGTTAACAAATTCATCTTAAAAGTGCGAGTACTGTACTTATATATATTTTCATTATTACAGACCCTAATTTACTTATTACCATTGTGATCCTGTTAACATTTACGATACTATTAATATTTTTTATATCCAATTAATATTTAACATCATATTAATATTTAATATCCAATTACATTTAATATCCTATTAACATCTATTTAATTTTATGTTACTATTCATTCGATTACTAATTATTATCTTGGAAATTGCATTTTTAATCATTTTACATATTCTTTAAGCAAAAACTCGTTGTATACCAATTTGCATCAAGTTATATTACATCAAGCCTTTGTTTTCATTGTTAATTCTTAAAGATAATATATTTTCATCCCCTTGTATTCAAACCCCTCGTGTTCATCGCATACTGTCACATAGCCCCGAATCTTAAAATTCACTCTTCATTCCTATCAATCTAATGTATCTATATGAGATATTGTATTTATATGCTATCTAGGTAAACAATATAATAACCAGTACACATAAAAATGGTTTCCAGAATTTAATATATCTCCCATTAATTTCCAAAACTCTTTGCGGCCATCCACGTTTTTCCTTCATTTGAACGGCCATTTTCATTCACGAATTTCATTTTTGTATCAAGTTTTATCCACAGCATTCTTCTTCCAATTGTTATAATTCTTATTAATTCAAATTAAATAATATCCCTTAATACGAGTTAATAATTTCCTTTTTTTACTAAAATTTATCTAATTTTTCACGTTTCTGCCGCGTGACTAATTTGCGCGCGCAGACACACATACACCCATTCGAATTTACTCGCATTTTTTCACGCACATCAATTCTAAAATTCATTCATTCTACCACATACGATAATTCACATTAACAAACGTCACAAACATCCAAAAAGGATAACAATGGTAAACCAATCTTCAACAATGTAATGTGCACCCCTCACATTACCGGTTTTTGAAGCATCAAAACCAATCGCTTGACTGGACCTTCGTGACTTAATCCTCCACCCTCAAGCCATAACAGAAGAAGAGAAGATAGCAACCATAATCGAAAAGCTCCCATAAGTATCTTCATTTAAGTTAAGAGATATCTTATATAATAGGAAAGAAAGTATGAGCATATAACAATTTGAGGGAAGCCTTCCAAAAGGAATTTGGGAAGTCACAGGTTGAAACTTAAGGGAGCTTCTTAATACTCAGGAGATGGGAGATAAGTGTCCTTGGACACTAGCTTTTTAAAGCATTTGTAGGACCTTATCGGGGCAAAAAACGCGCAATCTGACCTTTTCGACCCTCTCCTCACCGAAATTTTCATGCGGGCAGTCCCAGAATATATTAGACCCCCCATTCTCATGTCATCACCGACCGATGTTGAACAGCTGGCAAAAGTAGCCGACCAGCTGTATAGAAATCCTTATGTAAATTGGGGCAGCGTACAGAATTACGGCCCTGAGCCTAATTCTTCCATTTCGCAGGATTGGGTAACGGCGAGTTCGGCTTGTGAACGACCGGAGCGTGGCGAAATTCCATCCTCCCTAACGAGGGATTTAGTGGCCACATTATCGAGGATTGAGAGTGACTTCAGCCTGTTGAAACTGCAGCAAGGGGCACAGAGTGAATGGAGAGATAGGACCCGTTCTAGTTCCCGTAGAAGAAACCAACGAGCAAACCTCGGTACCAAAGGTGAGATGTAGCAATTTTCACAATATTCTTTCGACTATTTTTACCATAATCTCTCAAAACAAAATGATCTCTGCTGGTACCCTCAAAAGTATGGTAAAAGGCAGTACGCTGTACACAGCCGTGTAACCACCATTATGCTTTTTCCCATACTGCGCCGAGTAGTCTCCAAAAGCATAATGTATCTTTCACCCAATCAACTCACTGGTGCTGGTACCGCAACATATATGGCGCACAAGCCGTAAAATGCTTACAAACGTGCACATATTTACAACCGGTACCACCTCCTTCACTTAATCTCAACTATCCACTCCCCGCACATCACTCATCTCAACCAAACTCTTCGAAATTTCAAACTTCAATTTGACCTCAACTTTCCTTTAAACTAGAAAGACATGGGACAAAAAGGTCTACATCCCCTGCCTTCACTTCACTTGCTTAGGTAGGTCCTCCCTTTCGCATTTTGTACTCACTTTCTCGTTTCTCAATCCTGTCAGACTCTGGTGCAGGAGGCAGTGTTATACTAATTTCTAAGGGCGACACAGCTTGTGCACCCTCAGTTTAGTTATGAAAGGCAGCTAATTCGACCAATATTAGGGCCTATGGAAGGCATAACCTTCAAGTCTCACTCGGTCTCATAGAGTTTTTCGATGAATCTTCGTCATGGCTGAGGTAGATTGTCCAATATTGGGCCTCGATTTTCTTTCGGCTCAAAACCTTTTGGTCGATTCTCGTCATCGCAAGCTTGTCGATTGCAAAACCTTACTCACTCTTTCAGATTCGTACTCACCTTCACAGAATTCCCTCCTGTATATTCTTCCCCCACCCACCGAGCTCATATTCCAGCTCTTTCTGCAAGAGGGAGTTTCCCGACCTTACCCTTCCATTTTCGAAGGATAGGCCCATTAAACATAATGTGGATCATCGGATCGAGACGACAGGGGGACCTTTATTCTCCCGACCTAGTCGTCTAACCCCAGATTGACTTTTTGCAATGCGAGATGAATTCCAATGCATGATGGATGCTGTCATTTCTATGCCTTCTTCTTTCCCTTGCTCCCCCCTCCCTATCTTTCCCAAATCCACAACGGGGCAATTCACAGCAGTTGGGGATTACAGAGCCTTAAACGCGATAACAAGCCCGGACCGTTTATTCATTGCCATACATAGCTGATCTCACTTCATTTCTCTCTAGCCGTACAATATTTTCTCACTTGGATCTGGGCCATGCTTTTAACCAGATCCCTATTCACCCAGACGATATTTCAAAGACTAGCATCACCACTCCGTTTAGTTCTTTTGAAATGGTTAGAACGCCCTATGGTTTGAGAAATTCTGGCCAGACCTTCCAGCGTTTTATGACCAAGTTCTGAGAGGTCTTACCTTTGTCTTTTGCTACATTGATGACCTGCTAATAGCATCTCCCTCCCTCCGGGAACACCTTTCTCACCTTCGTTAAGTCTTTTCTCGCCTTTAAAAGCACAGTATCTTGCTTAACACTTCTAAGTGTTTTTTTGATGTGTCGCAACTCTCTTTCTTGTGACACCATGTTTCGATTGTCGGGATTAGCTCACTAGAAGACAAAGTTATCGTGATGCGCAACTTTGTCCAATCCACATCACGCAAACAACTCAGAGGTTTCTGTGGCATGGTCAATTTCTACTACAGATTCATTCCAAATTGTGCCTAGGTCATGCAACCTCTCAACTCCATGCTATCTCAGACCAAAAAGAACTCTCCTCTCGAGTGGTCTACTGAGGTCTGCAATTCATTTTCTTGCATCAAAGAGGCTAATGCCCACGCTGTGGAATTGGCTCCTTCTTCTGCAGGAGCCCCCATCAGCGTCGTTTGCGCATCCTCAACCCACGTATTTGCAACCTTGTAGCAGAAGATTGGTGACCTATGGCAATCTCTTGCTTTCTTCTATTGCTGTCTCTCTGACTCTCTATAGAGGTATAGTCCGTTCTTACGTGAGCTGATTGGTATACATACCTCTCAATCCGTCTCTTCCTTCCATATTTGGAAGGGCATGACTTCACTATTTTTACTGACCATAAGCCTTTCATTGGTGCTTGCTCGTCTCGTTCCACGTCTTCGGTGCACACTGCAGTTGATGCCGACCGATATTCGCTATGCTACTGGCTTTTCAAACGTCGCACGAGACGTCCTTTCTCGCATTTCCGCGATTTTGGGCACGCAACTCTCTCTCACTGCGCCCATCGAGCATGCAACAAGAGCCCTGGCACAGGAACAGTATAAAGACACACAAACACTGCGTCACCCTTCCCAACTCGTTGTTCACAAAGGTGAAATACCAGACAAGCTTTGATGGCGTATCCGGGTCTACTATTCATTGCCTGACTGTCCTCGTTCTCTCATTCCTCTCTCTTCCCGGCGGCATATTCTCGACCAAATTCACGGTATTCATATCCTGGCATCAATGCAAAACGCAAGCTCGTTGCACACCGCTTAGTTTGGCCAGGTATGAATGCCAACGTGGCTAAATGCACTCGCTCATGCCTGGCGTGTCAGCGTGCCAAAGTCCATCGCCACACAAAAATTCTTCTGGTCCTTTTTCCTATTCCTTCGTCAAATTTTGACAATTTTCACGTAGAGCTAGTAGGTACTCTTCCTTCCTCTTGTGGTTACAATTATCTTCTCACCATGATCGATCGTTTTACTCGTTGGCCAGAGGCAGTTCCTATCCCAGGCATCAGAGCCTCCACCGACACTCAACCTTTCGTCTCAGGAGGGGTTGTTCATTTTGGTGTTCCGTCCACGATCATGACTGACCGTGTTAGTCAATTTAAAACCCACAATAGGAGCCAATAATGTCAGTGCTTGACTCCTTTCTACCTATGTACCACCCAATACCATCCTCAGAGCAACACTGCGGTTGAACGTCTTCACAATACCCTTAAAGCAAGCGTAACTCCACAGATCCCAACGTCACTTTGGTGGACAAACTACCTTTGATTCGCCTGGGTATTCGCTCGTCCATGAAAGAGGATTTGGCCTGTTCTGCATCTGAACGGGTGTATGGTACCCAACTTCGTCTCCCTGTTAATTTCTTTCTTCTTCTGACCGACCTCTACCTCTTGCCCTTGATCTTGCTTCTTATTTACACGATTTTGTACGAGTGATGGCTGGGGTTAAGCCTACAACCCCTAGAGTGTCTGCCTACCACAAAACCTTCGTGCCGAAAGAGATGACAAAATGTTCCCATGTTTTTGTCCGTTTTGTCCGCTCTTCCTTGCAACCTGTCAATGATGGACCCTTTCTCATAATCTCTGGGAAGCCGTAGTTCTGCGTCCTTCAGCTAAGCACCAAGCAGGATAGTGTTTCCATAGACCGTCTGAAAACCCTCCTTTATTGAAAATATTCACCTTGAGCACCCTCTTCTCACTTCTCTCACTTGTCCCACTATAACACTGTTATTGTCCAGGACATCCCCTAAATAACCTTCAAACCACCCTTATAAATACCCCGATACACAGACTTCACCTTCCGTTTTGCTCCCTCCGCATCTTGTGTTGCAGAAACCCTCTTCGGCAGTGGTGGTCAGTCAGGGGCAAATATTTTCACTACTAGTCACTCCGTCAGTGGAAAACCGGACTCAAGACTCCCACGTCTCTCTTGACTCTATCTCGGAAGGAACCAAGAAACGGATCACCTTTGCTTCGTCGAACACCATTAGTGTCGTTGCCTCGCCCAACGCAACTGGCACTGCCACAGTGGATAAGTGTTCCCGTGCTAGCAGCCAAACCACTGGCACAATCGCGTCATAAGGAGACCTCATCGTTATAATGACTAGCAAGACTATATTTAAGAATAAAGGTCGGGGAAATTTCTTTGGTGGGAAGTATTTGTAGCATTGCCAGATTCTTATAATCCGCAGTACTAAAAAAAAATAATGTACGTGTATATAATAATTTCCTTAGTACTGAAAAAATAATTAAAATCAATTTGTTATCCTTTAGAGTAACTTGTATATATATATATATATATATATATATATATATATATATATATATATATATATATAACTCAATTTAGAATTCTCTTATATTAAAAGATTTCCCTATAACCTCATTGCTTAAAATATATTCCAAACATCCTTGCTTTTCCCCATTATGCTTTCGTCTTCTGTCTCGAAAGGTTTGTTATAAGTGTTCCAAAATTCAGGTTAACAAATTCATCTCAAAAGTGTGAGTACTGTACCTATATATATTTTCATTATTACAGACCATAATTTACTTATTACCATTGTGATCCTGTTAAAATTTAAGGGCTTATTAATATTTAATATCCAATTAACACTTAAGATCCTAATAGTATTTAACATCCAATTAACATTTAATATGCTATTAACATCTATTTAATTTTCTGTTACTATTCATTCGATTCCCAATTATTTTCTTGGGAATTGCATCTTTAATAATTTTTTTTATATCCATTAAACAATAACTCGTTGTATACCAAATGGTATTGAGTAATATTCAATCAATTTTATGTTTTCATTGTTAATTATTAGATATAAATATTTTCATACCCCATGTATTCAAACCTGTCGTGTTTACTACATTCCGTCAAGTAGCACGAATCTTAAAATTCACCCTTTATTCCTATCAATCTAATGTACCTGTATAGGATATTGTATTTATATGCTACCTAGTTAAACAATATAATAACCATTAAAAATAAAAAGACTTAGATACAAGATAAAAAGACATTACTAAACCTAGAAAGAACGTAGCAAAAATTAAATGATATAGATACAAGACAGCACGACATTAAAAACCTCGACATAAGATAAGAAGATGTTATAAGAACTAGATAGAAAATAACAAGATATTTAAAGATTTGAGATAGAAGATAATATAACAGTAAAAAAACAGGATAGAAGATAACAAGACATTAAAATATCTAAATAAAAGATAACACGGCATTAAAAACCTAGAGACAAAATAAGAGAATGTTAAAAGAGCTAGATAGAAAATAACGAGACAATTAAAGATTTAGATAAAGGTAATGAGACATTAAAAGGCCATGGTAGAAGATCATAAGACATTAAAATAGCTAAATGGAAGATAAAACATTAAAAGAGAAAAATAGATAGAAGATAACAATACATTAATTGACCAAGATAGAACATAACAAGACATTATAAGATCTAGATAAAAGTTAACACGACATTTAAAACCTATAAAGAAGATAAGAAGATACCAAACGAGCTAGCTGGAAGATAATAAGATCTTTAAAGATATTGCTAGAAGATAGAAAGACATTAAAAGACATAAATAAATCATAACAAGACATTAAAAGACCTACACAGAACATATAAGACATTATGAGACCTATATAGAACATAATAAGACCTAAAAGACCAAGATTGAAGATAAAAAGACATTCAAATATACAGATAGAAGAGAAATAAACAGTAAAAGACCCAGATAGAAGATAAAAGATATTAAAAGAACTAGATGAAAGATAAGTCATTAGAAGAGCTAGATAACAGATAGCAAGACATCAAAGGATCTAGATAGAAGATAACCAAATTTTAAACAACTTTTATAGAAGATAATAAGACATTATAAGATTTAGATAGAAGATAACAAGACATTGAAAGAAATAGTTAGAAGATATGAAGACATTTAAAGACCAAGATAGAAGATAACAAGGCATTAAAATACCTAGATAGAAGATATGAAGACATTGAAAGACCAAGATAGAAGATAACAAGACATTAAAATACCTAAATAAAACATATCAATAGATTAAAAGACATATATAGAAGAGAAGAAGACAATAAAAGACCTAGGTAGAAGATAATAATACACTAGAAGAGCTAGATAGAAGATAAAATGACATTTACAGATTTAGATAGAAGATAACAAGACAGTTAAAGAACTAGATAAATGATAACAAGATGTTAAAAGACTTAGATAGAAGATACCATGACTTGTTATTAGTCACATACTCTTAATCCTCAATCTACTATTGTACTCTCCCAGTAAAAAGGTATTTGTATCAAAATTACCTTACCTACGCCCACGCATGGACACATCCGAATTATGTATACCCGTATGTATTGCATTTTTTCACAAATTTAGAGGCGACCGTGTACACAGGAATAAACATGTGTTAATGCTTAAAAGTTAGGGGGAAGTGTATATATATATATTCAAATCGGGATAAGAGAAGAAATCGATATTAATTCACTCGAATGAATAATGAATTACTAAAAACGTAGTTTCTTATTGAGTTTGGGACGAAATTTATGTTGCTCTATAATAAAGCGAAGAGTTCAATCACTCATATAAACTAATCTAAAGAAGTTTTGTTATATATAAAGTAATTTTAAGCTTGAAATCCCGAGAAACTAGTTATCATATCAAGAATAGTGGAGTCAACTTTGAAATCTCCAGAATAGCAAACCTAATTTTAATATCAAGGAAGGAAAAAATTAAGATTAGTTGGTTTCATATGTGAAAGATATAGATGAATCGGTCTTAGGAGCTGGTCTAACCTAACTGTAACTAATTGATATATAGTTAATTATACAATGGGAAAAAATAAGTATTTGTACACTTTTACATAAAATTAAATTTTAATAGACTTCCAAACCAAGGGAGACACATTTGCTGCTGAAGAGAGACAGAACTGCAAAGGGGAAGTTTGTACGTGAGCATATGGAGAAACTGGCTGAGTTCTAGGATAATGTTCTGTGGTCAGTCGAAATAAAATTAGAATTGTTTGCTCGTATTGATGGCCTTCTTCTCTGGAGGAGACCAGCAGTGCCTACGACCTTAATAACACCATCTCTACTGTAAAGTTTAGTGGAGGTAGCATTATGGTAGGGGGTGTTTCTAATCTAAGGTTACCGGAAATATCCACATTATAGATGGTAACATGAATTCGGTAATCTACTGATACATTTTAGAAGAACATACATTCGTTTCAATGGTTCCGTAAAAACAATGTAAACGTTCCTGAGTTGCCTAGTCAATCGCCAGATTTAAGCCGGATAGAGAATTTGTGGCAAATATTGAAAAGCAAGATTCATTTGAACGGTCGCAAGAATATCAAAGAATTAGAGGTAATTTACAAAAAAGGAATGGGCCAAAATACAAAAAGAATGTTGCAGCGCACTAGTGAAGAACTACATGAAACGATTGATGGCGTTGAAAAACAACAAAGTTTACGCTCCTAAGTATTAATCACCAAATATCGATTTGTACGAATACTTTTTTCACCGCTGTTTTCATTAATTTAAAGTTTACTGAATATCGATTCTGTTTCATTCTTTTTTGTGCACAGAACTTTTAACTTTACATTAATATACATCCATTGTGTAATTTTCATGAAGTTTGATTGGTTGGAAGTCTATTAAAATTTTATTTTGAAGGGGTACCAATACTGACTTCTTCCCACTGTACCCTGTAAATTGCAAATATCTAAAACTCCCTTTCGGCCTCTCCCCTGCAATTTTTGTGCCCATAGAAATTTGTAAAGAAAGTGTTGAAGTTGGACAAGGAGAAAATGTGTAGAAAATACATGGCCCCAGTAACCTAAAGAGGAGATTACTTAGGGCTATTGTGGCGAAGAGGACGCATAACTCTTAGAAACGTTGCAAAACTACGCAATTTAAGATCCTCCGCGAGCCATAGGCTTGGGAGAGCTCTCCAATCCCCCAGGTATCAGCTGTAGTATGCTTGCCCCTGCTACACATGCAACTCTCTTGCAAGGAAAAGGTCAATGGATGATGAACAACGAGGGGTGTTTAATTAGATAAGATTTAGAAAGTCATTTAAAACCTGTATAACGAACAAATTAAGCACTTTCTCAAATCCTTGCCCACCCCTACCCAAAATCCAAATAAAACCCAAATAAATCTTTGAGTCGTAATCCTTTCGTGGGATTCATTAAATTCAACCTTATCCAGATCAATAAACAACCTGTTATGTCTATTACGTCCTTCTTAATCCACTTCTTGTGGTCTGAGTCCTACTTGTAACTCAAATCCACTATTATTGAGGTTGAATTAACTCATTTTGTCTAATAATTAATATGCTTAAATTGATTGTAAGGGTATAGAATGCAGGTAATAACTCGAAATCCTCTTACTTTGGCTTCACTATATCCACCCCTATAGAGCTCAGTTTACATAATTCTGTTTTATCGACTAACTAATTCCTTCTTAAATCACTTTATGTCCTCAGAATCCGATTGTTACTCGTAACTCGAAATCAATTTCTATTCTGATTTTGTCAATCCACTACTATGAAAGTTAAAATAAATCTATGTTTTTGGACTCTATCCCCTCCTCTTCTCAGCACTTATTCTTATATCATTTTTCGCAACGCATAATACAAACCCATCTTTCACAGAGCACAAATTGTACTCCCGATTTACCCCAATTGTCATTCAGGAATGACCTCAATTTGTACGAATACTTTTAACTTTCCATTAATATACATCCATTTTGTACATTTTTAAAATTTATTAACAAAGAAAAGGTTGTATGTAATGTATCAGTGAAAATGAAAGAGTTGTAATTGCAAATTCATGGACAAAATATTGGCAGAAGTAAATTTGGTCCCATAAACCATGGTAATAACATCTTCACATGCCGTTTGCCGAGGATCCATGTTGATTCATAAGATTCTAACCATGGCAGAAAACCTGGTGACATTGGGAAAAACTAAAGAAATGGCTCAGACACCCATCAGCACATATGTACATGGCCTGAAAATTCCCATTAATCTGATCAAGAAACTATGAATGGCCTAAAAGATGGTTCGAGAATCTGAAGCAAGCGAATAATGGCAGCCACTCATCGCCGCCAAGCTCAAGATTTGCTCTTGAAGTTGATAACCAGCCAAAACGAATCCATGAACATTCGCCTCTATCCATTTAGCATGAGTGAGTCATAAAACCTATGAAATTAATTTATTTCATTTTTATTGTCCTGAAAGACACCATAGGAACATTGTGCAATGAAATAATCTGAAACATTAGCAGAGTTACTACATAATTTGCCTGCTCCCAAACCTTTGGCTGTGATGATATATGGTTTTTACATAACTTGAAGGAGTTTGAGTTATAGGAAGAAAAAGTGGTGTGCACTTCTTTGATCTGTAACTCACTCTTTGTTTTAAGCCTTCTTCAAACACCATAAAACTTTAAATAGCAAAATGACCTATAAAAAGATACGTAAAGCTCTCCAGTCATTCTCTGCGCAAGTACCATAAAGGCGTAATTTCCTAATGTTTCCTCTCAGCTCTTATATTCACTCTGAACAAGGAAACGTAAGATGCCCGATGCAGATTATTTTAATCTTGGCTTCAGCAATAAAGCAATCCTTTTACTACCCAAGCCGAGAGAATGAGGTTCTGATCTGTGTCGCAAAGTTCTCTTAAATGTATTGGCACAAGATATGCAAAAACAAACGAAAAAATAGTTCGTGAATATGCCATACAATTCAAAGTTGGTTAATATTCATTGAAATATTCTCTTTCTCCGTTATTTTCACATTTATTTACAATATATGTGATATTTTCAACTATGAAATATCTTGTGAAATGTGGCTCGCGAAGTCCTTGTTGCCCACGTCGTTTCAAGTGAGTTTGATCTAAATATTCTGCTAGTAGAGCTATGACTAGCAGAACCAAACATTTCCATATATGCATGCTGTAAAATAGCTCAAACCACCTACATAAACTCTTTGAACTATAGATATATTTGAGAATAATGGGAATGAGTTGTTTAAGAACAAGGACAATAGGGAAATGATTTAATCAGCTCTAATAAGGACGAAAAAAGTTAGGAGTAGCAACAAAAGGAAAGAAATGCAGAGTGAGACAAACCTTTCCAACCATTAATAGTGAATTTATGGCCGAAACTTGTAAGGAACGATGTCATACTCATCTATAGAACCCCATCAACTCAGAAGTATGAGCTTGAAGTAGCTATAAATGAGCAATTCCAGAAGTATTTCAGTTAGTGATTTAATAGATACGAGTACATGAAGATAGCCAAAAGGAAGCTTGAGCACACTGGATTCTAGCTGATAAGATTACAAAGCAAATTGAAAATTCTCATTTTATTATACTCATTCATTTTAACGTAACATTTCAATGCAAAAAGTTTTGTGGTAAAATATTTATATATTATATTATATGACTTAATCCAAATTCCCCACAATTTTATAACACTCCTTACTTCGGAAATCCAGAATACGTCTAATTAAATTTATTAAGAGGCTCTTATGATCGTATGTCTCAATTCTAATTCTTAAATTAAGTCCACAACAAGGATAATTTTGATATGCATGATTTTTCTATAAAATATTTCATTTTTGCACGCAGGTTTTCTGACACTTTCATCAGTCTTGTATTTATTCCCGCTTACTACTTTGTATATGAGCGCTTGTAAAGTTTCAAAAAAGCAAACAACCGCTTGAAACAAAGAATTTAGATGTGGCACGAAAAAAGCCAAAATGGTTAAATCGTGCTTTACAATATTTTGATTGGCGAAAATTTGTCTACTAGGTAATTTAATCCCATATATTTTTAGAAATACAATAAACTTTTTTTCAAAATTTGAATTCTGCCACATGGTTAGAATATCCAAACACCAAAAAATGATGTAATTCTTTTGCTGTTTGCTAATCGACTAAAGAACACACCTGAATACACAGACGTGACATATTTCGAGTGCCTGCATATTACTGTCAAAAGAGTAACGCCCCATTTTCAAGAAACCTAACCTCATAGACGAATATACTACTACTAAAAATAATAATAATAATAATAATAATAATAATAATAATTTGTTTCAGTTTGACGGAATGGAATATCTATTCTCGGTCTTGTAACAATATCTACGCAACTGCGCAGTTAATCTTAAATCGGCGAACGTTACATGGTATTAAATATAATGGAAGTTCTTTTCTAGAAATTTTAACCCTATCTGGTGACCTTGACAGGGAATCACTTATAATTAGTTATAGTACTAATACTAAAGGATGGCGCCAGATATACTTCTCATTTTAAAAATTGGGTGATATATAAAATGAAAGAGATCTTGAAGTTTTATTATATAAATAAAAAACCTTCAAATGTTCTCCATTATTGTAAAAACAAAGATACAGCAAAAACAGTGAGCAGGAATAGTGATACCATATTCAAACATAATGGATTAATTGTTACGGAGGGAGCAGACTTTAAACAATATTTAATCAACGGAAAAGTTTTTTAACGTATTGCATTCTTGCAATAGTATCAAGGTTTGGTGAATCCAGGTCTTCGGGTGATAAATAACGCTCTTGTAGACTAATATATGTGCAAAATATATGTGTCATTCAGTATGCGTTAACCAGTGTTCAACAACAGTCACAAAACTTCATTGATAAAATCGTTAAAATTTCTTTTGATGTTTTGGAAAACGTCATAGAAAATATGGTGCAAAGATTCCGCCTTGTTTTATAAATAATAGAGAACATTAAAAAGATATTGCATTTGTATAATAAAACCTCAAGATTTCTTATTTCATTTTATATATCACACATTTTTATAACTTAATTATATTGTGTGTCATTAATTTTTAAAATGTGAAGTAACTTTTGGGCCACCTTATACTACTAGTAATAATAATAATAGATTCTGCTTTGACATAATCGAATATTTATTCCATACCTTTTAGCAATATTTACAAGACTGCACAGTTAATCCTCAATTGGCGAAAGTTCCATGTTATTAAATGGATTGGAAATTCTATTCCCACATAGTCAAATTCCACTATTTTACTTACTTCGATGTTCGAAGATAGGGGATCAAATGTTCCTGAATCAGTGTTTTTTTATACCGTAGAGTTTACTTTTGCACGTCAAAGTACAAGCGGGCAGGCTCCAGCGTTTGAAACAGGCTCCAGACTATTACGCTGCAGCTTTCAAATTTAACCGTACTTTTCGTTCTTGCGGGATTCAAATTTTTTCCTGTAAGATGCATTGCATGCTACTTCACTTCAATCCGAACAAATTTAAGTTACTTTGGTCGCTGAAAAAAATTTTCCTTCTTTTCAGTACTCCACAGGACACGCTCACTAGCGAAGGCCAAACTCTCTCAGGCAACGTAAGACAGTCTAGCGATATGCAGTCAGGTTCATGTTCTCGGAAACTTGACGTGAAATACCGGCTACTGTCTCCAATCGGTCCTTCATAGGCATCTGTTGCATCGTGCTATCTTCCTCGGGCGTGCTTTTTTTTTTACAGGGCGAGCCGTTTTCTTTTGTACCTTTGCGGAACCAGTATCTTCATTAAGCTTTATTTTGCTTAAAATGTCCGTGAAACTCTTTGAATGTTTTGATAGCATCATTTATTCATTCTTCCACTGTCAACCTGTTACTGACTTGTCAACTTTAACACATGGCACACTGGTGCGATGCATAAATTAAGAATTTTTACGTGTAAACTGAGTTATGTTCTCGTTCTTTAGTTTTGGACTTATGCTTTCTTATCCTTTTTTCAAATTTTCTTTTCATATATTCTATTTACTGTTCTATAAAATCGGAACTATCAGAGGCAAATTTAAAAGAATATTTTGCGCAATTTCATATAAATTATAAGAATATTTTCAGGACAACATAGATTTTAGTATTTCCTCTTTAGTTTGGACTGTAGTGTATAGTAGATTTAGTAGCTGCCAATGTAGCCCGAATCATGATTTTATCCTGCACCGATCCTCTTTCAATGTGGTTTAATAGCGTAGGTGTGAAGAAATGTTCCATTGTGCTAGGCCACAGTCACATCGAATCAATGAAGTAAATTCTCAAGCATCGTACAAGACAAAATTCTCTTCTATCATTTTTATTCTTTGAAGGAAATTACCATATTGATTCAGCAGAAGCAGTGCAAGTCAGGTTCCATTGTTGTTATAAGTGTTACCGATCAAGAAAGTACAATTATTGAAACTAGAGTGGTATAATGAGTCAAGGACATACGTAGTTGGCTCTCATGGGATTGGTTGAGATATATATATATATATATATATATATATATATATATATATATATATATATATATATATATATATATATATATAGAGAGAGAGAGAGAGAGAGAGAGAGAGAGAAAAAAAAAGAGATAGAGTTAGGTCGATAGATAGAAAACATTTGCCAGCGTCGCCACTTCGGTAAGAATAAGATAAGTCAGCAGGAGAGTATGAAGACTGGAACCTAGCCATGGTGTGCTTAATCTAGCCAGTCAAGTTTCAATGTTGATCGTTGGAACGCCAAAGCTCCGTGATATCACCTTCTTTGCTTGTTCTGGCTCAGCTTAAATGGAAGCAACTTAGCCAAATTTTTTCTCTCTATTTGTTAACTTGGTAGAACATGCTGTGAAAAATAATGTATATAATAGCAACATGGCTTCTTCTGGCAAAAATAGGGCATTGGCATGGATAAACCTCTATCGCTTATCCTGTGTAATATTTTCTCGAAGCATATAGAAGTATCCGCAGTCCTCTCCATTATTCCAAACCAAAACTTTGTATGATACAGGTATGTAGATGGTGTCATTTCAATGTGGCCTTTAAAAAGTTTAGACTTTTGAAAACCTTCTGAATGGTATCAATTAGCTCCATTCCACTATAAAGTTAAATTGGAAAATGAAAATTTTTTAGCTTCTCTCGATCTGAAAATTGTATAGATCAATGATGAAACGACATTCAGCGTTCATCGAAAACCGACCCATTCTAATTCCTATATTAATTTATCTTGCATCATGACATTAATGTTAAAAAGGCCGTTGCAGTAGGTATGCTCTTCAGAGCATTAATAATATGTGATTCTCGTTTTTTGAAAGATGAAATTACATATACGACCTGCATATGGATTGAACTGAAATATTCCATCCAACTTATTATCACGATTTTATCTAAAGCCAGGTTAATATTGTACTAGCCAGAAGTTAAAAGCACTGAGATTAGTAAGAAGTGTCTATCCATGCCATTCTCGCCTTACTTAAACGATTAAGCAGTTTCCTTTCTCACGACACACCCACCTTTAAATACCTTTCTTGCACCCTAAGATGTTTCCTTTAGCAAAAAACCAATGAAACAGGCGTATATTTAATTCCCTGAAAATTTACATAATAATTGCCCATCCTTCTAGGTACGAGAGATGGGAAGATCCTTAGGAAAAAGGTTATATGAACGTAATGGTTATGCCAGACGAGCAGAAAATGCATCGAGTATATTTTTAATCACATAAAAAATTGAGCCATGTAATTGATTATAATCCATTACATGGTTCAATTTTTTTATGTGGTAACAAGATCGCTGATGCAATATGTCACTGATGTTACACTTTCTTCATTCTCATCTGTTCTTCTTCCCAGAGAATGCAGGAGATGCGAGGGATGAACATGAGGAGAGGTTCCATCAAAATATAGCGTCAATGGAAAACAGCTATAAGAGAAAATGGAGCCCTGCTATGGTGGCTGACTTCTGCTGGAACCTGAAGTGTGACACACCTGAGACATCTTACAAACGAAGAACTAAATACTTAAATGTAGGTTAATACACTATATAATCCTAATAAAAACATGCTGATTCATTCTATATTCATGAGTTGTTTTCTATAATCTTTGAAATTAAAAGTAATTCAAATTCAATGTTTCTTGAAACAATAGATGTCTATAGAGATTAGGATTTAAATTTCATCTATGAAAGGTATTCGTGCTAAAATATTCTAAAAGAACGAAAGATTATCCAGCAACTCGGGCTAATACGAACAAGCCTGGTAGGGGTAAAAACCTAAGTACCATCTCTTGTCAAGAGTACATTACAGGCGACAGTCAGATCGATCTCTGGCTAATGTTTGTTGTGCACGCCGATGTCGTTATTTGATTGCTGTTATTTAGTGCGTCTGTGTGTAAAGATAATTTTTATTTTCCAGGGTTGCTTTATTTTTACCTGTAAATTAGAAACAGAGAAAGATATAGTGCTAGATATAAAATATAAGCCATTTGGGGCTAGAAATATTTTCCCGTCAAACGTGAAGCGCCATCAAGTGGTGGTCTACTCTGAATTCTGCTCTATTTGGTAGTAATGATGGCATCACACCTCTTTTTATATCAGATGGGTCTCTTACTCATTGCTCAAAATATAAGTTAACACCATTTGCTAATATCTTTGAAGAAAAACAAAGTGGTGCAGAGTTAAATCGCCCCAAGTCATGTCACCCTGAAGCTAAGTTGACAACAATAGCTTTTAGATCACGTGAAATTAAGCAACTGATGCTAAACCTAGATCATTATGGTGGTTCTGGTCATGATAGTATATTTCCTTTATTCTTTATTAAGAATGCTCATTTTGTAGCCCCAAGATTGTTGTTATCTTTCTCAAGTCATCTAGGGAAGGAAAGTTCAGCTTGCGTTGGAGGACTGCTGATGTTACTCCTACTTCTAAATCTGCCTCTGCTGGCTCTTGTCCCTCAGACTACCGTTCAATTTGCATCACTACTATTTTCTCAAAACTTTTTGAGCGTTTTTTGGCTAAAAGTTCAAATGCATTTTCTAAGACAAACAATCTCTTTCTCTTTCCAAGTCAGCAGTTTGGCTTTTGTAAAGGTTTTAGGGATTGTGATGCTGTCCTAAACATTTCCGACAGGGTTAAAAAGGCTTTATATTCTGGTTTTGAAACTCGTATGTTTGGACTTGATTTTAGTGCAGCCTTTGATCGTGTTAACCACGAAACACTGATTTACACACCTAGACAGCTGGGTATTGGTGGCCCTTTGCTCAATATCTTAACTGAGATTTTGATCTACCGTAAACATCGTGTAGTTGTGGATGGGCAGCTCGGTGAGTGGAGAAGGGTAATTTCTGGTGTTAATCAAGGGAGTGTTCTGGGCCCATCGTTATTAATTCTATATACACATGATATATGTGTTGGACTGGAAAACCAACTAGTTGCTTATGCTGATAATTCTACTTTGATAGCAGTCATATTCTGGTGTTAAAACTCGTATGTTTGGACTTGATTTTAGTGCAGCCTTTGATCGTGTTAATCACGAAACACTGATTTACACACCTAGACAGCTGGGTATTGGTGGCCCTTTGCTCAATATCCTAACTGAGATTTTGATCTACCGTAAACATCGTGAAGTTGTGGATGGGCAGCTTGGTGAGTGGAGAAGGGTAATTTCTGGTGTTACCCAAGGTAGTGTTCTGGGCCCATCGTTATTAATTCTATATAAACATGATATATGTGTTGGACTGGAAAACCAACTAGTTGCTTATGCTGATGATCCTACTTTGATAGCAGTCATACATTCTCCTGTTCAAAGGCATTTGATCATTGACTCACTAAATATAGATCTAACAAAGATAAATGATTGGTGCAATTTATGGGGTATGAAGCTGAATGCAAATAAAACCCAAAGTATGATTGTTAGTAGATCTAGAACTCTGTACCCCAATAATCGTGATCTTATCATAAAAAATGTTGTATTGAACATTTGTCTATCTTTTAAAATTTGGGGGGTTCTGTTTGATAGGAAGTTTACTTTTGAACAACATCTGCGCTCTATTTCTTCTTCTGTTGCCCAAAAGATTGGTTTAATTAGGAAATCTTATAGAATTTTGAAGACATTTCTCTTATGAGGAAGTGTTTTAAACCATTCATACTTCTTTATCTGGAGTATTGTTCTCCTGTCTGGTCCTTTGCTGCATCATCTAATCTTAAGCTACTGGACAGGAATCTGAGAGCATGCCAATTTTTAATTCCTGATCTTGAGGTTGACTTGTGGCACCACCACTCTGTGAGTTTACTGTGTATGTTGTATAAGATACATCATAATCCTAACCATCAGTTAAACAATGAACTTCTTGATCCTTTTAGTCCAGCTCGGTTAGGAATGCCCCTGATCCAAATAGCCAAGCTTTCACGGTTGGGAGATGTAACACATCTTAATACTTTAGATGCTTCATTCCAGCAACTACCAGGTTATGGAATAAGTTCCCTAGTCCTGTCATTGAATCTAAGAAACTTCAAAAGTTTGAAACTGGTGCTCATTCGTTCCTACTGAGGCGCTAAGTAGTGTGTGTCTTTCTCCTGTCACCTTTTCTTTTCCTCCAGTATTTTTTTTTATGGTACTACCTTCTCTGCTGCTGCCTTAGGGTTTATAGCATTCTGCTCTAACAGCGAGGGTTTGTAGTCTGTCAGATAATAATAATAATAATAATAAGCAAACTAAGACGAATGGAGTTCATGTATATATGAAGTGAGTAATTTTTATATAAAACCTACATTTCTGTCTTATTGTCAAATTATCAGTGCACATATGACTGCGGTGTGCATTACGTCTTTTATCTTTTTTATACATGTGTCTTATACGAAATCTGTGATTGCGCGAGTGACGCTGATGACCTGGAGTCACCACTGATATATATATATATATATATATATATATATATATATATATATATATATATATATATATATATATATATACCCTCTTCAATCGTACTTTCCTTTGTAGCGACTTTGGTGTCATTCCATTCTCAATATACGACTCAGGAGGGTATGGTAAACTTCATACCGAAACTAATCTCGTAAATAAATTGTATATGCTCCTATAGAGTGGTTTCACTATCATTTATATATATATATATATATATATATATATATATATATATTTATATATATATATATATATATATATTTATATATATATATATATATATATATATATATTGTTAAAGACCGGGTTGTATTCCAATTTTACACATTTAATTTAGCACGTTCTAACTGCCGAATGCAGTCTTTTTTATGAGGCTGAAGATTGAAAATCAATTGAGGAAGATTTTTTTTCTTTTAAGCAAATTTTGGCCGTGAGCTTTTGCCTTTCTTCATGTATCTTCAGACAGAAGTGTTGGTTATTTTTGAGGCGGCATTGATTGGAAGTTGCTATTCTGGTTGCCTCCTTTATCGGCGAGGTAATTGTTTGGTGAGCAGCAAAGAATGAATTTCGTCTTCATTCATTCATTTTGTGTATAGAAAGAACAGAGAGGGACTGCCGTAATACGGCAGACGGGTAGTCAGAGAGGAGCGTTGCGGAAAATAATTAAGAAAGGGACAGCGAGAGTAGATAGGTCGGTGGCTATACACCGAAGCGAGGTGTTGTAGTGAGGGTGTGGGTTGTGAGGTAATTGACTGGGCGAGGGATGGGGGCAAGTCAGGGGGGGAGGCTTACAGTCCATCCGGAAACGCGTTATTCATGATGCCTTATTGGGTTATGCGAAAAATGGTACGGGTGGCAGGTGTTCGTGGGCCGCGGGATATCGCGGCGCCATCGCGTACCTTCTTACGTGTAGCGAGGTGTAAAGTGGGTCTGTTGTGAGTTTTTCAAGTTGTTTTGTAAGTCTGGTGTGAGCGTAGGTGTTGAGGGGAGTTAGTTTGTTGTTGTTGTGTAGTGCGTCCATTCTCGAGTACAGCGGCGAACGGCAAGCGCGCTTCAGAGCAGAGTTCTGAATGCGCTGAGCCTTTCGCTTCCAGGTGTCACTCGAGGCTACGAGTGACAGTGGGGCGTACGTGAGAATGGGACGCACGAGTGCTTTATATAGGTGTATTTTTAGTTTCTTGCTCGCTGAGTAGAACCTACTCAGCGAAGTGTTTGTACGTGAGGCTCTTGCTTGTATTATGTTCTGGTGTAGGTTGAACCTGAGGGATTTGTCGAATGTTACCCCCAGGATTTTGGTGCACTGTGTATATGCGAGCCTTGTTGGGTTTTGGTGGATCATGTTTGGTGTGTGTGAGTAGATTTGTAGGTTGTGCATGAAGTGATCTCTAGCGCCGTAGAGTGTCATCTGTGTCTTCTGAGGATTCGTGGCGATCAGCCATTTGTCCTCGTAGTCTGTCTTCTCGTCAAGTATTCTTTGAGCATGGAGCGCAATTTCTTCGGGGGCCCGACCGCTGACGAGAATGGTCTCGTCGTCGGCGTAGGCCACTATGTAGGTGTGAACGCAGTTTTCTGGTGGGCGTGGGGTGTCGTTTGTGAACATGATGTAGAGTGTGGGTGCCAGAACGCTACCTTGGGGAACGCCTGAGCGTGGTGTGAAGGGTCTTGATAGGGTGTTGTTATATCTTATGTGGCATCGCCGTCCAGTGAGGTAGTGTGAGAGGACCCTTCTGGTGCAGAGAGGTAACTCCGTGTTGTTGGCGAGTTTCCAACGGAGTCCCTCGTGCCACACCTTGTCAAAGGCCTTCTCCACGTCCTTACTGACGGAGAGAGTCTTTTGGTGTATCTGTCGTTTCTTTTGTATTCTGTCGTGTACGATGGTCACGGCCGCCTGAGTGGATCTGCCTCTCCTGAACCCGTATTGATGGGGGGAGAACCAGTCCCTCTCTTCCAGGAACTCCCGTAGGCGGCAGTTGACCATACGTTCGAGTATTTTGCCTAGGTGCTCTAATAGAGCAATAGGCCTGTAATTGTTTGGGTGTTTTGGGTCTTTGTGTTGTTTATGAAGGATTTTGTCTTCGTTCTTTGATGCCTTTTATAGTTCTGAGTCAGAGAACGGTTCGCTTTTCTTTCAGCAGAAAAGGTGCAATAGTCGCTCCGAGCTGGTTCGCTGTGTGTTCAGGTTCGGGCCCCATCTCTTTGATGAGAAGAGCCTCCAGAATCTTCAGGCCGCAGAGATTTGAGTTTTTTTCTGAGGATGGTAATATTTTCAACAAGGATCTTTCTGTAGAACGTGCTAATATAAAATTGGCTAAGGCGAAATACAACCTGATATTTAACAAAACATGTATATATAGTAGCTACTCTCATCATACACCGATATATATATATATATATATATATATATATATATATATATATATATATATATATATATATATATATATATATTGTACTAATCCACAATAAGTGAATGTAGTAGATAAATAGCCTAAGGGGATTTACCTTATAATAAAAGTGATAGGTCCAAAAAAATACATATATATATATATATATATATATACATCGTGAAGGACAGGAAGGTGAACTAGCAGAATGATTGCTGGGTGTGCGGAGACCCATCTGAAGTGCCCATGGTCATGCACAGATAATTCCATAATCTTTGATGGCTCTGGGCGTGACCAGCAGCGAGGGCCACGTTACGCCTCCTGACATATTCTCTTAGGACTTTAAGATCGATTCAGTTGTATTTCACTTCGGGCTTGAGGTTTATAATAGTGATGAGCGCTTTATGACACAGCTTCGAATCCAACCCTTTATTCATTTTCATATAACGGTTAAAAAAACTTTTCCCGATTTTCTCTGTTTCTATATCTCGAATTTTCTTTCTTAAACTTTCAATGGCTACCTTCCTTAGTGTCGTGATACCAATTTTCATTTCATTTGATTTCAGTTATATATATATATATATATATATATATATATATATATATATATATATATATATATATTAGTGAGCAAAATAGGAACAATTTTCCTCTATGTAAATTTTGTTCGAAAATAGGATGAGTAGATAAATGAAATTTCTATGGTACATAGAAGATTTCATGTGATGTAATCGTATATTCAAGAAATTATGCTTAATAAACTTACAAAATAAAAGAGTGACACCTGCGAAATAAGAGAAACAAAGCAAGATTTGACAACGATGAAAATTAAAGCACTTAATATGAGGTATTGAAGCCTTTGTTTTCTCTTCGACTGAACGATCAATTCAAGAGTTCACCAGTTTCTTGCAAAAATCTTATGTTATTTTGCTCCATACTTCCTCAATTTTAGTTCATGGATCCGCAAAAGTTAAAGGCTGTTGCTATTGAAATTTGTCTCCAATGATCTTCCAGAGATTTACAATTGGGCTCAGATCTGGGCTCTCAGCAAGCCACTTCAGTACTTCGATATCTTCTTGCTCACAATTGTATTTTACTCGTTTTGCATTATGATATTGCGCGTCGTCTAGTATAAATACTGCTGGATGGTTTAGAAATGCTCAGTGTGAAGGTACAACATGTTTTTGTACGAAGTTTATCTACATATTAGCATTTACCGGTCCAATAATTTGCACTAGCAGAAAAACTACATACTTCATACCAAAATATCCCCCTTACCATGATGCTGCCTCCTCCATGCTTGGCAGATATTCGAGCACATTTAGGTTTAAGTTTGTCACTTGCAGCCCATCTATCAAAGCGTCTGT
Source organism: Ceratothoa steindachneri (assembly GCA_963969495.1). NCBI lineage: Eukaryota > Metazoa > Arthropoda > Malacostraca > Isopoda > Cymothoidae > Ceratothoa > Ceratothoa steindachneri. Next base: position 149,126,554 of record OZ018324.1, on the reverse strand, counting down.
CATCAGGTCCAACTAAATTTAATTTATTTTTGTCGCTGAATTGAATTCTCTCCCAAGCTTTATCCCTCCAAATCACATGAGCTTCAGCATTTTTGAGTCTAGTCTTCTGCTTCTTTTTATGATCATATGGTTTGGTTGATAGAGAATGAATTTTTGAACCAGATTTATTGAGGCGACGGGACACTGACACGGCTAACGTCTTTGCCACGATTAGTCATATTTTTTCGAGAAATTCCTACTCCATTCACAAATGTATCCTTCATAGAGTAAAGACTTCTTCCCCAACGTGTCCGTCGCATTCAGGTCTCGCCTGGAGCGCGCACTTGAACGCCAAAACATAGCAAGTAACAAAAATTCACTAAAATACAAAACGCACAAACTAGCGAATAAAGTAATAACTGATAAACATAATCCAAATACTAAAAGAAAACCAACAAATGGGATAGTAATTTCTTTCTATTACTATGCTTTGGTAGCATATATCGTTTTAATTCTGTTCTTCCTTTCAATCCTTCTACTCAAGAAATGCCTTGCTATTTCACTACTTATTGATCTTTTAATCAAGAAAAGGTTTCTTGTTTTACTCCTTCTTAATCTTTTTTATCAAAATTTTATCTCTTTCCACTCTTATTTCCCATATCTTTTCTCCCAAGAAAATGTCTCCCCGAAAAACTTGTTTCCCATTTTTAATTACGGATATAAATCCTGTCTCCCACATTAGGATTTATTAGATTGAATGAGGATTACTCGTTCAAATTTATGGCAGCGATTGGGCTGGTGTTACGAATTAAGTTGGAAAGTATCGGCGCGAAAACCTGTAGAAAAAAATGGAAAGGCAGTAATGAAAAAGAATGTGGACTTAAAACAAAAATGAGAAACATCTTGCCACTTCCACGCCCTAGTTTATTCTCCCTACTATCCTCGCTGACTTATCTTCCTTCTTCTTCAAGATATTTCCTATCCACCCTGGAGTACCTTCCTTTCTTTGTCTCCCCCGAGTAATTCTCCCTTCTTTCTTTCTCTCTCCTCCTTTCTATCTTCGAAAGAGACCTTTTTTCCTTTTGAATCTTTCAATCCAAATCTTTACAGTCAGTTCCTCCATGTTTTTCCTCAAATTGTACCTTTAAAATTCACCTATCATATACAGTAATGTCATTTGACTTGAAATATTCTGTCGTTCGCTCTATCTTTAAGAAACCTCACCTGATCCCAGTCTAGGCAAGCTACCGCCCATTCCCTTAAATACAGTTTTCCTCGAAAGTCCATCAAAAGCTAGTGTCCTCTTCAAATGCCGATGTGATTTTCCAGTCTAGCTTCAAGGAAGAAAACAAGACTAAATTAGCTCCTCTACGATACTGTTGTCTACTCTTTCAGATGTGTGCCTCACTGCAAAATTACCGCTTCATTTTTTTTAATCCTGTCGCTGCTCCGCTCCCTTTTTATTACACTTTTAAAAATATTGGCTTCAACTTTGATACGTAAATGTTTCATAAAACCCATGATAGAAATGTATACAAATCATATCTCTGATTTCTTCGTAATCTTAGCTGCATCCGCGCTCTGTAATCTTAGCCACATCTGCTATCTGTAATCTTAGCCGTATCCACTCCCACTTTGGTCACAATAGTTTTGAGGTTGTCATTGACGCTTCCGTTTTATTACTACTTTTCTTACTTTAACTCCATTCTCGCTGGATCCCAAAATTGGCAGCCCGTCGGGTGCAACGACCCCGCTTTGGGATTTGCAGTGGCTCTACTTTCAGTCCAGAATACCTCTATGACTCTCCTTCCTATATATCAAATCTTAAATACGGCAGCACCTTCCTCCTTTTGCCTATTTAAGACCCTGATAACCTTGTGTATAGTCCCCCCTCCCACTTACTCCTTGTTTCTCGTGATCGTCTGCGCTGCGAGAGCGATCATGTTTTCTCTATATTTGCTCCGAGAATGTGGAGTGAGCTCCCTGCTGCGAAACGCTCAACCTCTCTCTCTCTTCGTGCTTTCAAGCGTGCCGTGAAGACTCGCTTGCATCTTCTCTCAAGTTTTTCCTTAGTTGAGAAGACCCTCTGTAAAAATCCTGACTTTGAGACGCTCCATACCATAAATGTTCTATTAGTTATCATTAAACTTTAAACCTGGGTCTAAGCGAAAAACTTTTAAAATTTCCCTGAGAAAATTCGTGCAAAGGAAAAGTGCCTGAGGAATTTCCACGCTACATCACATGGTCAAAGTTTAGTATTTTTCACTATTTCGACGTATATATTTTGGTAAGTTATATATATTTTTTCCATTTACACCGAGATATTGCGATGTTGCCAGATGTCGGCAATGCGTTGCAAAAGATATTGCAAGACGGGCCTGTTTTTGTTTTTAATAACGCTGGGACAAGAAGCGCTACAAATCAGTTAAATTATTTTTTCTAGACGGTGCTCTTAGATTTGTTACGTGAGCTTTGTCCTTTCATTGCCATCATGACGTTAACTGACGTAGTGCCTTTTGTCTTAGTCATTTTGCAAAGCGAACAAATAATTTCATATTAACATTTGAATTTTCTCTTTATTAGTCTATATTAATCTTATTCCTCTATATTTCAGCCTATGTAACATGATGAAAATGTAATAAACTGTATTTATTTAAGATGTTAGGTAAAAGTATTTATCCCTTGGTGACATGAATCTAGCGTCATTATTACAGCGTCATGTAAACCAAATAAAGGATCTCTATATGACCTGTTTAATATTTTAAAAATTATTATTAAATCAAATGATTTTTTTAATCTGTGGTATTTCGACAAAATCAAAAAAGATTACAAATTATTTTTTAATTTGTAAATAGACAACATATATGGACACCCTAGATACATACATCGAATACAAATATACATCATCGTATGTGCTAATTTTTTTTATATCTTTTATGTTTATTCTCTTAATATACTCGTATCACTTTGGACACAAAGGCCTGTGATTAGGAAATCTAGTTTAAGATTATTTGCTAGTTGAAAATTCTAATGGCTCAGGATTCTCTTGTTGTCCTTGCGTTTAAATTCCTAAGTGAAAAGGAATTGAATAATGACCGCCATTCGTTATATGTATTCCCCCAATAATGCCTATTTTTTTGAAAGGAAATTTGTCATAAAAAGAAACATGGCTCATTTTAACATCCTTCATCTTAGAGTGTTTTAGGTTTATGGATGTTTAGTTGCTAAATAATAAGGTGAATGACGTTAAAATGTTAAAGGTAACCTTTAGGAGGTTAGATAAGCTTATGTAAATTAACCGCTGAATGGAGAACTTACTAAAACGTTCAGGGCAATGGATTTCTACACAACAAGAGGGGGAGTCCCTCCAATGACCTGCGGTTTTTGTGATAAGATGATAAATGGTTATTGTATCGATGGTTTCACATGGTTCAAGTGCCTTTGAATGGCTAAATGAGATTTCTGCAACTAGATGATGCCATTCAGCGCCAAATTCGATGGCAGATTTGAAATCTTTAGCATGAATAACCCAATATCCCATGGTCATATGAGATATTTCATGGCTCTAAATGGGTACAATTGAACTTTACTCCTTTTTAAAAAAGCGACGCTTTGACCTGGCGCTTCGCCGCAGGTAGAAATGTTGATCACTCCGTGTATGTTGTGAACACAGGGAAAACACATGCTATAGAAATATATGACCCAAATTAAGATATACACACGATAAAATGAATTTTATAAGCGATCTAAAAGAAATTATGTGGCCAGTCAGATTTAACGATCAATGAATTTAAATATTTCTTAATATCTATGAGTGAGCGATACCTTTTAAGCTCCTAAAGTTCATCAAGTCCTATAATTAGCTTCAAAACCATCATGAGGAGGGGGATGATTCAAAATAGACATAATAGGAAAAGGATGTTTAAGTTCCACACCATCCAACTTCTATACAAAAGATCTTTAGTTTATGAAACCTGAACTCTTTATAAGAACTTAGGGAGCTGAAGGATGATTTTGATATTTAAATCCCGTCTCAATTTAACCAAGGTGACGAATTATGGCGTCGAAGACATGAAGTTCGGAACGCAAAGATAATGACTACATACACGAGACGGGGTTTTCAAGTAACCATTAAAGCTAGAAATTGAAAAAAGGAGCATTAATAAAATAGGATGAAACAAATGGAAAAAATTAATAAAGGAAAAAAACGAAAAAAAGAGCATTAATGAAATGAACTGAAAACAATGGAAAGAATTAAAACGAGACGGCGTTTTCAAGTACCCATTAAGAATGGAAATGGAAAAAGGAAGATTAATGAAATGGAATTAAACCAATGGAAAGAATTATTATGAGATGTTGTTTTCAAGTATCCATAAAAATGGAGGTGGAAAAAAGGAGGATTAATGAAATGGATGAAACTAATGGCAAAATTCATAAGAGACAGGGTTTTCAAGTACACATTAAAAATGGAAGTAGAAAAAGCAGCATAAATGAAATGGAATGAAACCAATGAAAAGAATTAATACGAGACGGGGTTTAAAGGAACTATTAAAATGGAAATGGAAAAAGGAGGATCAATGAAACTGAATGAAACCAATGGAAAAAATTAATAGGAGACGAGGTTCTCAAGTACCCATTAAAATGGAAATGGAAAAGAAGCATTAATGAAATTAAATGAAACAACGGAAAGAATAAATATGAGACGGTATTTTTAAGCACTCAATAAAAATGGAAATGGAAAAAAGGAGGATTAATGAAATGGAATGAAACCAATGAAAAAACTAATACGAGACGGGTTTTTCAATACCCATTAAAAATGGAAATGGAAAAGCAGCATTGATGATATGGAATGAAACCAATGGACAGAGTTAATACTAAACGGGGATTTCAAGGATCCCTTAAAAATGTAAATAAGGAACATTAATGAAATGGAACGAAACCAATGAAAATAATTAATACGACACGTGTTTTTCCAGTACCTACTAAAAATGAAATGAAATAAAACCAATGTATAAAATTAATATGAGACGGGGTTTTCTAGCACCCATTAAAAATAGAAATGAAAAAAAGAGCATTAATGAAATGGAATGAAACCAATGGAAATAATTAATACGACACGAGTTTTTCAAGTACCTACTAAAAATGAAATGGAAAAAGGACCATTAATGAAATTAAATGAAATCAATGGAAAAATAATACGATTCGGGGTTTTCAAGTAGACATTAAAAATGGAAATTAAAAAAGGAGTATTAATGAAATGAAATAAAACCAATGTATAAAATTAATATGAGACGGGGTTTTCTAGCACCCATTAATAATAGAAATGAAAAAAAAGAGCATTAATGAAATGGAATGAAACCAATGGAAATAATTAATACGACACGAGTTTTTCAAGTACCTACTAAAAATGAAATGGAAAAAGAAGCATTAATGAAATGGAATGAAACCAATGGAAAGAATTAATACGAGATGCGGTTTTCAAGTACCCATTATAAATGAAAATGCAAAAACAGAAACATTAATGAAATGGAATAAAACAAATGGAAAGAGTTGAAACGAGACGGGGTTTTCAAGTACCCATTAAAAATGGAAATGTTAAAAGGTAACATTAATGAAATGGCATGTAACCAATGGAAATAATTAATACAAGAAAAGAGCAATAATGAAGTGGAATGAAAACAAGGAAAGAATTAATACAATACATATTTTCAAGGTCCCATTAAAAATGGAAATTGAAAGAGAACAAAAAAAATTATTAATGAATGGAATGAAACCAATGGACAGAATAAATAAGAGACGGAGCTATCAAGTAGCCATTAAAAATGGAAGTGAAATAAAAAAGAGTATTTAATGGGATGGAATGAAAAAACCAATGGAAAGAATAAATAAGAAAATTAATTAAATGCAAATGGAATTGAAACAAAGGAAGTAATAAATTTAAGAATCAGCGAAATAAATAGAATGAAGGAAATCGGAAATAATAGGAAAGGAAATAAATATAAGCAAAAAAGAAGTTAATTGAATAACTCAAACAAAGATAACTATAAATCTAAAGAAAAAGAATGACCAAACATATTGAAGCATATGCGGAAATGTGAATGAGTTGTATTAAAAGAAACAAAAATGTTTCGAAATATGAAACAAACAAAGAATATCACAAATGCAAATAAACACCGTGGAAATAGAAATAACATATGTACATTGTCGTAGAATGACTCTTGACGATACCATATAACACTATTCGTTGACGGAACTTCCTTAATTATCTTTAGAGTGCGTTACTGTCTGGCGGCCGATATTATGTATCTTCGATATGCTTAAGAAGTGGAACTGAGCTCAAGGATAATAATATTGCTATCACTAATAAAATAGAGTTTTATTAATAATAACTATCAATAAACACAAGACGGAAAATATTGACATAACAGAGAATGAAAAGGGTCGTGGGGGCTCGGCTAATCCGAGGATTTAAAGGATTTAAAAAAGTTAAAACAAATATCGAGTTAAAGAGATGGGATGGTTCGATAAACCATTTAATGAACAGGATAGAATTGACAAAAGGGTTAAGTACTCAAAGGTGACGTTTGGCTTACGTAACTTATGCACTAGTGGTGCAGGGGAAGGTGGCGCGAAGGAGTTTCGGTCCGCTGGCGAGTTCCAGCCGAAGGGGGGGATAAAAGGATCCTGTCGAGGCGTCTTGGGAAGGAGAACCGTTTCTCGACGAACGGCTTGAAGAACAATGGCTGTTCTAGGTTGTTCTCTTCTGAACAAAGGGGGGGGATGAGAACCGTCTCTTGTCTACGGGCTCAAGAACAATGGCTGTTCTAATGTTGTCCTCCTTTGAACAACAGGGGGAGTGAGAACCGTTTCTTGGCGAAGGGCTCAAAACGAACAATGGCTGTTCTAATGCTGTTCTTCCTTGAACAACAGGGGAGGAAGAGAACCGTTTCTTGGCGAAGGGCTCAAAACGAACAATGGCTGTTCTAATGCTGTTCTCCTTGAACAACAGGGGGGGATGAGAACCGTTTCTTGGCGAAGGGCTCAAAACGAACAATGGCTGTTCTAATGCTGTTCTCCTTTGAACAACAGGGGGGGAAGCCTTTGGGACTTGGCGTCGGAAAGGCTCGAACCTTTGGCACTCAAGGAATATTGTCCTCCTTTTGGACAAGTGATGGTGAATCTCGAGGTCGAGGTCCCTTGGCGCACAAAGGGAGAGAGGGTCGTGGTGATGTTTCGCGACGAAAATCTGGATCTACAATCTGATCTTAGTGGTAAAGTTTCCATATAAATAGCCAAGACATCTCCTTGGCGTAGGGGAAAATGGAGTGAAAGCTTGGAGGGAACGCACAGCCGGGCCGGAGAACAATGCCTTATCTGCTCATAAGCCCAACTCAATCTGGCGAGGTCGGTGTATGGGGGCGAACGGGGGGACGATAACCTCCTTGTTTAAACATTGGCATCCGGTAGCTGAGATAAGACTCCAAGCCTCGAATCGAAGATGCACGTGGACAGCATCATGGTTTTAAATAATACGGGGTAGGAGTTGAAATTGAACGCAGCTTCAACACGTTCTATCACACCCCTCCATTCCAGGGGAAGTTGTCACTTCGAAAAAAAAAGAGAGAAGGGACAACGATAGAGCTCCGTTGTGGGGAACTCGTTTTCTTGTACCAACCGTACCTTCCTGCACCTAACTAGTATTACCTCAATACATATGATTATTTTGATCTTTAGATTACAGGGGAAAATAACCTTTAATACAACTTAATCAAAGAAAAAAAAAGGGCATGGAACAATGAAATGATATAAACTTAGTACATACGGGACAAAATAATTTATACGTAAATTAATAAGAACAAATATATAGACATACAAAAAATTAGACATTGAGCGTTACAAAATTCAGACATATACATTAATTAATTATATTACAAAAGAATCTTAAATTAAGTCATACAAGACGGTATATACCTACATGGAGATACTAATCCTATGAATACAATTATTCTACGCTATTCGGTAACGCATTCCTACTGAGTGCGTCAGCGACCTGGTTATCGGAACCTTTTATCTAATTTATTTTAAACTGATACTCTTGCAAGAGTAAACTCCAGCGCATGATGCGGCCGTTTGAGTGTCTCAAATTCCTAATATAGGCTAACGGACGGTGGTCGGTTCCTATTTGAAATTCATTACATATCAAGTACAGCTTGAATTTGTCTATGACCCAGATAATTGATAGAGCTTTCTTTTCTCTAGTGGCATATCTCTTTTCGCGTGGTAATAGTTGACGACTAGCATATGCAACTGGATGACTCGTTCCGTCATCCACGTATTGAAGGAGTACACCTCCAATGCCCTCGTTGATCACGTCGGTCTTAATCCCAAAGGATTTTTCCGGGTTGGGCAACTTTAAAATGGGGGCAGAAATGAACTTACTTTTGAGGTGATTAAAATGGGAGACAGCGACATCATTCCAACGTAAACGATCGGGGAAATTCTTTTCCTGAAGGGGGCATAGGGGGGCCAAAATTGCAGCGAAATTCGGAACAAATCGCTGATAGGGAGAAGCTGATCCTAGGAACGATCTTAATGGCTTCTTTGTAATCGGGAGGGGCATGTGGGCGATTGCCTTAATCTTGTTCTCGTGGGGACTTAACTTGCTTTGTCCTATTTTGAAACCCAAATATTTGATGGTTTCGTGTGCAAAATGGCATTTGCTGGGGCCAATGCTGAGGCCATTTTTACGCAGTCGCTCAAAAAGAGCTAATAGGGCGGGTAAATGGTGATTCCATTTAATTAGTTCTTGTAGCTGACTCTTCGGACGTGGTGTCAGCTGCGCGTCACTATCCAGGTCAGAGGGTCCCGAAGACTCGCCTGGTAGGGAAGAAGGAGGGTAATCGGCATCAGGTTGGATGGTCACTATCTGGATTACATTAAGGGACTCCGCGGGGCAATCCTCTTCAAGCGCCGATGTTTCGTCCAGTTCTACGAAGGTATCTCCATGGGCGCGTTGGGGGTTCTTTTTTCTTGGGGTCCAGGGACAGTCTCCGTGTCCTTGTCTGGGGCCTTATCACCTAAGGGTGTTAGTGATTCACACTCCTTTTGTGCCGTCCTAAAGTCCTGGTTAAAGGTTTCAGAGAAATCGGACGGTATCGGGGTTCTGATGGGGACGGGCTCCTGGGCTTCTTTCTTATCTCGGCCTTGAGGAAGGGCGGCCTGAAACACAGGGTCGAAACTTACTTGGGGGCTCTGTCCTATGAGTACGGAACAGAATTTTATGGGTGCTACAATGACTTCAGCCCAGCCATTATAATATTGACACTGCAGGTAACATCTAGCGACGGGGAATCTGTTCGCCCACCCAAGGTAGTCATGTACCACCGCAAATTTTTCGTGGTTAGAGGCCACTGGGAGGAGTTCGTCGGACACGATGAAACACGTACATCCTGTGTCCCTGACGAGAGTCGTTACTCGGCAGCTGTCCACGCTGCCCTCCTCATATTTCAAAGTTCCCGATGAACTTTTACCAAAAACAAAATTTACCTGGTGGCCTGACGGAGGGGAAGAAGTTTCTGCTTGGGTCTGCACCACCGGGGGAGCCGGGGTTGCATTAATCTGGTAAACTTGGTGGGCTGGTCCGCTTTTAAGCCTAGAATTTTGGGGGCAATTCCAGCTCATGTGGTTTTCTACACCACAGGGGAAGCATATGGTTGGTCGCTTCGGGAAGAGAGATGGAGGAGAAGTCTTAACGGGAGGTTTGGAGTCCCGTTGTTGGTTTTGGGGAAAGAAGTTTTGGGGTTTTACGGGGCTCGGAAACTTTGTCAGCTTTCCTGGGAAGGAGCGCGAGTCCGTCCTTCTTTCTTCTCGTTGGATTTCTTTTTCTCGTTCTTCCCGTTGTATTTTCCCTTCTCGTTCTTCTCGTTGGATTACTCTTTCCCGTTCCTCTTGTCAAATTACTCTTTCTCTTTCTCTTTCTACCTTTTTTCTTTGAACTTCTGCTTTAATCCGAGCTAATTCAATCTGAAGCTCAGCTTGTCTTATCCGTTCCTCTCTTTCTCTTTCTTCTCGTTGTATTTCTCTTTCTTTCTTTTTTCTTTCTCTTTCTTCCTCTTTTCTTTGCTCCTCTTGAATGTACTCAGTTAGTTCTTTTCCGGAAAGTCCACAGGACTCTCCTTGCGCTTTAAAGATTTCAAACTGAGTCATCTTTGCACTTGGGGGCGCACTAGTCAACCAACTAAAATTCCTTGCAACAAGAATTATGCTTCTATAGAATTAGCCTACCTAAATATGGGCACTGACCTGTTCGTACTTGGTTTCTCAATCTAAATAACCACTGACTAAAATCACAAAAAAAACACAAACAAATTATTATAACCGTTCCTTGAGCTGCTACAGCTTCTTAAGTTTAAAAAAAAGGGGGATAGCAATCGTTAAAACAAAAGGGAACTACTATATTCTATTTTTATAACGAATAACACTATGCTTTACTCGACTGAGACCAGTGTTTGCAAAGATATAGCGTTAAACCTTACACACCTGATACCAAATTAAATAGTATATATATATATGTCGTAGAATGACTCCGACGATACCATATAACACTATTCGTTGAGGGAACTTCCTTAATTATCTTTAGAGTGCGTTACTGTCTGGCGGCCGATATTATGTATCTTCGATATGCTTAAGAAGTGGAACTGAGCTCAAGGATAATAATATTGCTATCACTAATAAAATAGAGTTTTATTAATAATAACTATCAATAAACACAAGACGGAAAATATTGACATAACAGAGAATGAAAAGGGTCGTGGGGGCTCGGCTAATCCGAGGATTTAAAGGATTTAAAAAAGGTAAAACAAATATCGAGTTAAAGAGATGGGATGGTTCGATAAACCATTTAATGAACAGGATAGAATTGACAAAAGGGTTAAGTACTCAAGGGTGACGTTTGGCTTACGTAACTTATGCACTAGTGGTGCAGGGGAAGGTGGCGCGAAGGAGTTTCGGTCCGCTGGCGAGTTCCAGCCGAAGGGGGGGGGGGATAAAGGATCCTGACGAGGCGTCTTGGGAAGGAGAACCGTTTCTCGACGAACGGCTTGAAGAACAATGGCTGTTCTAGGTTGTTCTCTTCTGAACAAAGGGTGGGGGATGAGAACCGTCTCTTGTCTACGGGCTCAAGAACAATGGCTGTTCTAATGTTGTTCTCCTTTGAACAACAGGGGGGGTGAGAACCGTTTCTTGGCGAAGGGCTCAAAACGAACAATGGCTGTTCTAATGCTGTTCTCCCTTGAACAACAGGGGGGGAAGAGAACCGTTTCTTGGCGAAGGGCTCAAAACGAACAATGGCTGTTCTAATGCTGTTCTCCTTGAACAACAGGGGGGGATGAGAACCGTTTCTTGGCGAAGGGCTCAAAACGAACAATGGCTGTTCTAATGCTGTTCTCCTTTGAACAACAGGGGGGGGGAAGCCTTGGATACTTTGCGTCGGAAAGGCTCGAACCTTTGGCACTCAAGGAATATTTTCCTCCTTCTGGACAAGTGATGGTGAATCTCGAGGTCGAGGTCCCTTGGCGCACAAAGGGAGAGAGGGTCGTGGTGATGTTTCGCGACGAAAATCTGGATCTCCAATCTGATCTTAGTGGTAAAGTTTCCATATAAATAGCCAGGACATCTCCTTGGCGTGGGGGAAAATGGAGTGAAAGCTTGGAGGGAACGCACAGCCGGGCCGGAGAACAATGCCTTATCTGCTCATAAGCCCAACTCAATCTGGCGAGGTCGGCGTATGGGGGCGAACGGGGGGACGATAACCTCCTTGTTTAAACATTGGCATCCGGTAGCTGAGATAAGACTCCAAGCCTCGAATCGAAGATGCACGTGGGCAGCATCATGGTTTTAAATAATACGGGGTAGGAGTTGAAATTAAACGCAGCTTCAACACGTTCTATCACATACATATATGAACAGAGAGATTCCTAAATTGAAATAGACATAGAGTAAATAAAAAATAAAAATGAGTATAAATGAACCCATTAATAGAAAAAAATAAGCTTAGAGGATTGGAAATGGAAAATAGCAGGGAGGAAGAATAAGCTAAAAATGAAAGTGGACTGAATAAAGATAAAACTAAAATATAGGCAACAGAGCAATGAATAAAAATAACAATCCTTGATAGAAAAAGTCATAACCTTAGATCAACCTTTTCTCTCCTACTTTTATTTTCACCCTCTTTCATCTACTTCTCCTATTCTCCTTCATTGGCCTTCGCCATTCCTTCTTCTTTATCTCCACTAAACATGATGAGACCCAGAGGAGAAGGGCAGTGGGAAATTAGGATGGGTCGACTAGGGGTCTTCTTCCCTACCTTTGTTCCTGGTAGGGCAGGAGAGGCAAACCTGCGACCGATTCATCTATATTTTCCACAGCAAATGAAGCGGAAATGAAAATAGCGACACGAGCAGAGGAGTCGGTAATGAGTATCGTCGCCTTTGGCATTTCTTAGATAACGGCAAGTCCCAGGGGCTTTGTCTCGATTTGGTCTCAAAACGCAAAGAAAATACGAATTGACAAAAAGTTTAAATAGAATGTTTTAATTTATGTCCCACTGGAATAAACTCGTATGACTAAGTTGAAGCAAAAACAAACGTCTACTGCTTGGTGGGGTTGTAGTGCAAGAACAAGTAGGGAATTCGTGATGAGTTTGGATGCAAGACCATTATAATCAGTTGGGCAGTATTGCCCCATAAAATTTGTTAAAGTCTAAATAATTTCATTCATCTACCAACAAAATTTGAAAACGAATTAAATGTATGTTTCTCTTAAAACATCAAGGATTCTACTTTTCTTGTACTCAATTTACCAGAACTTTGCTCTCGTATCAAATTATAATCTTATCCACTCTTCCACCACAAATTTACAAAGCATTCTAATTTTGTTATTGGTACATTTTTAACATAGATCATGTGGATCAAATGTGGAATATTTTAAATTTTTTCTTCTATTTGCGAAACGAATTTAAATGTGATGGAGGCTTAGTGTTCTGTTAATTCGGATTTCAATGAATGATCTAACTCTTCCAAGAGGCATGGCATGTGTAAAGGCCAAGTCTAGGCTATGCATCCTGGAAGGACCTAAAGACATTGCACAAAAAGAGGAAAGTTTCTATGCAAATATTGAATGCTTATTCAGTACAGTATAATAATATTCCAAATCAAAAACAGCAGCAACGGGGTGCCCTGCCTAGATTATTTATTCTGGCATATCGAAAAGCGGTGCCATTCTCAGGTCTCAGTGCCACTGATGGTCTCAAACTAAATTTATACCAGTGTGTCGTTTTCCTTCTAGACATTTTGATTTTAACCCTTTAGCTAATTACTTTATAAGCCCCTCTATCACATATTTTTCTTGGTCGGTGGAAAATTCGCAGGCTAGTCGCCAACTAGCTTTCATCTACTTATCCCTGGTCCAGGCCTAGAAGTGAGGTCTTTCCCCTTAACTCTAGGAAAAGGATTGTTTTTAACATTCTTCCTTTCCGCCTTTCTTCCTTTCTACTGCCAGCATCTTTCTCTTTTATTAGTTCCCGTCAGAAGAGGGTGCCAGGTGCTTCTATTTGGATGATTGCGTGGCATCCCGACTCAAACGATCATAGTTACGTGCCCTCCTGGCCCCATTTATGCAAGAGGATCGGCAGTTATATATCTTTCACATATTTATACTTCCACTATCTTTACCACTCTGTTTAAATATTTCTCTTTTCGGCTGATACGCCCTCGTTGGTTCGCTTTAAAGCTGGAGGGAAAACAATTAAATTCAACCGCCACTCTTTGTACGGGTGGGGTGGGGGGCGTACCCTCTGTTTACCGCATAGAATTTATGAAGTAACTGAGAGCACAAGGAAGCTAAAGTTCGTAGTTTTGAGTTTTTGTGCTCTGTTGTACCACCTGAGGGTTTATATAGAAAAAGGCTCCAATTTTTAGTGTTGATAAACGCTGTTGTCAAATTCTTTATCTTCAACCGTTTCATTATTTCTATTTTTGTCCTTTATTAACCCCTTTATGCGTGCATGTATGTGTGCGTGTGTATGTATGTATATTCCTCTCCTCTTTTTCTGGAGAAATATCTCTCCTGTGGGTTTTGTGCTTTTCTTAAATAATAAAAAGATGGCATCACTCACACATCATCACCATTCTTTTTGACAAAATGTGAGGTCGGAGTGCATCATCGCCAGGATTAACTGAATTATGGGCCGTAACTACCACACTCACTATTTGTCTTAGGCGAATTCTAAGTAGATAGCTAAAACTAACGAAGAAATCTGCACCAGGCAGTTTTTAAGAGGAGTACTGTAAACAGAGTGGGGAAGATGAAGAAAGTGCGAGTGTTTAGAAAATATATGTTGCTGTTAATTTTTCTCAGGATATTGGAGCTAGGGATCACGCAATCTTTCGGATGTCAACTGTAGCATGGTTCCCCATGTCACAATTGATATCCATTTGCTACGTACTTTCCAGACATGCCATTATCGTTTCCATTGGATCTAAGAATATGGCTCTGTTTACACGAAAGGTGAGTGATAAGACGCCATCTAATTCTCTCTACAGCTTACTTCTTGTTATACCAAATACGAACTTACGAGGGGCGGTCAATAGGTTTTGCGAATCGGTAGGGCAAAACAGAGGAAGAGGGATGGCTGTTTGTGGGGGTGTTAGGACAAGTTATGACAAGTCAGGACCTGCAACCGCACGCTACTGCCTCGTCTATTTAAGGAGCAGTAGCTCATCGCAGATCGTCAGTCACAAACTTTTTAACAATAGAGAAGGTTGAGCACCTCGAAGTGATCAAACTTTTGACCAATGAAGGCAAAAATGCAAAAGAGATCCATGAACGCATGGTGGCAGTGTACAACGACGCCGCCCTTTCCTATGCAACCATTGCTCGCTGGAATAGGGAGTTCCGCCTGTGTCGTGAGTCCCTTGAAGATGACTCCCGTCCAGGACGCCCGTCAGACGTGACCATCGAGGACAATGTGGCCCATGTGGAGAGGATGATCCTCGAAAATTGACGGGTAAGGGTCGAAGAAATCGAGCGAGAATTTGGAAGTGTTATTAACATCATCCACGACAATTTGGCCATGACCAAGGTCTCTGCCGGTTGGGTCCCTAGAAACCTCATGCCCCATGATCGACTTCAACGTCATCAAAGTCTACAAGGCCAGAGTTGCACAAACTTCCCTGCGCGAGTGTGGATTCGAGGAGCTCAACCATCCCTCCTACAGCCCAGATCTGGCCCCTAGCGACTACTTCTTATTTCGCCAGCTCAAGGCTGCACTGCGTGGATGCCGGTTTGGGGACGATGAAGATGTCCAGCTCGCCGTCCATGAGTGGATTGAACAGCATTCGGGAGATTTCTGGTTGTCGGGAATTCGAAGCCTCAGGGACAAGTGGCGCAAGTGCATTGAAGTCGAGGGTAGTTATATTGAAAAATAATGAACACTTTTCCTTATATCTCGTTTCCTTATATCCGAATTGCGAAACTTATTGACCGCCCCTCGTAGCTACAGACCTCAAAGATAACCCAATTTGGCTAAATGGGAATACCATTATATAAAAAAACAAGAGACCACTAAGACTTTCAGCAGGCAACAATTAAACCAGGCAAGAAGAGATGGTGAACATTTACTCGTATTAGGCGAGGTCTTCGTCAGATAGTGTGACTCCTTCAATAGCAATGTCTAAACGATCAATTTATTCCTCCTCTCGATTTTAATATGCACCCCCTCTTTCAGTCTATGATTCTGCCCATCAAAGGTTCCTAGCGAGCAAGTGCCAACATTATTTCCTCTGGTGCTTCACAAATCTGATTTGCCATTCTTTCCTTACTCGAATAGACTACCTTATTACGGTGATATTGCTCATAGTTAACCTTATGCCCTTCTTTTCGCTTCCCTAATTAAACATTTGAGGTGAACTCGATGTTTTTTCCTGACGCACTCTCCTTTTCCAGACTTCACCAGATTAATCTCCCAACTTCTGTTTTTTTCTAAGCCCACTTAGTTTCTAATAAATATTTTGGTCTAACTCATTATACTTTTTGGGAAGTTGTAACGGCTTCACTTTCATCGATAACGTTCCTTGCCATTTTGGATTTTTATTCATTGCAGTCTATTGCAATTTATTGCTATTTTTTCCTAAAAAAACTCATTACCCCTAACCTTCTACATCGTGATTCGGAAAGTAAAAATGAACTAATATTAACGTTTTAAACAACTTCTCTTGGTTTGCTATCCTCACACGAGCGAGGGTAACTACATAGGACGTCTCTTGGCATTCAAAGATTGCGTCGTCAAAATATTAATCCTAGAATACTATTACCAAGATACAAAGAAGCATGGCATGATTTAATAGCCTAAACTGCTTGCGCCGGTCTTATTCCAAATTAATAATCTGATAATTGTATTAGATTTACTAACTCTATCTTGATATTCTCATGAAACTCCAAATAGTGAATGTTCTTAACTGAGCCGTTTGCCCCAGTTTCGTTATCGCTCAAGTAAATACATAGTTTGGATATAGTGTAGAAGTTTTCGTTGAAAACTTTATG
This sequence comes from Ceratothoa steindachneri, assembly GCA_963969495.1. Taxonomy (NCBI): domain Eukaryota; kingdom Metazoa; phylum Arthropoda; class Malacostraca; order Isopoda; family Cymothoidae; genus Ceratothoa; species Ceratothoa steindachneri. The sequence goes on along the minus strand of OZ018324.1, from coordinate 149,109,976 downwards.
ATCTTTTCTTAAATATACTCCATCATAGTTACTACAACAATTTCACTTTTTAACTACTTAGCAACTGCTTCCATGGACTGAGCATATATCTTGTTTTTAAAAGTAACATTCTTCATAAACAACTTTGTAAATTTTTATGCCAGAACTTAAGCGTTTAGTTTTATATGTTGTTGGAAACTGAGCCTGCCTTTATAAGGAGCAAAGAATAATAAAAAAATCAGGTTCTGAAGATCATGAATATTATGGCTGAAAAGAAGTTAGCGATTCAATTAAGTCAAACAGATTTACCGTTTCTCGTTCCCACTTTTCTTTACCGTTTCATCACAGTTAAAGCAAAGTGAAAAGATAAGAGAATGTTGATAAATTGCTCTTTTCATAATTGATGCAAATACAAGCGCAGTAAAATACGTCACTAAAACAAACATACTGATCTTTGGTTTTTGTATGATGGCTATTAATAAAAAAAGACTTATAAATTGTTTAATTTCCCTGAAGTTATTTGGATACTTTAAATTATTACGAGATGTGTTTTTCCATTAGTCCCTGAAGCGAGAAACCGAGACGAATAAGGATATGTTTCTCTCTCTATAAATTCGATTATTTAATTGTGAAATACTTAACAGAAATCATCATGGAATGGATTAATGTGGCCATTGAAGGGCACTTTATTTTTACCAGTGAAATGCCAACAACCTCATGGAGAACTGAACATTTCCCTAACTTCCTCCAATTTGGTGTGGAAGATAAATAGATGAGTCGGCCGCAAGTCCTTCTCCGATCGAACTTAACTCGGTTTCTCGACGCCCTCTTTCTTAGGTCTCCAATATCGGGTGGGCCAAAGGGAGAAGAAACGACGAAGTCCAAGAAGGGTGGAGAGTAAAAGAAACAAGATGGGTGAAAAGAGAAAAAATCATTAAGAGAGGAGAAGTTGATCTCAGGTCACCTCCTTCTTTTGGCATGGGATAGAAGAATATAATGGGATAGTTCCATTATGTTTGAACCTACTGATTAACGTTGAATCCGAACCATAACCTGTTCTTATCCTTTCACATTCCTTTCTGTATATTTTGCTTACTGGTATGTAATCGTAACTTCGAAGGCAGGATAATCTAGGGACCTCAAGTGGAGATCCAAACCACTGGGAAATTAGAATAAGGATACTCATTACAAAGCTCACCAAGACCTAACAATTGCACAGATATAAATACAGATAACTCTGTATGTAAATTACTCTCAGGCACAACTTAACATTCCTAATACAACAAAGTCTTCTTTTCTCAAGGCATACTCCCAGGAAAGCTTTTGAAACCTGTTAAATTAGTTAAAAGTTAAGCCAAATTGAGTGTGGTGAATGACTGAGATGGATTAAATACGATGTAAATAACAATGGTTCAGATACCACGTTAATTAGTAGGTCCCCTAAATAGAAATAAAAGGCATCTTAAATGAGTGGAGATCGGTCATTAAACCCGTAATATTTTTTAAAAAGTAACTGAAAATGTGTGGTAACTAAGCAGGTCGAATACCAAACAGAGAGGAGTACACGGTGTGAAGTGAAACGATCGGGTGCGCAGCTCTCTTAAACTAGCTTTCGTCCTAGTAATCAGAGAAGGTTTCATTTCTGAAAGTCAATAAAATAGGAAATAAATGTATAAATTAATTGGAAATACGAGTACAAGAATAGTGCAAATGATTCATACACCAATAGGATTTCGAAATGATCTGTGGGGTTAGGGTGGACTCCTTCAATTGTACGGCTTCATGGGGTTACCTTAACTCCTCAAATAACATCGATTATATGTGATAGCTTATAATCTCCTTTCCAGGAAACCCTGTGGAATTACCACTTAAATATATCAAATGTAATCCTGTCAAGTATCGATATGGCTCAATCCTTGATATCTCATAATAATCTTTCAATAAGGTAAATAAATATCTAAAGCCAGAGAGCCCTCACTCCATTTTGGGAGATATGTTGCTAAATGACTTACATAATCACCAATTTTTCTCCCTAATCACATGTCTCTACTCACTTAATCACAACCATATCGTTTCTTAAGGAAGTTGAAAAATATCTATCAATATCATGAGCCCCTCATCCTTTCTCTCCTTATTACACACTCTTATAGAGCTACATTATTTTATATTGATCCACTAGGAAATATAATGTCTCGCCAACCTCCTTTTCATTAGTTCTTAATAATCTGCCAATAATGGATGGATCCGTGAGGGCACAAGCAAAACTGTGTATGTTTGAGGAGTATGTCGTTGAATCAGTCAAGAATCAGTATTTGATATTGATATATCAGTTTCATTCCTTAAAGTGAAAGTGAACTCTCTGAACAAAAGGTGCAATTTTGTGGTAAAAACAGACAAAACTTTCAAAATTATGACGAGCAAGATGCAGTTTTTAGCAAATGTATCCTAATACATGTTTCGGAATAAGTGGCTTCCATCATTAGTCCATGAATAATGACAGAAATGGCTAAAGGGTTTAACCTTAATATACCAGACGTTAAAAAAAAGAGAAAAAAGGAGAGGTAGAAAATTTTAAAAAGTAAAGAGCAGATGGCTTTTGATTAGCCATAATAAAAGATTACGCTACGTGGGACGGTCAATAAGTTTTAAAATTTAGATATAAGGAAACGAGATACGAGGAAAAGTGTTTTATTATTTGTAAATTTAACTACCCTCGACTTCAATGCACTTGCGCCACTTGTTCCTAAGGCTTCGAATTCCCGACAACCAAAAATCTTCCGAATGCTGTGAAATCCACTCCTGGAAGGCGAGCTGGACATCTTCATCGTTTCCAAAAACGGCGTCCACGCAGTGCAGCCTTGAGCTGGAAGAATAAAATGTTGTCGCTATGGGCCAGATATGGACTTTAGGGGGCATGGTTGAGCTCCTCAAATTCGTACTCGTGCAGGGAAGCTTGTGCAACTCTGGCCTTGTGGAGAGCAGCATTGTCGTGGAGGAGCAGGACACCGCATGTCAACTTGCCGCGCCGCTTTTGACGGATGCACTTCTTCGACCCAGCCAGTTCCTCGGCGTAATATTAGCCTGTGATGGTCCTTACACGAGACGCATAGTCCACCATCAACACTCCCTCAGAATCTCAGAAGATGGTGGCCATGATCTTCCCGGCTGAGGGTTGGTTCCGGAACTTGATGGGGGTCGGAGAGCCCCTGTGCTTTCAGGCCATGCTTTCGAGCTTGGTCTCGGGATCCTAGTGATGGACCCACGTTTCATCACCTGTCACTATGCTTGACTCGAATCCCGCCGAGTCTTGGTTGTACAGGAGCAGCAGCTCCTCTGAACTTTAATGACGTTGAAGTCGATCATGGGGCGGGAGGTTTCGTGAGGTTTCTAGGGACCCAACGGGCACAGACCTTGGTCATAGCCAAATTGTCGTGGATGATGTTGATAACACTTCCATGTGATATTCCAAATTCTCGCTCGATTTCTTCGACCTACACCCGTCGATTTTTGAGGATCATCCTCTCCACACGGGCCACATTGTTCTCGTTGGTCACGTCTGATGGGCGTTCTGGACGGGGGTCATCTTCAAGGGACTCACGACCATGGCGAAACTCCCTATTCCAGCGAGCAATGATTGCATAGGAAGGGGCGTTGTTGGTGTTCACTGTCACCATGGGTGCATGGATCTCTTTTGCATTCTTGCCTTCCTTGGTCAAAATTTGATCACTGCGTGCTACTCAACCTTTTTCATTGTTGAAAAATTTGTGACTGACGATCTGCGATGAGCTACTGCTTCTTAAATTGAAGAGGCAGTATCGTGCGGCTGCAGGTCCTGACTTGTCATAACTTGTCCTAACACCCCCACAAACAGACATACTCCTTCCTCTGTTTTGCCCTACCGATTCGCAAAACTTATTGACAGCCCCTCGTATGAACATACATATACAATACACATACATATGTAAAGGGAGATGGGAAATACTAATCATGTGGTTCGCTGAATTCTAATTTTTCGATTTTATGCTGAACTTGTGTACAGAAGCTTACAATGGAAGCCAGTTACTTCCGAAATCTGCATCCTATTAAGATGGAAACACAAGTTCCACACAACCATTTTTAAAAAGTTTATTTATTTAAGGATTTATATTTATTTATTTATTTAAAAGTTTATTTATTTGTAGATTTATATAGGGTGTATAACTAAATTTGTAGTGGCATATTCAATCCTAGACCTTACCTGAAAGTGCACATTAACCTAGAGCCTAGGTAGACTAGGTTACACAGTAACTAGTTGGACACCCTATATGATATGTGAAGTCTCAAAAATTACGCATCAAAGGACTCTTTCTCGTGAACAGCAACGTACCTTTTAACTAAATGATTACAAGTCTCGCATAAGCGCTACTCACTCGCAACGTCATATCAACTAAGCCTTTAGAGAAGACGCAATAAGTCATCGTACAACATATTTGATTTAAGAAGTTTTAGCGTTGCTAATTCGATCTCCAAGATCAGCCAAGAAGTGTTCGACCCTCACTGCCTTATTGAAAATGACCATTTGTGATTCTGCCTCAAAGCTGATCCACATCTGGCATCACGCGAGCTGACTGAAAAGTTTAGGGTCAGCCATCCAGCGATTTTATGTCTGGTGTGATGTGAAGGGAGTGATTTACTGGGAAATATTGGAACGCAATCAGTCTATTGAGGCTCAATTATAGTCAACAACTGCAACAGGTGGCAGATGTAATTGTGCAGAATTGACCAGAATTGATTGATGTCGATTCTGAGAAGTTCTCCCTCACCCACCGTAGTCACCAAACCTGGTGCCGACAAACTAACATCTTTTCCGGGCAATGCAGAAATTCTTGAATGGCAAACCTTCGCAAATGATGACGAACAGAAAACTGCAGGTGGAGAATTCTTTGATAGAAAACAAGTTAAATTTTACAACAAAGGCATCCATGATCTACTCCAGCGTTGGAAGCAGGTGATCGAAATAATGGTCAATAATCGTTCAATAATATGTTTCTTTTGGTGCATTGTTTCGTTGTAAATCTTTCTCAATAAAAGTTGTGCGTGAACTTAGGTTTGAACCTATTAATTAAAAGTTATATTTGTAAAATCTTTCTTAAAATTTGGTTCCTTATTCCTAATTTAAAGCTCGCTACTGAGTAAAACTAATTTTTTAGATGCAATTTTATGTTGAAATGCATCTACTATTTAGTATCAAACAATATGCTTTCATTTTGCGTACATTATCGTATAAACACTTTCACCCGACATTACGAGTTCACTGAAAAATTTCAGACTCTCAATTGAGGAGAGGTAAATAATTATTCCTTTTGGAGGGGATGGCAAAAATATAAATAGGTCATGAAATAACCCTGTAATCTAATAAAAATGAATAAGAAATCAAAGTAGAAACAATTCTAAGCGCAACTAGTTAGATCTCGTTATCTCTAAAAAGAATTTGTGATGTTCGAAGAATTATTCATAACAATCTTTTATTCCCTTTTATAAAAGCTTTCGAAATTCTCCAAAAGAGTAAAAATTAGCGAAATAAAGAGAGCACTCAGCTTCATTGAACGTCATGAATTAGTTGGAACAAATAGTGTAATAATGTCAATATTTAGAGGGCTCTTTCCTGTAACGATACAGTAAAAATAAAATCACCCTGACGTCAACTCTATTCTAAGAAGGCGAATAAATGTGTTTGGCCCGTTTCGTCTAATGGGTTTAGATCCTTTGTTGGAAATCGCTCTTTTCTTTAGTAATATCATGATTAATTTGCATTGTTATGCATCGGTTAAACAGACTCGTTGGCATATTCAATTTTACTATCTTTTCCTACATTCTTCTTTTATTCTTCTCTTGTCATCCTAAGGGTAAAATGCATGCAAACGTACCCTTTATAAATGATGGTTAGGAATGATGATTATTAAATTATAATAAGTTTAGGCACATAAATAGTACTTAGATGTAGCATTTGAAACTCTAGATTATGTAACGCTGCAATAGGTTTTCATCGATATTTGAATTAAAGGTGAGCAAACAGAAGAATATTATATGAAGTGATAGAATAAATTGAAATATGGCACTAGAAATAAATGCTAGAACAACCCTCAAAATCTATAAGTACTTAGTATTTAGTGTGGCGGCTTTTATTTTCGATGATGCCTTGAAATATGCCAGTGGGAGGAACCTACTCTTGATACCGGTGCAAAGTAATTTTATCCTATTCATCTTTTAGAGTTTCCCGATGTCATCGAAACATTTTCAATGGGATTCCTGTGCGAAGTATGTGCAAGCAAGTTCATAAAAGTTACGTGCTTGTTGTTCAAGAAGGTGTTCACCGACTTGACTGATTGGTAAGGGGGTATCCTGCGTAGAAACTTTAGGTGGGGTCATTGTAGTCTTTCAATTGAGGAAAAACATGCTGTTCTAGCAATTCCATGTACGCTAGTGCATTTAGAGTGTCTCGCAATCGCACTAAGGCTTAATGCCTTCTACTAAAATCACCTCATCGTCCATGATACTTTTTTTGCCAAACTTCACACTATTTTTGTTGCAATTGACAGACGATCTTTCGCTTGTTCTGGGAAGAACGAACCGCCTGCCATCGGATCCTAACAATTTGAGCTTAGATTCGTCAACTGTCCCTATAATGTGTTTAGTGAACCAATGCAATTCATGCCTTCAATGGCTTTACCGCGGGTATGCAATAATATTTTTTTTTCCTTCCTCCAGCTGACATGACACATTATGCCACCAGATATTGATGGCCAAAATCAATCTCTCGAGAAAATGCTACAGCTTTCTTCAAACGGTTCTTCTTCACAATTTGGATATTGGATCGGTCTTCCCTTTTTTAGGTCTTCCTTGGAGTACCAATTGATTTACAAGGCTTACATAAATCTGTTTTGTCATAAATGGGCATAATATTATGGACTACGCTTTTGAATGGCTTGGCAGGCTCTGCAATGGGTCCATTTGAGAGACCATCTTGGTAGGGTAGCTTTACGATCAGTTTGCGAATAAAAAGAGGTATGAAAGATTTCTTAGGCATGCTATCTAGTAGATAACTGAAGTTAATTGCTCAGGAAACAATGCCGGTTCTCTCTATACGAAATTAAGCGTTCGGATAATTTTAGACACTTCAATTTTTCTAGTAATTTGCTTATCTCCTAATAACTTTCGTTTTCTTGATTTAAATTTGCAGAATTTTAACCATACGGATTTTATACTTGTAAGTTATCTTACAACAATTTTGGAAAGCTTGGATTTTCTCAGGAAAATGATACTGAAGATGGATTGAAATACAAGTGTTATGAGCATTTTGGACGGTACTGTAAATTGGAAACTAGCAATTTATTTGGGTTATAATATGCAGTTTTGATCCATGTCTCTGTAACTGCAATGATATCAAGCTCTTTCGCCACAACTAATAACTCTACTTCATCAATTTATTTCCTTAAACTGCGCACTGTTATGTAAAAACATGATTTTTTTCGTGTTAAATTTTTAGAACTATGATATACTATATCACTTTCGTTATAATCTTTGCAATGCAGCTAAATCCAGAACATAGAGACTACAAACTTCTTATGAATTATCCACTTTCTCGGGCATTGTGCTGACAAAATAACTGCACATAATTATCTAAAGGTCTGCCAAATCTTGCATATCCTACTCTGTTTAGATGAATCTCATCTGGAATATACAAGACGCGTCGTTTGTAAAAATTAACCCAAAAGTTGAAAATATGTACGACCTCTTCCTAACAAAGCACCATTAACAATTATTAATATCACTTTCTATCCTTATGTTTTCCTGCACCAGTATCTCCTTCGACCAGGTAGAAAAAATATTAATAGTACCAATACGAATTATATGATAAACCCTTTTCGTAGCTTTCTCTGCCAAAATCAGAAATGGAATTAGTTGCCTTCGAATTTACCACTTGCTGGCAATAATATCTCTTATCCTTACTTCTGCCACAAAATTCATCAAGTTGATTCTGCGCAATCGAATCGCCAACTAAACAAACTTTATTTACATCCTTATCCTGAATGCAAGTTAAAACTGTTAACTATTAGGTCTGATTAATTATTACAGGGGAACAATTTTAATCACATTTTCTAGGGATTTAGATTTATCTGCCAATTTTAATTAATTTTTTCATGTTGATTTTAAGTATATAATCCATTTATACCTACATGCTATAGTTATTCTGTAATTTCTATTTTCTCGTATTGCCGAAAATTGCCCCCTTGACGGACAGAGAGGGTGCTTGTAGAAAGCAAATACTTCACAGTACATAGAAGTAAGATAGTAATAAGTGTTATTGTGTAAAATGTTAACATTATTGTTTCTCTTTTTCGGGTCTCATGTTAGAGTGATGGCTACGTCAAGAGGAAATTGCGTTAATGATCCAGACACCTTCTGCTACATATGTGGCTTTTACATGCTAGTTCGCCAAAGGCGAAATATATCAAACTTTGAGATTCGCTCGTATAAGCCAAATTTTGATGTTCCTATTTGCGATCAAGATAAGAAGTGGGACCCACATGCTGTTTGCCATAGTTATGTGGAACATCTTCGTGAGTTAAGAAAAGAAAAGAGAAATGGTCTTCCTTTTGGAATCCCCATGGTGTGGCGAAAGCCAAAGAATTATGTATCAGACTGATATTTCTGTCTGGTGAATACTAAAGCGATTGGCAAGAAAAATCGACACAAGATTGACTACCTCAACATTTCCTCGGCCATCCGGCCAGTATCTCATTCTAAGTCTTTACCAGTTCCGATTTTCAGTGGATATGCTTTCTCTCTTCCTCCGAGGATGAAAATGATGTACCTGATATCGGCGTCCCCAGAATGGTTTGAGACTCTGCAGATTCATCATCAGATGCTGAACAGTCATTAACTCCTCACTGTTTTAATCAAGAGGATTTGAATGACTTGATACGTGATTTGACACTCTCCAAGAAAGCTGCAGAACTTTTAGTCTCCAGTTTGAGTGAAAGACATATGCTTGACAGGTCGGTATGAGTATCATTTTACCGAACAAGGGAGAGTAAATTTGTTAAGTATTCCTCCTAGGACAAACAATTTGTATACTGCCACGATGTTCCTGGTATGTTTACCGAGTTCGAACTTGGCACCTATACCCCTACTGGGTGGAGACTGTTTTTGGATAGTTCTAAGCGTATCCTCAAGTATGTCCTTTTGCATAATGGCAATGACTTCGGTGCAGTTCCTTTCGGTCACTCTGTCGATCTGCGAGAAATTCACAGTGACATAAGAATGGTCATGGATTTACTTAATTATCATGAACACAATTGGATCATACTCGTATGCGTAGAACTTAAGATGGTCAACTTTCTCCTTGGCCAGCAGAAGGGATATACAAAGTTTCCATTCTATATCTGTCTTTGGGACAGTCGGGCCCGTGACAAACACTGGTTCCAAGAGGATTGGCCAGTTTGGGAAACTTTAAAAGCAGGAATGCCAAACATTGTTAATGATCCAATTGTAAGACGAGAGAAGATCGTTTTCCCTCCACTTCATCTCAAACTGGGGTTGATGAAGCAGTATGTCAAGGCGTTGATCGCTGACAATGATTGTTTTCAGTACATAGTATCGGCGTTTCCTGCTTTGTCATACAAAAAATAAAAAAAGAGTATTTGATGGTCCCCAAATCCGAAGACTTCTGAGTGATTCTAGATTCGTAAACACCATGAATGAAAAATAGAAGGCCGTTGTTCATAACTTCTTAGGAAACAAAAAGCGCATAACTACGAGGATCTGGTTACTAATATGTTTTAAGCATATCGTGATCTGGAATGCAACATGAGTGTGAAGCTGCATTTCCTAAATAGTCACCTCGACCGATTCCCAGAGAATCTGGGAGCCGTGAGCGATGAACAAGGGAAACGCTTCCATCAGGATTTGATGACGATGGAAGAGCGCTACCAAGGTCACTAGGATAAACACATGATAGCAAACTACTGCTGGACGATTAGAAGATTTCAGCCAGAGAAAAATTACAAGAAAAAGAGTTACAAACGCAAATTTCTGCCCGATTAAAATCAAGAAGAGGTCATCCAGCCTGATGTGGGGCATTAATAAATTAGCATCTATTTGATTACAGTATTTGCAATTTTAATGTGTAATTCAAGTTTCCTCTCAGATGCAATAAAATGTTTGTGCAAAAAAACTTGCTTTACTATAAATAACGTAAAAGGACGTTTTAAAATTACTTCAGGGCATGATGATAGGCGTGATAAAATGAAAATTATTGTATAATATTAGTTATTGATATTTCCAAAAATCTGTATCATTTAGAGAGAATCTGATTTTAGATTTGAATTCAGTATTCTCGAATTAGGTAGAAAAATGTACTTTTGTCAATTCACCAAATACATTGTTCTCCAGTGTGATCAGTATTTTCTCCTTATGGGATCTGCGAGGGCACCTCAAAGTAATGGCTCAAAAGAAACATTAAACTTAGAAGGTGGGGGTCCTCCTACACCTTAATAAACTTCTGTTGCAGACGAGGAGTCGCAGTGCTCAGGTTTACAAGTCAGGGCATCAAACTTAGCTTAAAGCTGGGCGATTTCTTGCTACAATCGCATAAGTTTGACTTCAATCTCTCGCCGATTAATACAGCATCAAATTACGTGGTTGACTCTTTTAAGCGCGCCCACTTATTACAGATTACTGATTTTCAGATTTAGAGTGGAATAAAGACCAAATGGTCTACTCATAGTTTACTAATTATATATTCTGAACATATTAATAGATGAACTTTGCATGACTACAACAGGTAATCCATTCAGTATCCGAGGAATTTTCTAGGAAAGGAAATTTTGCGCAAGTACTGTCTAGAATCGTTTGTTTTTCAGTTTGAATCTCTAGGGGTGCAAAGATGTATCAGAGAGAAAATTCCTTCCAACGTGAGAATATAAATAGCCCATTAAATTACCAACTCAGGACGGACTCCGCCATAGCGTGATGGCTAGAGTATTGGCCTTTAGATCTAAAGATATCGCGTTCGAAACTCTCAAAGTCCACAATTTTTACGAAGAAAAATCACGAAGAAAACGGAACTCAAGGAAAACGACTTAAAGGGCTAACTCATCAAGAATCCAAGAAATCATAAACTCATCAAGAAGCGAGAAGAACGAAGCAAGAAGAAATCATCACGTCATCAAAAATCAAGAAGAAATCATCACGTCATTAAGAATCAAGAAGAAATCAACACGTCATCAAGAATTAAGAAGAAATCATCACGTCATCAAGAATTAAGAAGAAATCATCACGTCATCAAGATTCAAGAAGAAATCATCCACGTGATCAAGGAATCATCACATCGAGATAAATGCAATAAATGGAAGATACATCAAGAAAATAAAAATCGAAGATCAAGAATTTACCCAACCAACTTTAAGAAGAAGGAATCTCAGCCAATAAGAATACCAAGAGGCAGATAAATGGAAGACAAATGTTTCAAGGGGCAACTTCATCTCAAGAAGTAATAAATAGATTCGAATATAGAAATCTCAAGATGAAGCATAATATTGATAAATAAATTAAGAAAAGAATAAAGGAAAAGGCCCCTCCCCCATAAATCTATCAATTCGCGTATTCGCGCTTTTGCCAAAGTCAAAAAGAGATCCAAATTCAGTATCCGTATAGCTATTTAGGGTTTGAAAACCTAAATATGTTTGCTGCGAAAAAAAGTTTTAACATGGCAACTTTTTGTTGTAGAGCTATTTTCATTAAGATTTTTATTCAGAAAATTAAATCAGGCCATATATTAAAATTATAAACATATGAACCTATTATATGTATGTAAAGTTTTACTGTCCTGTAAGATATTATGATAACCAGTGAGTAGTCTAGCTAAATAAACAGAAGCAATAAAGCCTAAGGACCAAAATATTTGCTCCTGACATAATTTCACCCATGCATCCTGTTAGCACAAATTTTTTTTCATGTGTTGACTCCGGTTATTCTCTTTTTTGATGTTATTGTTTTAAATAATATTTATAATGAAATATGCACTAATAAAATTCTCTTGGTATTTTCTATATAAGTATGTAGATTATTTTTCAGATAAACAAATCTAGATATGTTGGTTATTTCTAAACCAGTGATATTTTATTAAGAACTCGATCAAATTTAGTGAGAGGTTATTCTTGGTGGTTATTATATCGTATGCTTAGAATGCGTCCGTGATATTTGATTCCAAATGACGATGTGAAATTTTGCAAACATTTAATCTTTCATGTATTGTCAAAGCTATTAGACAAGACTTCTGGTCAGTATTTTCTAAAGAAGACAAGAATGTAATCTCCAATATGATGTGACCATACAAAAAAGATGCCTCCGAAATGAGGTATTGCTATATATGTATAAAGAGAATTCTAACTAGAGGGACATGATCTAATGGACTTGCGGAGAAAATGGCCGATTGAGCACTTTTAGCCACTAGGTGGCGCAACCTGGTAGTCAACTTATATCATATTTAAACTCAGTGACCTCAATTACCTTTGTTCGCATTAGTTGTAGCTGGCTATATTGAGCCAGCGACTCGTTGCCGAGAGAAGATAAACACAACACAAGATGTGCCTAACCCATAGACCTGCTTGCTTTGCCGCAGTTAAAAATGAACTATGTCACAATTTATCCTGGTCACATTTATATATGCTCGTTCATGTGGTGATGTGACTAAGGAGTAGAACCAGGGAAATATTTGTGGATTTATTTAGCTAGGCATTGGCGCAGCTAGCAAAAACTGGCAACCCAATGATGGTGCTACTTGGCAACCTCACGCTATTCTTGGCCTATTTATTCTGGTAACAAGAAGGGGCGGAGTATTGTAATTCACTCAACTCTCTCGTTGCTACCATCGATTCGCTGCAAGTGCTAGCTTTCACATTAGCCTCCAAGAAACTAATCATCCAAGCGAGCCGCAAGTGGCCTGATTTGGGGCAATCAAGAAGAATTCTAACCATAGACCTTGTTTATAAGGTTACTAAATTGCGAGTGTGTCTACTTGTGGGGGAATTCCACGTGGAATTTCTTTTCCAGCACGGAAGTAACGTCCATGCGCTGAAGAAGATTCTAGAATTTAATTAGGCTTAAATTGGTAAGTCACCCCCCCATCCACAAGTGGTAGCCTCAAACCGCGTCCACCACGGACCATCACTACGCGGGTTAGAATCGCCTCGACGTGAAGATTCGAGGCCATTTGAGAGTAGCGCTGTTCCCTTCACACTGCGGTGGGGGCGGGTGAGCCTCGGATATATATAGGGCTCGTCTTTTATGTGGGAGACACATAGTTGAGGAGTCTTGCCCGGAACCAAGAAGTTTCCCCTAGTTCCAAGTCGGGTGCTAACAACAAAGCAAAGTGACGGCTGAACTTTTGTGTCTTGGAATTAACCCAGCCAGTGTGGTAATTTCATTTAACGATCGCCACCGAGCGATTTTTCCGACTCCACTCATCAATTCCTGTCGAAGCCCTCCTCGTTCGCCCCTCGTTTTCGGGTAGCCGAAATACTCTCCCCTGGACCGGACGTTACTGCCCCCCCGCTTTTGGAGAACCGCCATCACGTCAACTTCCCGCTCAGAAGCTCCGAGCGCCTTCACCCCCACGTTTATTGCCTGCAGAAGACATCCTTGAAGCCTTACCCTGACGTCTCACCCAGAATCCTCCGTAAGCCAACCTCTCTCCTCCTTCGGCAATCTATTTGAGTTAATCCTCCCCATTTGAATAGTCTCCTTCTGTAATACATTAACTTTTAACTTGCCCATCAATTCTCTTATTGTATGTAAATAAAATTATATTTTGTACATGCCTCTTTAAATAACCTTGAGCTTTGCCAGTGCCCAAATTTTTCATGACCTCGTGGCGTTCCATCCCTTGTCGGTTCGTCTTTAAGTTATTGGTCCCTCCCCCATAGATATAATATGGTATTGATATAATGTAATGTCATACTACGACACTACTTAACCAACCACTCTAGTACTAAGCTGACTGCAAGGGCGTTGATTTTTAGATCACGTATTTTATCTCTATCTTCGTATGGTAAATTATTTGGCTCACAGACTTGTGCATTAGTGCTATTTTAAGCTCCTAACGCACTTTATCTTATTGAAAGAAGAAGGTTAAAATCTTATGTACTTATGAGCGTAACATTAAAAAAAGTGAATTCTAATGATCCACTTTATTGTACAAACTGAAGTGGGGAGGACCCAAGGTCCTCCATATTTCAGCTTAGTAATGGTTACCCATGCATCCTGGGAAACTTTACTCTTACAAATGTTTGTCAGGAATAGCATGGACTTTGCCACTCTTTGCAAACCTTTGCGAGATTAAAGCTGTACAAGTAATTTCAATGATTTCAAATGAATCTTATGTTGTCGTAGGTCAGGTTAGATTTCCTGACCTCCGTTTGATTCCTTTGACTTGGAAGGGAACATGGAAAGCCCGCAGGACACTCTGCGATTGGCTTTGCCCTGAATGATGCACTTTAAACGTGGGTTGCACTAAGTCGAGTAAGAGGGGCTATTTTCCTTAACCGAATTAAATCAACTAACTAGGAAGTTCTGAATATCAAACTGGATGAAACAAAATAATATTTACTACTGTACAAACAAGAATAAAATAATTGATACAACATAGAAATACAAAAGAACTAAATGGAAAAAAGGTTTACACACCATAGCTCCAGGTAGAAGCCGTGAACACGTACACTCAAACGTACACGACCGACAAAAGTGAAACTACCATTCCGGGTGGATCTGCCGCCCAATGATTTTTGTACCCGAGAGAAAGGAAGGGGGGTACGAGCATCGAGCTCGATTACTTTTCAACGGCACGGTTGGGCTTGCACTTGGACGATTAGTACTCGGCCTGCTTAAAGTTATGAAAGAGAATACAACCTGCTTTCTAACAACCACTGCTAGCCTTGAAGGGAATAATCGAGGTAGTATTTTGCCGCGGAGAAGCTGAGACGAATACAGCAGTGTGGGATTCTCCTCGTTCCTAGTTCTTATTTTTTTCTTATTTAATTTTCTTGTCTTTGGGCTCTGGGGGTAAGGGAGGCCGAGAAAAAGAATTCTTCTGTGTCACATCCTCTTTAGTAAAATACTAATCTTACCCAGGCTAGCGCTTAACTATTTATACGGGCCTGCCGGTAGTCAATTTTACCGAGGCGCCAGAAGTGGAATCTGCTTTATCTATACAGCAGCGCAGGAAGTGGATTTTGCTTTATCTATACAACGGCGCCGGGGGGAATTTAAATCTTTACGTCATCTCCCGAAAACTCTCCTTGTTACAATTAAGCTCGCTATAGGACGTCTTATCAAACAGAAGTTAACTAAAAAAAAGCCGATCGTGAGTTCTTCCCGTCCTACCCGTCTCTCTCTCTCGATCTCTGATATCCATTTCTCTCATCTATGACATATGTAATTAGATTGTTTATAGCTTAGAAAATATGAATACTAAATGTTACAGCCAGCAGAGATTACTTTTTTACCATATCACTTGCGGAGAGGTAATTAATGTCAGTCGCTTAATTTTTTTATGATTTGATACTATTTATCGTTTAAGATACCAAATTATAAGCTTGTTGGCACTATTGCTAAGAAATTGTCTGCAATTAGGACCTACTTGCTCTTTGCTTTGAATCAAATTCAAAACCATAAAGGCTATTAAATGCTCAGAGGGAATTTGGAAGACGGTGAATGTCTAACTTTGCTCTCGAGAGCTGCAAGGAAAGTAATTGAATCTTATGTTTTTGGAAAACTAAATTATTAATTGTACGATATCATTAGAATGTGAAAAAAGAATTGGTAACACATGAAATATATAATATTCACTTGAAATTAAATTTGTTAATGCGAATCAATTTAATTAGTGTACTACTGAATATCTGTTCACTGTTATCAATGCGAAAGCACTAAATGTAAGAATTTTAAACTATGCTTTTGACCTATGTTAAAAGTAGTGACCAACCAACACTTTAATACATTAACTAGCCAACCGACCAACCGAACAAATCTCGTTAGTAGTTTTTATATCTTTAGTTAGTTGATTTGACAACTCCTACGAAAAAGGTTAGACCCTCTGTTTAATTCATTCTAATTTGTTTTCGGGATTTTTGTTGTTTTATTTTGTTTAGAATTTAATATAATAGGTTATACTATTGTTTACTCTAGTTACTCGTACGTTTATTTTTTTATATTCAAGTCAGTTTATGTTATAACTTCACTTCTTTCTATTATTTTTAAAAATTACACTGGATAGTATTAATTAATTTTATATATTGTGATTTGTGTTTTTACTTTAAGCTCAATAATTGTCAATTTTATTATTTTAACTTGTCTTCATCCGCTTTTTTAGCCATTAAATAATGCATTCTTTTAACTGTTATCCTTAATATTCCTTTCATTTCTCATTAGTCGATACAGTCACTAACGTCCGGCCTATAAATGATTAGTGTAATCACTTGGGTCTTCATATTCCTAATATATATATATATATATATATATATATATATATATGATAGAGAAACCACTGTATAGGAGCCAAAGTTTAATTTACGAGACTAGTCTCGTAAATTACACTTTTGGCTCATATACAGTGGTTTCACTATCATATACCATAACTAGCCATTGAGTTATTTTACTTATATATATATATATATATATTTTTTCTCTCTTTTCTCCTACAAGGACAACCAGTAACTAAGCGGAGAATGTCCCCTGGTGTCACGACCATGCCTATGTTCGTATGTTCAAGTCCTGTGAGAAACCTAGGACAACGTCTCCAAAAACCTTATCGATGTAAATACTTATGTAGCCCATCAATTGCCAATCTACTTACTAAACGATTATATAGTGTCATTTCCAAAGATTTAAAGATTTCTTTCATATTTGTGCCATAAAATTAGGAATTTGCTTTGATGAAATCAAATTTGCAAAACAGGTATTAAATATAAATGTTTGTATCGCTCAAACTCTATTTTTTTTTAAAGCACAATTTGAATTTCCTGCTTTGATCCCATTTAAATCAAATAATTAATACACGGACATTTTTTATTTATTTTACGCCGTGAGCTCTTATAAATATGTTTCCATCGAGGGAAATTCCTGTTTAATTTGAGCGATAATTTTTTGCTTTAGTTATTTTATGTATGTTATTTTATCCACTTTTCATCCCTAAATCGTCATGCCTGCAATTTCTAAAGTAATAATTTTTTTGTCTTAATCCTGAAATGTTAGCCCTTTTCTGACAAATACATAGTTTGGGGTATTTTTTTCCACACGGTGTTTCTAAGACCAATTTTGTCAAAATCATCATTAAAAAAATGCATGAAACCAAGTTTTTCAAAATTGGACACTTGAGAATTAAATTTGATATGCATACACAGAGTTAACATCTCTGTCTGTTTGTCTCTCTCTCTCTCTCTCTTGCGTATAGGTGATCAAAGAATAGTGGATCAATTTCTCCACCATCCGCAGGGGATTGTATGTATATGCATATAACTTTGTAGCAATTGGATTTCTATTTCTAATTTCACGCTAATTTGACCAAAATTCATTTAATTTGGAATTTTCATAAAAAACCAAGAATGCCAAATACACTGATGAAAACACAAATTAAACACTGGATCTATTTACAATCCCCATTTAAATCCAAATGTTCAACATGTGCAAAAGAGCCAGAGCCATTATTTTACTTTTAAGGTTAGGCGCGTTAAAAGTTATGCACATACATACGGTCAACGTCCGAAGTGTTATAAGGAGGATAGTCACCTTATGCACGTCAGACTGTAAGGCCAGTCAGAATATTTAGTACTAGTAGAAGAATATAAGAAGGGGACATAGATTGGCTACACTAGCTACCATTAGAATTCCCCCGGTGGACGTCATATATCATCAGAGAGGGAAAACCACTTAGAAAGGAAAGAAAATGAGGAAAAAAGAAAAGGAATGTTATGGCCTCTATTAAGAAAGCGAATGATGAGGGCTTGACAGAGAACTTTAAGGCCTCTTAAAACTTTTTGATGTGCTTCGTTTGAACTTTACTTTCAAAATAACAATGAAATAGTTACCTTTTGAGATTGGAAAACAACGCTAATGATGTACTTAGATCTGGTTCATTGACGACTGTTAAATGAAAGGGTTCCTTCGAAATTGCGTGGTGCTGAAGTTAAGCAACGACATCCTCTAATTCCATATATAGTTTTATTATAAAATCAAAATTATTCTTAAAATACATTAAGGTTAAAATAATTTGAAATTTACACAAAATCTATAATATCAAGTTCATTGAGGATTTTGTGCATAGCTAAACACTCGTAGAAAATTTAAAATGAGTATAATTTTCGAATCTCTACCGGCATTACTTAATAAGTACTCTGACAGCTATGATAAACTCTATAAAAAGATAATTTTATGAAAGTTTGTAGTTACAGTTCAATCTCATTTTGTCATTTTAAGGGGACAATTAACTTTCAAAATCAACTTGATTATATGCTGGCGCATAAAATAAAAGCTAAGTCAATCATTTAATAACTAGTTTTATTATTGACAAAGTTTATCAGCTTTAAACTCTCAGAGGGAGAGAGAGGGAGAACGAGGATGGGGGAGAGAGACACATAGAGACAGATACAGACAGATACACGCAGATAGAGAGACAGACAGACAGAATATATAGATGTTAACATACTTATATATTTTGGCTACTTTGTTTTCGCGACAACTACAACATTGATGTTTATATTCAGCGATTTGAAAGTGTGGCTATCAAGTTCCGTATATAATGAATTCTCGTTTGGGCCAAAAGGAGTCTTTTCTCCAGGTCGAATTTGTGCTTAGAAGAATCATGAATGCTTGGTTGTGCGCATGTAACCTATAATATCCTTAAAAAGGTCTGATTTGTTCTTGCTTGACCAATGTCTAGTAATGTTTAGACCAGTAGTCGAACATTATTGGCTACTTTACTATGACATGCAGAAGAAAATAACACATTATCTCTCCATCCCCAGCTTTCGAACACACTCCTAACCTTTGTCAAGTTTTCAAACCAAAATTTTCAATTAATAGAACACTGATTGCCAGAATCCTAAAGATCTTTAGTAACATTTTTCATATTGAAAGATAATTATAAAACAAACCAGGCAATGGCTTCGTCAATCCCATCTACGGGGGAAGCTTGCGCTTCGCACCTAAGATTAAAATTTAAAATCTAAAAAAGCAATTATAATAATTTTCAAACGGAACTCTAAACTAAATTTCCCCCCTTTCAAAATATTACATTGCTAAAATATAGTTATAGAATAGAAGATATATATAAATATATTTTCTTAACTTCACCATTTGTAATTCTTTGGGTTTTAAAAAATTCACAAGATTTCGATACTTATACTTATTTCTGAACTTCACCATTTTGTTTTTGATATTATAAAATAATTATTAGAGATAATCAAACTAAGATGAAATTATTATTCAAATACTCAAAAAAATCCCGGGCTTAAATATAGAGTTAGTGATGATGATGATGATGATGATGATGATGACACGCAGACTAACTTAATCTAACTTGGGTTTGTTTAAATAAGTAGATTTTAAATGATTCAGTTACATTCTATGATTTTTTTAATATTTTTTAGTAATTATAGATATTTAATACATTAGAGATTATTTGCGAATCGTGTATAAGTTACATGACATTAATCATATTAAATTTCACTTCCTTAGAAGAATTTTATAGAATTACGAACTGACAAAGACTCTGAGGTCAAATCCAGGCTAGTACAAAAAAGGAAAGAAGATCGTGGATTAAAATAAAAATTAATATAAATATAGTACCATTTATACCTAATTTTAAAAAAATCTAAACTTATGTTGAAGCAATATTTATCGATGCTATTACTAAACATTGAATTACGGGCATTTAATATCTTGCGTAGTCTTAAATCTTTTGTTTACTAGCTTGAATCTATTATTTCTAGGTAGCGCTGGAATTATTTAACTCAAAATTGAACGCTTACTTAATATTTGTTATGGAATTTAGTATTTTAAAGACTTCTATTAGTAGTCGGAACAAACGACGATATTCTAGTTTAATTATCTTGAGAAACTTTAGTCTATGTTGACATGATTTATTTGTAAACTGATGGATTAATGTCGTCTTCCATGATAATGACTTTCAAAGTCTTTGAGGTACCTGTGTATATTATGACTCAACAAAGACTCGTTCATTTAGGCAAAATAGAAATAAATGGAAATGGATGAAAAATAGGTGGTAATTCGACCGATGAACTACAACAAAAATCGAATACGATTTCTTATAAATATTTCTATTTTTTTATAAAGATACGCAAAATGCTATATAGTGTATGAATATCTTAGATATAGAATATATAGCACTTTTACGAATTAAGGCACGAAAATTTGTTCAAAATAAATTGGCCGCCATATTGTCATTGATAGCTTGTTTTTCTTGTTCCCCCAAATAATTCTTAGGTTAGTTTTTAAGATCGGTTAATTTTTGTGGGTTTGACTATTTTGTTTTTGTAAGGTGTTAGGTTTTGTGTTCAGTTTGTCGCGCCGGAAAGGAACCAAACAAGTAGCTTTTTCTAGCGAAACGCCGTGCTACTAATTTTGATAATTTGACAGAAAAACTAAACGTGTTTAAACAACCTACTACCCTTAACCTTCTACATTCTAATGAAATTAGCATCATCATTGGTAATATGTATTTCTTGAATCGGTTTAATGAATCTTCCCCCGCCCTAGAGTTTTATGATTGCAGAGCAGCGGAAATAATAGCTTTATGCCTTGGAAAATTCTATTTTCGAGTGTTAATAACTTGGAAAATATTGTTTTTCGCGCCAAATAAATAGCAATAGATAATTCAGATAGGCATTTGTAAGAGTTTATTAAAAAACGTGGATTGTTTCATTTGTTCAAATAAGAAAACATAGAAAAAGAATATTAGAAAAATAGAAGGTGAATGATTAAAATAATATTCCAACTATATTAAAATATAAAACAAAACAAAACAAAGACCAAATAACAAAAACACAAAAGAAGGTCTGCTGACCAAAGAGTCACGTGCTCTCAACTATTCTGATTTATGACCCTACGACCTTTAAAACTTTAAATAATTGCCTGGTGAACCTTGAGAGGAACTTGGTAATTATATCATTCAAAAGAAAACGTAAAACGACATAAGGGTTTCAGAAATCGTTAGAATTGGCCGAATAGTTATGATGTTATTGCCAAAATAATTCACAGGCTAACCTTGGGCAGACTTTAGCAATTATATCATTCAAAAGAGAATTTGAAACAACATAAGGGTTCGTTAGAATGGGCCAAATAGTTACAATGTATTACCAAAAGAGATTAAAGCAAAATGAGGACCGACCGACCGACATAGTGAGATATAGAGTCACCCGCAACTAAGCACACGTGACCCAAAATAAGACGAAAACAAAGTAAAACAAATAAGAAAAAAAACAAAATAAGCAAAAAAGTGAGAACAAGAAGTGAGGATGCTCCTGCTTTGGGGGAAGGTGCGCCTCCCTCCACCCTGCGCAAGAACATGCGGCCTACAACAAAGATATTCAAATAAAATAATGGAGGCCAAACTCCCCCCAAAAGTCAAATAAAGTAGTCTAGAAGTGTGTGTACGCACCCTTTCTTCAAATACAGATCCCCCATAACTTCCTATAATCATTATTCTAGGAAATGGACTTTGGATTTGGGTTATTTTATTCTCTAGTTTTAGACAATACTTGCGGTAAGGACAGGATTGCGATGGGTTCATCGATGGCAGTTTGAATGTTGGTAGAGTGGCTCAGGATGTGCCTGAAATTCATTCGTTTAACCCTCGAATTGTGCCGTTGATATTCCTTAAATACTTATGCTTTATATATCAACAGGATGTGAATATAATTGCAAACAATAATATTGCAAAGACTATTATTAAATATTTTTAAACTCAATCAGATTAATTCTATATATATATATATATATATATATATATATATATATATATATATATATATATATATATATACATATATATACAGGGTCACACACCCAAAACGAGCCCTAACTTTCGATAGGCCTCATGTCTTAATTTTCTGCAAGGATTGAATGAAACTTTGATGATAACTAGTTTATTGTGTTTAAAAACATCATATCAAAACATGAGAGTCTTTGAACTTTTCTTCTTTATTCTAGAACACGTGTTCGAGATGACCTCCATTTAACTCTGTGCATTTCTTGAGGCGCAGCACAAAGTTGTCCATGACGTCCTTACACCCGACCGACTAATGGCTCTGATCTCCTCCCTGATGGCTTCCTTGAGTTCCGTGATGGTCTTGGGTCTCTCTGCGTATACTCTGTCTTTAAGGTAGCCCAAGAGAAAGAAATCTGAGGGCCTAAGGTCTGGGCTGTGGTTTGCCTGCTCAAAATTAGTATTGAGACTGATCACACGGCCACCAAAGTTCTCTTTCAGCCAATCTCGGGACAGGTTTGAGGTGTGAGAGCTCTTGCTTAATCTTGCTGGAACCAGAACATCCCCATAAGCGATGGGAACAAACAGGTTTGACGACCTCAATATACCGCTCCTTGGTGAATGTCACTGTCGCGCCAGATTCCTCAAAGAAAAATGGTCCGATGATGCGTCTGGATGAGATTGCAGTTCATACCGTGCACTTAGGGGAGTGTAGGTGCTTGGTAGCTAGCTAATTTGGTTTGAAGGTCCCCCAGAAGACATTTGTATTCAAGTTTTCCTTTCTTTCAAGATGTAAGTGAGATTCATCCGAGGTCTAAAGGAGGTTAAGGAAAATATGGGTCTCCTGAATCTTAGCCTTTCTCTGCTCCTTGTCTGAGGCTGTAGAGTCTGCTTCGTCTCTATTCTGTCTGAGTAGGTAATTACATCCATTACTAGCAGTCTCTTGTAAGTCTCACGGGATATACCGAGCGACTGACTTCTCTTGCGCACAGAGCATTTTGGACTCTGTTGAACTGACTCTCTCACACTCTCGACAAGCTCAGCTGTAAGCTTCCTGGGGTATCCTGAATGGCTTGGACGGTTGTCACTGCGTGCATTGAGGTTTTCCACTGTCCCATAGTTCTCGAAGTGGTCAACCCAGTCCTGAATTTTGCTCTTGGAGGGCGCTTTTCACATTAAAACTGATGCACGAAAGTGTCCAGCAATTTCTTGAATGAGCCTGTCTTCTAGTAATGTTTGACGCAGTATATTATTTGCTGGATCTCCCATTGAGATCTAGTTGTGTTTACAGGTGTTGCTTCTGTCATGTTCTGCAAAGTAAGGGTGATTAGTGAATGAATGAAGGATATATCACAAAACGTGTGTACAGGCCCGTTTTTAGGGGGTCACCCTGTATCTATATATACATTATATATATATATATATATATATATATATATATATATATATATTCACAGACTATTTTTTATGTAATTTGTTGTTGCAATATAACAATATCGAAGTTTGTCATGTATTAAATTATAAATTGGATATATTTTATTTACTATTGACCTGCTTCCACCAAATATCAGCAAAGAGTGACCAAAGGCCTGATTGATCATTCCAGTGTAGCTCAAGGAAAGAAGGAACGTTCATAGGACAAAGGCCTTTAAGGGTGAACTAGAGTACTCTTCTGGGGAATAATCTAACGAGACAATAAGCACACAGTTGAGTACAAAAGAATTAAATTACAGAGAGGCGTTATAATCTAGTGGTGATCATTACAATTGCAAAACGTCCTAAGCATAAATGTAGGGGCCTAAAGTGAAAATTACCTTTGAACAGAGGCGCACACTTAGTAAAAAAATACAAACTGCAGATTTACGAGCTTTAAACCTCTTTTTGGGAATAATCCAACGAAGAAATACCCACACAGTGAAGGAGAAAACAAGAAAGTATATAGGCACTAAAAATACAAACTTCAAAGTTTTTGCGTCGGAACATTGTGAAAATTAATAAGGGCATATCCCATCCGCTGAAAAAGAGTGGGGAAAACGCAAGGAATAAGAGATAATGAATGGAAAGGAGGGAAAAATATAATGGAGTATAGGGACTGCCATACTACTTTAATTAGCTTATTATGCTGGGGTTCAGAAAGTAGGTCCTACGCCTCCCCAGACGAATTTGAAACCTGCATGTCAGTCAGAGGCTGAGAAATGTTACACAGCAGAAAGGTTCGAGCTAAAACAGGGCCAGTGCAGAAGATGCCAGCAAGATTATATTCTAAAAATTAAGTATCAGAGAATTTTGCATAGAAAATCAAGAATAATAAAATTGATATCGCTTAATTTACCACAACTAAAGTTATTCATTTGGAATGTTTGTGCGAAAGAGATAAGAAGAAAAGAGTTTACTATACTATACTAGAGACTTTACTAAACTTTAATGAGCAATTTTATTTACCAAAGGGTTTGAGGTCTCCGTTGTAGCTCAGGAAAGGCTTGTCGAACAATGACAGTCCACAGGTTGTACAAAACACTAATGGTGAGGATGCAGAGCCAGTAGAAATAAACGTTCCCGTAAGGGTTGATTACTGTACGTGGCTGCCTCGGCTTTTTTTTTCTTCGGATTTTGGGGGAACCAGTTGAGGTTCTGCTGATTTCCTCTTCGTCTGGCTGATCAACAGTGTCCTGTAATGAGAAAGATAGATACCATTAGCCAGAAGTAGAGAGAGAATTAATATGGATATAAGTGTTATACGAGCCATAGAAAACCATAGCTATAACAAGGATGGCATCTTTGCTAGAAGTGTAGACAATTATATTAAAATAAATTGAATTGCTTAACCAAAGGAGAATACTCAGTGTAGTATGGTAAAAAGGTGGCTTATCTCTCTTGGTCTCGAATCGTAACAAAGGTAAAAACATTTCGTAATGGACCCTAACTTGCATCATGGGAATAAACGATTTCAACAGAATGCAGGAAAACTGAACAGAGAATATAGAATCACCTGATTTACTTTCATGTTCCCCCAAACTTTAAGACCTTTGCATAATTGATTATAAAAATACCTTTATATTGATACATGTATATAAGAGAATATATATATATATATATATATATATATATATATATATATATATATATATATATATATATATGGATGAAGATGGGGGGGAAAAATATATACTAACTTATTCATAAATAAGTTTAGGTAAGGGTAATAGTAAAAATTCCTTAATATGGGTGGCGTTTCTGAAGAGGGCTGAGGAACTCCAGGAGACTTTTCTGGCTGATTAAGGTAGTCTTACTATTGCTTTTACTTAACCGCAGTGACCTGAACGTTATTGTTCAAATATAAAACAGATATTCATAAATATATAGAGAGGTAGTATATGAGAAACCACCTGTCGTACGAGAGTCTTCTTTACTGGAGTTTTGCTCCTCTAAAGCTTCCTTAAAGTAGATAGATACTAAGAAAAGAAATAAGCATAATTGCCGGCTTATACATATCATAGACGAAACGCTACTCTATCCTAAAATATACATATAAACCCGCGGTTCTGTGTATTACTTTTCTTAGTTTCTTGTTACTCTGAAGAAGCTCCAGAGGAGCAAAACGTCTGTAAAGGAAAACCTCGTACCACGTCTGGTTTCTCGTATCCTGCCGTTCCATATGTAGTCGAAGAGACTCATTAATAGTTATAAATATAAGTAGGTGGGAAGGGAGGATTAGAAAAAATCATGGCAAACAGTCCTTTTGTTACTGACCTTTCACTCATCTTGAGCTTCCACAGTGACAAGAAAATACAATAATCCATTCGATTCAGTGAAATTGGTGATGAAGCAGAATGAAAGTATTTATCAAAGGAGTAAGCAGCTAAAGCGCCTGTGTTTAGGCTGTCGATTTTCCCCAAATGCCACCTTCTATACCATTATTTAGGGTTAACGATGTTCTTGTTTTTGTTCCTTAAAACTATTCATCTTCTTGTTTATCCTTTTTCATTCCTCTTTCCATATTCTTTCCTTTTGTTTCATAGAGTGAAATAAATCATTGGTTATATTAAATTCCTATATCTTTCTTTAAAGGATTTTTTTTCATTTTAATTTACGCCTATAGAATATTTCTGTACTTATAGCATAGCTACTTGGCGTTGCCCGGGATATAAAGTCCAGTCACAAATAAATACAGATGCATATTTTTTAAATTCTTATATTGTAGCGCTGATTATTATTGTTATTTGTAGGGTTAGGACAGATTCAGTAGAGTTGTGCACGCTCTCTATCATATAATATCATAAAATATATAATATACTTACAATGAGTAAACGTTCCACCGCGTGCACCTGGCAGTTTACGCGCACACTTGAATGACCGTTATTATGAGTGAATAACGTTGTGACTGCAGGAACAGATCGAGCTTCTTATAGATATAGATACGCGAGTGTTCAAAAAGTTCAAGCAATCGATAAAGTTTTAAAGATTAGAAAGGTTATTTTCTACTTAACCTATTTTGAATCAAAACACTTTTACAACTTTCTAAAACCCCTTCCATTAGAAATCAGTCTTTGAAATGGAGCCTGCCTTCCAAATTGGCCTTGAAAATTGCTTAAAGGATAATTAATTCCTTTGATTTTTGTTCTATTTAGTAAATTAAAAGGTTATACGATTAGTATAGCACTGAGTAGCTACCATCGCACCACATCGGGCTCGCCTGGCGCACGCTTTTCATCCACTCCAAACAATTGAGTGTATCCAATAAACCGAGTTAACAGCCCTAAAATAACTGTAGCAATTTGGTATTTTAACCACTTTTGGCGACGCAGTACAATGGATCCTTTTTAACCACCCATGTGGGGCACGCTATATTTTACGATCGTATGGAAAAGAGCAATGTATGGAGTGCGAAGGTGGCCATCATTTATATACCCACCGCATACCATAAATGCGTACATTTCACTCTTCCTTAAAATTAGAGGGAATTAAATGCGAGCTGCCAAATACGCTGGGATAGCGATTGCCTTCAAAAGTCTCGTAGTTTTGTGCCTAAAAGTCCTTGGCATGAGCTGGACCATTGTTAGTGAATGATATGTTACGAAGTATTCTACAAAATTTATATATTAGATTGGCCAGAAAGTCATGCCTCACTTAGGAAGCGGAAAGAAAACAACATTTCTTCTTAAAAATAAAGTCCATCATTCTCTATGATCTTCTTCCAGCGATCAGCCAGCATCCAAATCTGTTCCAGATACCAGTCAGCTTTGAATAAAAATACTGTCAACAGGCTTCCGCTTTCTGGCCAACCATATAATAAAATATGAAAAAACTCCGAGGAAAGCTCCTGCCAAAGTTGGCCCTTATCATAATAAGTATTGCTCATCTATATTTGAGATAGATAACTGAGCGGCAACTAAAAATAACAGATTCATATGAGTAAACAAAAGATTTAATACAGCGATAGTATAATATTTCTTTACGTATGAAATAACACATACTTTAAAAAACTTGTCTAAGAATCTCGTTGAAAGCACTGATTAAAAATAATTAATAATAGAATCGATAAATACTTTAAAATTTTTATTTTCAGAAATAAAATTTGTGAAACTTATTATGTATCCATATCTTATCTGTCTTTAACCTCACTTGACCTACATATTTATCCACCCTTTCCCTTCTCTCTTGAACGAACCTCAAGGGGCTCTAGGGATTTTTATCTTTTAGTAATTCTTCAATTCTTCTCATCTTTCTTTTCTCCTCACTACCTCTTTTCACTGTAATTAAGTTATCTGTTCTATATCCATTTCCCTCTTTCTACTTTTCTGTCACATCCAAATTTCCTACTATTTATCATCTAATAACTTTTTTCTTTTCCTGTCGCCAAATTCAATTGTTGTCGGAATCTCAGAAATGAAATTTCGAAAACGTTATTCTTATATTCATGTTAAAAGCTTCTGGTATTAAGAGTTTTTATTTCTGGAAGATTTTGGATAATTAATACAAAGTGGAATTGAAGGTTGGCGGAAAAGCTAGGTCCCAATTCTATCATTATGAATGGGGTCAAAGAGATCTCAATCCTCCGATTGAGGTCACATTTAAGGCCGGGGTACCCGAAAAAAAGCTGGGGGCCATATGGTAACCAATAAATATTTAAAAGAAAATAAATTGTTTAGTGTAACAGTATGGTAACATAAATTTAAAAAACTTTCAAATGTCATTTTATGACTTCATAGTAAAAAAAAGGCAAAAAAAACAGATCTATAACTGAAATACAAAGAAGAGAACTTCGTTAGATAGTTAGGTTAGTGTAAGGGAAAATGCATTGAAGATTTAACATCAAAAAGGGGGGATTATTTGAAGCGTCAGGGACGAGAGACAAAGAGAGAGTAATTTTATGTGATAATTACAGAGCAACCTAGTGTAATCCAATGAAGCCTAGGTGACTTCATAAAGAAAGAAGAGGGTGAAAGGACAGACATGTTGAAACGGCATATACAAGGAAAAGGAAGAACCGAAGACCATTTTGTTTTATATCACCGACTTACACCATTCTCAGTCGTGGCCCAAAAATTTGAAGGGAGTTGCAACAGCCTGTTCACATCCGAAGATACTCGCAGTATCCCTCTATTAACATTTAAATGATCAAAAGATTAATGCGCTTCCAACTTGCTGTAATTGAACAAAGTGTGGTTTTGAACCCGAGGTCATTGTGTAAGACAGCAGCAGCGCTAACCACTTCACCAACGAGGACGACAGCCGTAAACTTTACTTGGTGTTTTATAATTCTATGGCAGTTCCGTTGTTTTACGGTGGTCCTCTTTGAAGAAACAACCATTGCAGTGCTAACGACCGTGTGCAGTGTAAAAAGTTGGCCGGGAGAGGAATTTTTGCAGGAAATTCATGATGTGGGGACCCAATTCTGTGCATTGAACAAGTCGTTTACACATGTTGATGGTACTATGAACCAGGTTAAGTACGAGGGGCGGTTAATAAGTTTTGTAATTCGGATATAAGGATACGAGATATGAGGAAAAGTGTTTTATTATTTATCAATATAAATAATCTAGACTTCAATGCACTTGCGCCACTTGTCCCTGAAGCTTCGAATTCCCGACAACCAGAAATCTCCCGACTACTGTTCAATCCGCTCTTGGACGGCGAGCTGGACATCTTCATCGTCTCCAAACCGGCGTCCACGCAGTGCAGTCTTGAGCTGGCGGAATAAAAAGTAGTCGCTAGGGGCCTAGATCTGGAATGTAGGGGGGAATGATTGAGCTCCTCGAATCCGCACTCGCGCAGGGCAGCTTGTGCAACTCTGGCCTTGTGGACTTTGACGACGTTGAAGTCGATCATTGGGCGTGGGTTTTCTAGGGACCCGTCGGGCAGAGACCTTGGTCATGGACAAATCGTCGTGGATGATGTTGATAACACTTCCATATGATATTCCAAGTTCTCGCTCGATTTCTTCGATTTTCACCCGTCGATTTTCGAGGACCATCCTTTCCACACGGGCCACATTGTCCTTGTTGGTCACGTCTGACGGGCGTCCTGGACGGGAATCATCTTCAAGATACTCACGACCATGGCGGAACTTCCTATTCCTGCGAGCAATGGTTGCATAGGAAAGGGGCGGTGTCGGTGTACGCTGCAACCATGCGTTCATGGATCTCTTTTGCATTCTTGCCTTCCTTGGTCAAATATTTGATCACTGCGCGGTACTCAACCTTCTCCATTCTTGAAAAATTTGTGACTGACGATCTGCGATCAGCTACTGCTTCTTAAATAGACGAGGCAAGAGCGTGCGGCTACAGGTCCTGATTCGTCCTAAGTTGTCCTAACATCCCTACAAACAGCGATCCTCTTTCCTCTGTTTTGCCTACCGATTAGCAAAACTTATTGACCGCCCCTCGTATATAGAGATACTAAAATGTTATTTACTACCTCAAGTAACGGAATGGTATGGTACAAATCTTGGATAATTCAACAAGAATCGGGCCATGTCGCATGGCTAAATCAGTGAGGACACGGTGTGAATAAAATGGCGTTCAGCTGTTCCCATGGGTTGGAAATTTCACAAACATGGATCATATTGACAGTTTAGGGAATATTTTCAAATATGAAATACACAAGGAGTCCATTACTACCAAAAAGCAATTCTTATATCGTCTTATTGACTCTGGTTAAGATCAGAGAAAATACAGGAACTGTGTAAAACTTTGATCAGAGAGAATTCAGGAACTATGTAAAACTTTGATCATTGGCATGCCAAGATGTGTTATAGAAGTTATTGATGATAAGAGTATCCAAACTATTTATTAATTAATATCACTGTACCAGTGTATCAAAATAAATCGATTTGCAATAAATGAAATTGGTTTAATTGATCTTTAGGTGATCAAAGTGTCAGATTTTGCTAAAATATTTTTGAAAAATCTGACGAGTAATTTGGGCAACAACTCTATGTGAATATCTGTATATATGAATGGATATAAGTGCCTAGGTGCTTCATTGACTGTTGTGCTAGTGCGTGTGCACGTGGTATTCTTTTCCATTTCCTCATCACTAAAGTATAAACACCTGATACAAAGAAGTATGTACATATACGTCATGGGGACATAATCCTAGGTAAGAGGAAAATCAAAAAAATAATAAATAATGAGATGCGGATGAATAAAGAGAGGGTCGTAGTAATGTAGTAAGTAAAGGAGTATTATTATGCACGTATTGTCAAAGGTAATTATTATTCTACAGGGTGCCCATAAGGTCTTTAAGCAGGAAATATTATGGTTTCCTCGTTTACGCTACCATAACTCCATCTTGACTCATTTTTCTGGGTTGAGCTAAAGGAGAAGGTGTACTCAATGGTCTTTTCTTTGACCTAACCTTACCTTTCTTGACTTAGTTTTCTGGAGTATGATATAAATAAAGTGTGTAATTGTGTATAGTCTTCTCGTTCACCAGACCTTCTTGATAAGGAGAAGATGCACTCAATGATACGAGGCACTTGAGTGAACAGCGCATCATAAATGAAGGTGCTCAAATTGACAGAAATTTTGAGCTAATGCATCAGATTCATCGGGTGAATTTCGCAAAGTACATCCAACTTTGCATCGCAAATGGGAAAAGGCAATTGAAGATAATATTTATTAATATTTTTAATTAAAAAATGCAGTCAAAAATGAATAATATAATGTAATTAATTTTTTTTTCAAATTTGCATTTTGCCTCTGTCCAGACTTTAGATACATCCTATATACGGGTGTAGGTGTGTGTAGATTATTATTTTATTATTATTAGATAACCATGTGTGTGAGTTCACGCTCTTATGCGTGAATATCTATATTGGCGTAAGTGTATGTGGGATATTATTAAATAGCTAGCCATATGTTTGAGTGCGTGTATCTGTGTATGCGTGTATATAACTATGGACGGTGTCCTTACGTAAATGAAAATTGTATCGTCAAAACATACTAATAAGCAAAGACAAAAAGAGTCTTGTAATGGTTTGAATGACATAAGTGAAAAGCAAAGCCAACGCAATCGCTCAAAGTCATCTGTCAACATGATGGGTTCCCAATAATTAATAACTTTATTTATAATATTTTGGGGCTCCATAAATATGCCTTAAATTAAGATTTTCTAACCATTTCTAGCTTTTAGTATATTTTTTCATAGGTAATATATTTAAAAAAATTTGCAGGTTAATTCCTTTGTTGGTTCATTACATCGGTTTGACCTTCGTTTAAACATTCTTTTGTTCAGGCTTTTTAGCCCTGAAGATGTAAACACTAAAGCACTCGGATTTGCTTCTCTTTTATTCCTTTGGGTTATTTCCAACGTTTAGGCAATGGACCAATGATTAGGAGAGTACTAAAACTCATATAATTCCTGCTTCTTTAAATTCTCAAGCTAATCGCCAGGTACGTGTTTGAATTGTTATTAGAAAACATTGAAATATCCATATATATATATATATATATATATATATATATATATATATATATATGGATCTGCATTTGCTTAAAAGCCTACACTAGTTCTGATTGACTTGGATGACCTCTGATGGGCCCGTGTGGCTTTTCTCATCCGTTGAATTATGTTATCTTGTGTTATGTTGTCTCATGTTATGTTAAGTTATGTAGTAAAACATAAAAATCGTGATCAAAAAGGGTACGCAACTAAAATCTTTAAAAAAGTTTGAATTTACAAGATGACTATATTGCCAGCGCATATTACTACTAGAATCAACCAAATCCACATTCAATCTTACATCTTCACTTACACCGTTCCACATATAACAAACACACAAATGAAGCAATTTAAAACTTTAAAAAATTCTAACTTTCCGTTTAGTTAGTTAATTAAGTAATTGCGCTCATTCAATTGGACACCCGATCGGATAATGAAATTCCTATAAAGGTTAGTGTGACAATCGCTACTAATGGAGAGGGAGGGGGCAGCGGACGGTCCTGGTAGGGCTGAAGTGCAGCGAGAGCGGTATTGCCCTTTTTTGCCACCAACCAGCAAAAATAGGGACTCTTTGGGGCCCATAGGAGAGCTCCCCTTACTCATCAGGGAAGTGTGGATATATACCACTACATAAGTTAAGGTAATCGGAAGAAGGATGTGTTGTGTGTTCGAAAAAAAAAACATAAATAAAATACACTAGTGTGTGACACATTGACACGCGGAGCTCACAACAGATACGTGGGACAGGGTTTAAGATATATAGCAACGATCTAAAATACATAAAAACTACATACACATCTTGATTCGCATTCTACGATAAGCTGTAGGTCCCACGACCAAGTAAGTCCACCCTTTGTCTCTTTCTATAATTCCTTGCTTTTATTTTCTTGAACTTTCTTCTTCTTCTCCCTTCCACTCCTACCGAAGGTACCCGCAGTGTCTGGAGCCTACTTAGGCTCTGTACAGTATGGCTGTGGGAGACTACAAAGAAGTTCCGGCACTCGCTCCCTTCCTTGGCCACTCTTTTTAGGCCAAGGGAAAGGGGAGTTGAGCGAGCTATTCATTAACTCCCTCTTCTCTTTTAATTTCATTGCATTGTGACGCGTATAAAAGGACTAAGTTTGAATTCCTTCCTTATACGTGTTCCATACAGTAACGCTACTCACTAATAAAGGAGGCAAGCATCAGTGGGGAGAAAAGGTAATTTCCTTACGGCAAACCGAATAGCCAATTTTCAAGAATGAAGAAATATATGCGTCCACTAAACTGATCGGAGATTCTTCTTGTTTTTAGTGAACAGGATAGCAATCCTAGAGGGAAAACTAGCCTTAGGTTTTTCGCAAAAATTCATAATTTTACTTTCACACATTTCTAAGGCTAAATCATCATCATCATAACTCGACCACTTCTGCTCTCAAAATGCCTCTAAATTAGGGTGTAATGAAACCCGGGAGATACTTATTTAGGAAGCGAGAAAATGGAGGGTTCATCAGACTAAGAGCAAGAAAATATGTACAGACGCCTAATAGTAATAGGACTAATTAGGTACGGTGGCCGTGGAGTCTTACTGTCAATAAGGTGTTTAAGGAGCCCTAGGTGCCATTTAAAAGCATATGATGTCTCTAACTTTCTCTCCTTTTCATATTTGTCTGAGGAGGACCCTAACAAAAACAAATAGAAGAGGATGCCTGTAGCAAAATAAGGTCAAAGGGCGACAACGTGCCCTTCTGTACCCACGTCGTCCTGAGATAACCGCCTGAAGCTTTGACAGCACGGCTGAACCAGGGTGAGGGTGCACCCTACGCCGTTATCACGTTTCAGCTGTATTTGCTTAGGGACTGATTTCATCGTCTCCCATAGACACCTTTCAGCCAACATTCCTGCCTTCCGTAATAAGATCGAAGTCCATTGAACATTCAAGGCCAACGTTATCAAAATTCTCCCTCTCACCCGATGGAGTCGCCGCCTTTCCCCCAAATTGCACGTGTGTGTAAAGGCGGCCGCCAAAGCCACCCAAAGCCACCTAAGCAGATGTCTATATAATCCTTCGACTCAGTTTAGTAGGCAGAACTAATAGATTTCCCACGTACTACGGCGAACGAGGTGAAGGACTCTCGCCTTCCCCCATCGGCGATTTCGATTCGAGGACGAAGGCTTAATCGACATCCGTGAACTCTGTCATAGTCAATCGGCGAGTGTCTGACGAGGATTCCTATCTCCGAAGGCCATCTACGAATGCTACCTTATCTGAAGCGAGAGGTAAGCTGACTTCCCCCCTCCGCAGTCATAGAATCCCAACTCGCCCCTTTTTTGCAATGAGCACGTAAGCAATTGTAACCGTTGACGCCTGCAGATTGATCTAGAATCTGGCTTGCCCAATCGATCCATTATTTATGTGGGCGTCTCGGTTTAAAAACCCCTTTTAAATCACCGACCAAATCCAACCTCCTCAATTCCCTAATTAACCCACCTGAATCTCGTGTACACATTTAACTCCGTCTGTACGACCATTCCCTTTAAACCCAATATATGTGTATATTTAAATATTATTTTGCTGCTAGTAAAGATATATTTTCGTCATTGTCATTCTTTTGCAATCCCAACGCGTACCAGCTACCTGTTAACCTTTGGCCAAATTGCACTTTGAAATATTTATTTTAAAAAGGACCACTAAGGAACATCGATCAAGGACACCAAAACAGGACAAAGGATAACTATTCCAAGCAATATATAGACACCATGAGGTTTCCCTTATAACGAACAGAGATGTCCCAAACGGATAGATCGTAATCTAACCACGAAAAATGGCGTGGAAAAGCGAATCTCCATTAGAGGAGTGTAAAAACTTAAAAAATTACGACTAAGAAATCCTACCGCAAGTTCTCGCCATCAGAAGCTTTGTATACATGAATATAGACCTATGGGTAGGCTCGCATACAAAAAAGGAAAGAAGGGCAGAAATTGAAATCAACCACCAAGGAACCAAGATAACGGAAGTCACGTACATGTATTTGAAATCGTGCGCGGAACAATAGAGATGACCAATAAAATAGCTCTGAATGTTATTTGCCCCATAACATATAGAACGATAGGAGCATATCAATATCTAGATATACTACACTTGCTACCAAATGGCTGACTATATTACATTGCAATAGGAAAATATATTATGTTCAGAATGCAGCAAAACCCGGTACCTACGAATAGGCGTACAAATCAAACACGGTACCTATGAGTAGGCATATAAATCAAACCCGGTAACTACGAGTAGGCGTAGAAATCAAACCCGGTACCTACGAGTAAGCGTAAAAATCAAAAAGTACATACGAGTAGGCGTAGAAATCAAACTCGGTGACTACAAATTGGCATATAAATCAAACCCGGTACCTAGGAGTAAGCGTAGAAATCAATTCCGGTAGTTACGAATAGGATAATAAATCAAACTAGGTACCTACGAGTATGCGCAGGAATCAAACCCGGCACTTCCTAGTAGGGGTAGAATAAAACCTGGTACCTACAAGTAGGGATATAAACAAAGCCAGTACCTACAAGCAGGGGTAGAAATCAAACCCGGTACCTACGAATAGGCGTAGAAATCAAACCCACTACCTACGAGTAGGCGTAGTAATCAAACCCGGTACATGTGAGTAGGCATAGAAATCAAACCCAGTACCTACGAGTAGGCGTAGAAATCACACCCGGTAATTAAAATTAGTATATAAATCAAGCCAGGTACCTACAAGTAAGCGTATAAATCAAACACGGAACCTAAGAGTAGGCGCAGAAATCAGACCCGGCACCTACGAGTAGGCGTAAAAATCAAACCTTGTACGTTCAAATAGACATATAAACCAAACAAGGGACCTAAGAATAGGCGTAGAAATCAATTCCGGTACCTACGAATAGGCGTAAAAATCAAACCTGGTAACTACGAGTAGGCATATAAATAAAATCCGGTACCTACGAGTAGGCGTAAAAAACCTGGTACCTACGAATAGGCGAAGAAATTAAACTTGGTAGCTACGAGAAGGAATACAAATCACACCTAGTACCTACAAGCAGGCGTAGAAATCAAACCAGATACCTACAAGTAAAAGTAGAAATCAAACCTAGTACCTAAGAGTAGGCGAGAAATTGAACCCGGTACCTACAATCAGGCGTAGGAATCAAACCCGGTAGCTACAAATAGGCATATTAATCAGACCAGGTACCTACAAGTAGGCACAGAAATCAAACCCGGCACTTCCGAGTAGAGGTAGAATAAAACCTGTTACCTACGAGTAGGCATATAAATCACATCCAGTACCTACGAGTAGGCATACAAATCAAACCTGGTACATACGAATAGGCATAAAAATCAAACCCGTTACCTATGAGTAGGCATATAAATCAAACCAGGTAGCTACAAGTATGCGTAGAAAATAAGCCAGATACCTACGACTAGGCGTAGAAATCAAACCCCATACCTACCAATAGGCGTAGAAATCAAACCCGTTAACTATGAGTAGGCATATAAATTAAACCCGGTAGCTATGAGTATGCGTAGAAAATTAGACAGGTACCTACGAGTAGGCGTAGAAATACACCCAGGTACCTACGAATAGTCGTAAAAATCAAACCCGGTACCTATGAGTAGGCATATAAATCAAACCCGGTACCTATGAGTAAGCGTAGAAGATAAACCAGGTACCTAAATGTAGGCGCAGAAATCAAACCTAGCTCTTCCAAGTAGGGGTGGAATAAAACTTGGTACCTATGAGTAGGCATATAAATCAAAGCCGGTACCTACGAGTAGGCGTAGAAATCAAACCAGATACCTAAGAATAGGCGTAAAAATAAACCTGGTACCTAAAAGTAGGCATATAAAGCAAACCCGGTATCTACGATTAGGCGTAGGAATCAAACCAGGTACCTACGAGTAGGCGTAAAAACTAAACTCAGTACTTACGAGTAGGCGTAGAAATCAAACCTGGTACCTACGAGTAGACATATAAATTAAACCCGGTACCTACGAGTAGGCGTAGAAAAAACTCAGTACCTACAAATGCGCGTAGAAATCAAATTTGGTAGGTACGAGTAGGCATACAAATCACCCTCGGTACCTAGGAGTAGGCGTAGAAATCAAACCAAGTACATACGAGTAGGCGTAGAAATCAAACCAGGTACCCATGAGTAGGGGTAGAAATAAAACCCAGTACCCTGAGTAGGCGTAGAAATCAAAGCCGGTACCTGCAAGTAAGCATATAAATCCAAGCTGGTAGAACTCAAACCAGGTACCTACGAGTAGGCACAAAAATCCAACCCGGTATCTAGGAGTGAGCGTAAAAATAAAACCCGGTATCTAAGAGTAGGCGTAAAAATAAAACCCGGTAACTATAAGTGAGCATATAAATCAAACCAGGTACATATGAGTAGGGGTAGAAATCAAACCCGGTACCTACGAGGACGCGTAGAAATCAAACCAGGTACCTACGAGTAGGCCTATAAATCAAACCTGGCACCTACGATTAGGCGTAGAAAATAAACCCGGTACCTACGAATAGGCGTATAAATCAAACCCGGTAGCTAAGAGTAGGTGTAGAAATCAAACCTGGTACCTCTGAGTAGGCGTAGAAATTAAACCTAGTACCTACGAAGTTGTGGAGAAATCAAACCCTGTACCTACGAGTAGGCGTAAAAAACAAACTTAGTAACTACGAGTAGGCAAATAAATCAAACCCGGACCTACGAGTAGACATATAAATTAAACCCGGTACCTACGAGTAGGCGTAGAAAAAACTTTAAACCTACAAATACGCGTAGAAATCAAATTTGGTAGGTACCAGTAGGCATACAAATCACCCTCGGTACCTAGGAGTAGGCGTAGAAATCAAACCAAGTACATACGAGTAGGCGTAGAAGTCAAACCAAGTACCTATGAGTAGGGGGAGAAATAAAACCCGGTACCTACGAGTAGGCGTAGAAATCAAGGTCGGTACCTACAAGTAAGCATATAAATCAAAGCCAGTAGAACTCAAACTAGGTACCTACGAGTCAGCGCAAAAATTCAACCCGGTATCTAAGAGTAAGCACAAAAATAAAACTCAGTATCTAGGAGTAGGCGTGAAAATAAAACCCGGTAACTACAAGTAAGCATATAATTCAAACCAGTAACCTATGAGTTAAGGTAGAAATCAAACCCGGTACCTACTAGGAGGCGTAGAAATCAAACCCAGTACCTACGAGTAGGCCTATGAATTGAACCCGGTTCCTACGAGTAGGCGTAGAAAAAAACCCGGTACCTACGAATAGGCGTATAAATCAAACTCGTACCTATGAGTAGGCATATAAATCAAACCCGGTACCTAAGAGTAGGTGTAGAAATCAAACCCAGGACCTCTGAGTAGGCGTAGAAATTAAACCCAGTACCTACGAGTTTGCGGAGAAATCAAACCCTGTACCTACGAGTAGGCGCAAAAAACAAACTTAGTAACTACGAGTAGGCATATAAATCAAACCCGGTACCTAAGAGTAGGTGTAGAAATAAAACCCAGGACCTCTGAGTAGGCGTAGAAATTAAACCCAGTACCTACGAGTTTGCGGAGAAATCAAACCCTGTACCTACGAGTAGGCGCAAAAAACAAACTTGGTACCTACGAGTAGGCATATAAATCAAACCAGGGACCTACAAGCAGGCGTAGAAATCAAACTCGGTACCTACAAATTGGCACATAAATCAAACCCTTTACCTATGAGTAAGCGTAGACATTAAACCCGGTACCAACGAATAGGCTTATAAATCAAACCAGGTACCTACGAGTAGGCGCAGAAATCAAACCGGGCCCTTTCGAGTAAAGAGAGAATAAAATTTGCTACCTACGAGCAGGCATATAAATCAAAGCCTGTACCAACGAGTAGGCATAGAAATCAAACCCGGTACCTACGAATAGGCTTATAAATCAAACCCGGTACCTATGAGTAGGCATATAAATCAAACCCGGTTGCTACGAGTATGCGTAGAAATCAAGCTAGGTACCTACGAGTAAGCGTAGAAATCAAACCCGATACCTACGAATAGGCTTATAATTCAAATTAGGTACCTAGGAGTAGGCGCAGAAATCAAACCCGGCACTTCCGAGTAGGGGTAGAATAAAATTTGGTACATACAAGCAGGCATATAAATCAAAGCCTCTACCTACAAGTAGGCATAGAAATCAAACCCGGTACCTACGAATAGGCGTAGATATCAAACCCGGTACCTATAAGTAGGCATATAAATCAAACCAGGTACCTACGAGTAGCCGTAGAAATCAAACTCGGTACCTACAAATTGGCATATAAATTTAACCCTTTACCTACGAGTAAGCATAGAAATCAAACCCGGTATCTACGAATAGGCTTATAAATCAAACCCGGCACCTACGAGTAGGCTTAGAAATCAAACTTTGTACGTCCTAGTAGGCATATATACCAAACTCGGTACCTACGAATGGGCGTAGTAATCAATTCCGGTACCAACGAATAGGCGTAGAAATCAGACTTGGTACCTACGAGTCGGCATATAAATCCAACCCGGTACCTACGAGTAGGCGTAAAAAAACCTGATACCTACGAATAGCCGTAGAAATCAAACTTAGTACCTACGAGTAGGCATACAAATCACACCCAGTACCTACGAGTAGGCGTAGAAATCAAACTAGGTACCTACGAGTAGGAGTAGAAATCAAACCTGGTACCTACGAGTAGTCGTAGAAATTAAACCCGGTACGTACGAGCAAGCGTAGAAATCAAACCCGGTACCTACGAGCAAGCGTAGAAATCAAACCCGGTACCTACGAGTAGGTGTAGATATAAAACACATTATATTTATGCCCTCATGGGAATCTACGAGGTTGTTCGTATTTATGATATATTGTGTTCTTATTTCTCGCATTTCTTAAGCGATCAAAATATGGCATTTCTAACGTTTTCTAAACTTGCTTTGCTCTGCTCCCAATTTCTCTTTTATGTACCCACTTTCTCCATCTATACCTCATCCTTCTTTCTCCTCTCCTTCTCTCTTTGTCCCTGAATATCATGACTCCATAGAAAGGCGCTGGTTTCCTTTATTGAAAGTAAAGTTTAAGTTAGTTTTCTTTCTCACACACCTGTCTTTTGTGCCTGCCAGCCACTGACCCTCTCCCCCCCCGACTAGCTTGTGTGTTCTGCCTTTTAAGGCAAAGGCTAGAGGAAGGATACCTCGATCACAAACGGGGATTTGCACTGCCTAAATGCGAGCACCCAAAGAACGGTGTCTCAGCAGCTCCCTTTAGCCGAGGATGAAGCTTTGTTGTCTCGAGCCTTTCCTGCCACCATGGTCCTTCTCCCCTCGGTCAAGATACCGATCCGAAGATTCCACACACTCCTACCCCTTAAGACCTAGTGCAGGTTTGATTCCCTCAATATGAGGGCATCCGCCATCACCGACCTCGATTGACTACCCAAAGAAAAGCAGGTTGTTGTTTATAGTTTCCAAGAAGAAGATGGCATCCCTGCTCCATCCGACCGCTTGGGAGATTAAGGGAGAAAGCTTTGCTCCTTCAGCCTCTGTTGTAGTTCTCCGATAACGTTGCAACAATAAACTTGAGGCCGCACTTTCTGTGAGACGCTCCTGAGGGAACATAGTTAAGGGAGGCTGTTGCATGCTGTAGGAATTTATAGTATCCGCCTGTGATAGCGTCCCATGCAATAGATAGGAAGTGGAAGTTCTATTGCAACCTAACTTGACCTGGAATATATCCAAGTGGGGCGGTCTTACTCCATTATTGGATCCAGGAGGGAAAGTCGTGCGATATCCACTTGTGAATGCCTGAGCACTCTTTCACTCTTTTCTCTTTTACTACAGGGTGGCTAGAGTTTAAAAATACAGCCTTGCCTGAGCGGGCTGCTTTTATGTGGTTTTATAATGGTATCATTATCTTCCTATTTGACCTAAAGCACAGAGATTTTTTTCCTACCCTCATATACGAGCTTTGTCTGTTATTTATTTCTTATTTTCTATTTATTGTCTGTTTTCCCTCCTCGTTTTGTTTCTGCGCTCTTTTCCTTCTGCCGATTTTATTCTTTGTGTTTTGGCACTGTTTTGTCGGTTTGTCCTTTTATATCTACTTGCCTGTTTGCACCTCTCTTCTTGTCTGTTCGTTTGGCTACTTTTTCTATCAGCTTAACTCTACATTTTCTCTTCAATTCTCTATATTTACACTCAATCCCATTCATATTATTTATCCTCCATTGTCCAATAATATTGCACTATGAGGTTAAAGCATCACGAAGGAAAAATCTGTTGTTTTCCAAAGCTCTTTTGTGTTCAGAAACTCTATCTTGAAGTTATAATTGGGCTATTAAGGTATTCACTTCAGAATTACAGCAATCATTTAATCAAGCAAATTAGAATGACTTTGAATCTTCTAAAAAAATCTATGGAGGTTATTTTATATCCTCGAATCTTTATGAACCTCAGCTAGTTTCGGAGAGGTTACCTTGAATCCTTTTGGACCTCTTAGAATCACTTATAATCTCCTTGTAATCCTAAGTCTCCTTGGACCAGAAAGAACGACAGTCACGACATAAAACAATGTATATCATCAAAAACGTGAAGAAGGTCTTGGGCAAGGTGTGGCTTGAGGGACTTCATGAGAAACTAGCCAAAAACAGGTAGCTCCTTCTCTGCACCAGAAGGCTTCTCTCACCCTACCTCACCGACCGGAGCTGTCATAAATTACAATAACATAACATCGCATCCATTCACACCACGCGCAGGCATATCCCAGAGCAGTGTACTAGCACATACACTATTTAAAATATACACAAAATGACACCTCTCGCCCACCCAAATATTCCTCCAATCCCACATACTGTCCTATGCTGACGACGAGATTATACTCGTCTCTGGCCAGGTCCCTGAGAGGATCTCGCCCCGTGCACAAATGATACTGAACGAGAAGACATAAGATGAGGACAAGTAGTCTATTGTCATAAATCATCTGAAGACACAAACGACACTACGGAACGCATAATCACTACATCCACAAAATTCAAATATATACAAACATAAGACTTTAAATACCAAGCTCCCAAAACATACATACAAACATCACAAGAAAATACTCGAGATTACATTTGACAAATAGCTACGTTTCACGTACACCTGAACATCATACCAGCACCAGCTAATACACAGACAAAATGCTGCCACTCGAAAACTACAATTACATTTATAAAAAATACTAGCTCATCTACTCCTAACATACGCTCTCACAACACTAATAGCCTCGAGTTACACATGGAAGAGGAAATCACAGCGCCTTCAGAACTCTGCTCTGAAACGCGCATGTCGCTCTCCTCCTTACATACTTGTCTTCACTACACGAAATCAACAAACTCACATCACACAAAACATACACCAATGCCCAGCATCCCTAGACCACCCACAGCCAATTCCTATCTATACATGAGTTAGCATCATGAGTATTGCGTTTCTGCTGGCTCTCCTTCTTTCCGCGCGCTCCCAAAACAACACCACTATCGCATACACCCAAAAAACGTTGCTTCGGCGCTTAGCCACCGAGTTTCAACTCTTCTTCTTGGCTCTTTATTTATTTTCGCTCATTTTACTTTCCAAATGGTTGAACTCTGCGACTCCTTCAGTCATCATTTCCCTATTATTTCTATTCTCTTCATTTATTTTGACCTTCTTAAATTACCTCAATTCTCTCTGACCCTATTAAAACTTCTTGTATTTTATGGGTGTCCTTGAATCTCCTCGGATCTCCTAGAATCCCTTTGTATTTATTTGGATATGCGGGAAACTCCTTGTCTTACATTGAATGTACGTAAAATCTTTATCGACTAAAGTTTTCACATTTAAAACAAATGATATCAATGGATCCTGGATGAGACCTACCAAACCTATGAATGTTTTAAGGTCAAGATTTGCATCAGGTTTCACTAGGATTTATTATAAAAGAAATAAAATATCAAGAAAACATCGTTTACCATTTACAACTAAAGTGTTTAAAACTATTTCCATTTTTTTCATTTTTAATAATGGACTCATCCGCTGAGGTAATTTGATTATACAATTATTCACAAAATTTATCCAATTATTAGTATTTTTTACCAGCCATTTAGCGACTGATTACAATGGCACAAGTCGTTGTATTTACCTTAGAGCCTAATTTTATGTTAGATTAAAACCTAAACAAAAAGCACAATCCCCCAATAACTAACACAAATCCCAAGACAAAATAATAA
This sequence comes from Ceratothoa steindachneri, assembly GCA_963969495.1. Classification (NCBI taxonomy): domain Eukaryota; kingdom Metazoa; phylum Arthropoda; class Malacostraca; order Isopoda; family Cymothoidae; genus Ceratothoa; species Ceratothoa steindachneri. The sequence continues at coordinate 149,066,739 of OZ018324.1, read as the reverse complement.
AACAAAAACAAAAGAAGCAAAAAGGCAAGAAAGACAAAGACCTGCCTCCCCCGACGCAGTGGCATGCGATAAACACTAAACAGATTAAAATAAAATGGAGTAGGTCAGCTTCTTCCAAGAAGTCAAATATTCAACAAGTCTGTGTGCACATGACTTGTGTACTCTGGACGACCGGTAGCGACCCCGCTTGTCTTGTCGATTCCATTAACTTCCATGGATGTGCATTAGCCATCATTTATGGATAAAACAGAAACAAACAGCCTATGAAAATAAAATAGAGGAATAAGGAAAAATAGTTTTATAAAACTATCCAAGACAGCAAATATTCCAATATTGGCAAAATTATAGAATCATAAGTAAAACCGATAAGGTCAAAATGAGTCGTCACGAATAGGATGAATAAGCCTGGAAAATCCGCACAGAAAATATTTCGACATTTGCAAAGTTATTGGCTCATAATAAAAGGTCATAATATCCGATAAAGTCGCATGTACAGAAAATATCTACTAGACCAAATATTTCGACAATGGCTAGGTTGATAATCTTAAGAAGGGCCAACAATGTCCGATAAATCGACTGTAGGTTAGTTTTATGATATTTTCAATGCTAAAAAAATAAGACTTCCCAATCGAACATCAACTTAATAAAAAAAATCCAATTAAGTGAGGGAAGTGCGCATCATCGCCAATAAATATGATTCATACTTCCTTATCCTAGGATTGACCACAAATGACAGTCCTGCAATATATTCGTTAGATTGATCCTTCAAGCGGAGCAGAATGACATCAATATCTGAATAGATTGTCTGTAGGCCTTTTACCTGTTAGGATTTCTTTTCTTAAAATTTCAAACGTACTCGTAGTTCATTAATTTGGTCCTTCTTCTAAAAAAAACTCATTTTTATATGTCGGCTAATAGCTAGTCATTTATATTTCCCTCAATAGATTTTACCCTTGGAATCTTAAAATTTCATCCTCCCTGGAAATCTTTTCCAGGTTTGGAAATACCGGTCTAGAATATTTACGAACGTTTTTGCATTTGTGTCTACTTAACTATCTAGGCCCGCCCTAAAAGATAAACTCTCAGCACTGTGTAAAGAAACTTCTTTCGATGAAAAATCATAATTAAAAATGATAACACATTTAAGTATCTATTTTAATAAAAAATTGCATAATGGAAAAAAAAGTCTGATGGTTGCTTTGAACGTGTAATACCTCACTGCCTCTGGAATTTTATAATTTATCAGGTAGTCCAAGGCATGAAAAAATTCATGATCCTTGGCTGAGAAGGGTATGACATATCATGTTACTAAGGATAGGGGACAAACAAGGCTCGTAAGGTGATGAAGGACGTGGGATAAACATAGCTCGCCAGGTAATCTAAAGCCTGGAAAAAGTATGGATTTTTGCCTATTCTTGATCAGCCTAGTTTGCCATATGTTCTTACACCCTGGCAAATCTGGTTTGTCTGATGCTCTTTGTCACAAGACGAGAATGGATTGTCATATACCCTTGTCTGCTGAGGATCCTATTCGTTCCATTCCCTGGATTAAATATATTCGAAATTTGAAGACATTGTTTGAAGACACTTTAAGGCCAGCGATTAAACTTTTTGAACTTTATGCATTTATAGTTTGTATAAAAAATAAACTTATATATGTTATCATTTTTCTTTAATTTGCTTTTATTCAGCGAAGTTGGCAGATTTTTATAGACTCATTATATCTCAGAAATATTTTCCGTTTCCCCGTTCTGCGATAAAGGTTACTGTTAATTCATGCTTAATTATATCTTCCTTGCAATTTTCCTACACTTTGATGGCGATTTTAATTATTTGGTTAACCGATTGTTTTTACCTGCGGCGAAGCACCAGGTCAAGGCAGCACTTTTCTTTCATAAGTAGTAAAGTTTAACTGTACCCGTTTAGACCCATGAAATGACCCATATGACCACCAGACAGAAGATTTTGGAACTGCCATCGAATTTGGCTCTGGGTAGCGCCATCTAGTGGGAGAAGCTTCATTTAGCCATTCATAGTCACTTGTAAGTGATTTGAACCATGGGAAACCATCAATGCAATAACCATTTATAATTTTATCACTAAATGTCACAGGTCATTGGATGGACTTTCCTTCTTTGTTAACCAATATATTACCAAATCCCAAGATTTTCCAAAACTGCCAGAAAAAGGAACAATTAAAAGGGATGTAAAAGGATTACACAACTAGTAACGGTCTTTTAAATCTACATACCGATCTATACGTTCATTTTTCTATCCATTTATCTATCTTATATTATTTTCCCTTATACCAGTATAAAAGGGCAAGCACCTAGACATAAACAGTCTGACAAATACGATTCTTTACTCATGTATTATATCTCTGGTTGAGAAAGCCATCAAAACTCGTTAATTTGGACTCCTACTAACCCATTTATTTCAAGGAATTCGAATACACAACGAGAAATTAAGTGCCCTGAAATGAGGTTCCTTAAATCAACACTTAAGAAAGACGTTGCACTAAGTAGGTCATATATTTTCTTATAATATATGCAATTACAAAAGAAAGGGCAATTTGCTGACGGAAGTTTCTAATGACTATTAAATAAGCTACGTATGCTAATAAAGGAAGTCATTATTAGTTAAAATAAATACACATACCAATTAAAGGCCTGGTTCTCGAGAATGTTTTCTCTAAGAGGTTAATAAAAAGGTAAAAGTTAAAAGATCTCGAAGGTTTTGCTCAAGGGGAAAACTAGGCAACCACTATTTGGGACATTAGTTACGAGGAGAGCTAAAAGATTTAATGAACCTGCTCCATGTGTGGCAATAAAAACTACAATTTCAATCTGTAAATGACTTTTTTATTTGTTCTCTCTTCCATTTTATAGTTTTTAAGTTTTTTAGATTTCATGCGCCTTCTTCCACCTGTCACACGCACGGAAGCCTTTTTTTCTTAAATTACATCAGTATCCTTTTGCCTCTCGAGGAATATAATATTAGAACTTTCATTTCGTCGAATTATTTTCGAAATTCTGTGAAATTTTCTTGATAAACAATATACCAAACAACTACCACATTAATTAGTAAAACTTGCATATTTAGCTAATTCTTTTCATCAACGTAACATTTCATTACCATTTTTTTATCATTTTTCTCCTCTCTTCTTTCATATGAAATATTATTTTCCATTCATAAACACTATTTTCTCTTCCTTTTTTCAAGCCATATTGAGAACCTCGAATTCGAAACATTACTCGACTAATAATTTTGAATAACATCAGAGCCGTTGTCAAAGTTTGGATTCTGTCAAGACCACGTCAATCTTCTTCAAAAGCATGCATATTCATTTCATTTTCAGCCAAACTTACGGAAAATAATACCAATGTTGAGATTTCCAAATTAAAAAACTTAGTGCATCAAGTTGAAAATATAACATAAGATTGTTTCTGGCGATTTCGACGGTGAAAAAAGGTTTGCTTGTGCAAAGAAAAGTCAAAAGGGTTGAAAATTTATTGCTTTGTCTCTTGTTATATACACTGCCACCAAATACAACAGAAAAAAAATACTGAAATCTTCATTTTATTGAGAATGCACATCTATTTTCATATAAATTATGCAGAATATTCGTTGAAACTTGCTTCTGACAGTGTCCAAGTTTCATATTGTAGAAAGGCGGATATAAACATGTGTCTCGCAAAAATAGAAAAGGATAACGTATAACTTTCAGTTTGCACATAAAAATTCCTAACGTTGATCTAACAACATTGTCCTATGAGTATAGTAGACTGTTAAAGATGCTATTACACATTCATCAGGATCGCGGGCGATTAAAGATCGACAAAACTTTGGGAGATTCGGTTATCCAGTGAAAATGCGAAGGAATGCCAGTCTGACATTTCGAGGAATTGTCATCGGTGACAAAGTGTGATTTCAAGTATAATAAAGCGCTATGAGATACGAAGTCCTACAATCCAAGGAAGAAAAGAGTTGCTCTAGAAAACCCACTTCCAGGAAAGTTCGCACGATGCAAAATATTTATTGATTGAGCGATTTAAGACTGCCACCGAAATTCCACGCTAATTTTCCGAATGTGGCTCGCCATACTGTCTCTCATCACTTGGGAGAGGTGGGACGTATAACACACTCCCATGCGGATAAATTAGCCTTTGCTAATAAGCATTTCCTATGGAATGCTAAAAAGTTTGAAAATACATTTAATCAACGAAAACAAACTTAATTTGCTCTGATCGGATGTGAGGCAGCACATAAGCCGTTGAATAGGCAAAAGATTTAATCATATATGCAAGAAAAGACGCTTAATTTTGCAGGTTGTGGCATTATGGTATGCGACATGTTTTTAAGCTCTAGATTCTGTTCGCGTGTCTGTTTACGTGACAAAGTAAACACTTTAGTATCAATAATTTGGTTCAGGCACACGTGGTCCCCTCTCTCTGAACATCGGGACTGCCTGAGCTGTTTTCATGCAGGAAATTGCCTCGTGCCACGCAGCAAAGACGGTGAGGCAGTTCTTGGATGCTGCAATTATTGACGTGATGAACTGACTCGCTCAGAACCTTCACTTAATCCCAATAGAAAAGCTATGGATGATAATTGGTAAGAAAGTCATAACTGGGCACCAAAGAATGCTGAAGATCTCTTGCGAAAATTGCAAGAAAACAGAATAAAATCACGGCCGAAAAATGAGACACATAGGTGAAAGTCCTGCTCCCGAAGGTTTGTTAAAGTCATTCAGAACAATTGCTTGACTACTTCTTATTGGTATTTGGTTCAATTGTTTATGAGGTATGTAATTGTTTTCTAGCTATGGCTGCATTTATACTTATCGTTTTATAGTTTTGGACGCATGCTTGCTTCATATACACATTAATTTCCTCATTATTTTTTGATCAGCTCTTTTATAAAATAAAACTTACAAACAATCAGAGGCAAATTTCTAGAATATCCTGTGCAATTTTGAACGAAATTAGACGAGTATTTCTATGAAAATGTGGATTTAGATGTTTTGTTCTCAAGTTTTGAAAGAATCTATTTTTCCTCATGTAACTCATAGAACTTATGTAAAGTTTAATCTCGTAATAAGTTTAGGGTCCTAATTTTATATTAAATACATAAGTTAATATCTTAACTATTTCCAGTTGCCATTCTTTAATATATAATTTTCCATTAGGTATTCTCTCGTTATATAAAAGACAACTATTTCATTTATTAAGTAGAAGAAAAGTAAACTATTTACTACTATATCATGTAATAGAAAGTTATTAAGAACAACTGGTGAAAAAGCCAACAGGTACTGCTATATTGAAATAAGGGCGATAATTTGGGCGTTAAAATTGCATACTATTTGAGGGAGATTTTCTATCTTGTACTCACAATAGCTACATAAATAGTTATTTTTAAGCTTTTTACTCATGATAACTTAAGACATTTAAAAAAATAACAATGTTCACTTAACTCCTAAACTTCTACTTAATTTTAAGCGATAATTCTGTCGCTCAAATATTCGTCCGCATTTCAAAATGGCGGTTAAAGGTATTGACGCCAAATTTCGCTCTTGAGCGTTTTCGGTAATTATTTCGTTAACCGTCATCATTTAAAAACAAATTTACGTACTTATTATGTAAATCACATTTTTTGGGAAAATCCATATACATATATAGAATATATTGAGCGCTCGAGGTTGTTAAATATAATTACAGTTTGAATTTTAATTTTTTTCCTCTGCCTTAATTAAGATGAATTCACAAATTTACGTTGGAGAAGTAATTTAGCCCCCCCCAAAAAAAATTATAGTTACGTCACATTTTAGAGATATTTTCAACCGAGATTTATTATTATCTTTCTTCCATTTCTCTCTTGGTGTGAAATATATTTTACAGACTTCGTAAAAGAGGTTTGCACCAAGCTTAATGGTGTCTTACGATTTTTCTTTTTTCCTATTCTAGTTTGAGCCCAAAATCACTAATAGAATGCACATTGTTATATACTCTTTTTCCTTCTGAATTACATTCATTCCAAATCTATATTCATGATGTTAAAATATTAAAAGAAAATAGATTATTATTTGCCACTACTTGCCGTGTCGGTATGACGTCATAACTCTCGGCATACAACGATGATCACTCCGATGCAATAAATGCCCATTCACCAGAATAATGATATCATAACATTGAGTCAAACGTTAATTTAACAACCACGCAAAAGCTTAGGATGTTATTTTAACGGTGGTGAGTTTTAGATATTAAGATGGTTTGTGTTGCGATTTGTATAATTCCAAATTTCGCCAGAGAAACAAATCAAGACAGTACTAAGCCGATATAGACTCTGATCGTATCTAAGTTTAGGTTAACTTACTTAGTCTTGCAGCAGTTTGTGTTATTAATCCAAATATGAACATTTTCAGGCGACGGAATCCAAAATGTGGCAAAATAGAGTTTGAATCCGATTTCGAGTGATTTACATTGAAACTCTGTTTTGCCGCACTTCCTCTTTCGACCGACCCAAAAGAAGAACAAATTTGGAAAATTTCACAAACTATAACAAGAATTAAAATAATGTATTGAAAAAGTGATTACGGTTAAGTAAATAGCTTTCGGAAATATCATAAAACCACAAGCAAATTATAACTATTTATACTATACGCACGTTTGCTGATCATATAATGCTTGCCATTTATCTTTTAATAATTTACACAAAAATATATCAATTTATTACCCGGAGCTAATATAGACAAATTACCGAAACTAAAACTGCTACCAAAATACATTAATATATATCTACATATAACTTTATCAATAATTCTATATCTTTCTATATACATTTAATTACAAGTCATTGATTGTTTCGTTCAACCCAGGGATAATTATTCATGCAAAATTCAAGTAATTTCTTGATTATGATTTTTTTAGAAAAATATTGATACTACATATATGTAGGTTCTCGCATAGAGTTTCTAAATAGAATACGAAACTTCTTCAACAAAATAAATACAATAAATAATGGATGGTTACTTATGTTTTGTTCGGCCAAAAGTTAATAAAAAGTATATATATTTGCTTTTTTATATTTACAAATTTTCTCGAGGGCCGCAATTAGCCCAGGTTTGAAGTACGAGTTCCTAAACACCGCAGTGCCGTCTTACTTGTCTTCTTCAAAGAACCTCTACTGGCCCCTGATACCCCTACGTTTTGGATATCCTCTCTTTACATTCTGTTCTTGGTAGTTGTTCGTACGCCATATACGATCGTGATTTCTCGATATTTGCCCCGATAATGTGGAATGAGCTGCCTGCTGCTATACGCTCATCTGCCTCCTTTGATGCCTTTAAGCGTAATTGAAGAAACCTCTTCTCTCGAACCTTCCTTTAAAGGTCAGAAAGGCTTCCGGTGAAGGCCACTGGCTTTAATCAGTCACACACAAGACTTCTTTATTATTATACTATTAAGAGTCTTCATTATTTTTAGGTAAATGCATCTGGTAGTGCCTGAATTCCCCTCGATTGATAGAAATACAGGGTTTTCTTAAAGACTCGACACAAGCAATATCATAATGATTTCCTCGGGTTCATTGAGAGAATCTCGCAAAGCGCATCCCACTTTGCATCACAAGTGCAGGAAATCAGAGTCAAGATGTTATTTAATGATTGTTCAATTAAATTGAATGTAGTTAAAATTTTATGGAAATTCTACATTTTTCCTATGTATCTAAACTTTAGCGATACCCTGTAGATGTACATTTGATCTTTTATGTACTACTCATATTTATTTTTTAGATTTGAGTCACTATGCTATTTGTTCCTATGTGACAATGGAAGGTTTTAAATGCTTATTCTAAATTATTGCAATTTAGATTAAATATAAAACTATGTTCGTCATGAGACCATTTTTTTCAATACTTGTTGACGCTTTAATTCCTAACTTCTCTTGTATAGCAGTATTAACATTCTCTTTAACGTCATTATATTAAAAAAATAACTCTTCTTCGAAATTACAATCTTGGTTATCATTTTTAGCTAATTATCATCCTCATCACTAACTCTATAATTTAGAAAGGGGATTTTTTTACTATTTGAATAATAATTTCATCTTAGTTTGGTTATGACTTATGTTTTTCATTTAAGTTATTTCTAATAATTTTTTTATAATATCAAAAATCAAAATGGTGAAGTTCCGAAAATTTATTTTTATATAACTTCTATAAAAATTTAACCATGGCTGCTTTTTTTAGATTTTAAATTTTAATCTTAGTAGCAAAGCGCAAGTTCCTCCCCCTCCGTAGGGGGGAGTGGCGAAGCCATTACCTGGTATATGTATAATCAATCGACTTGTGAAAAAAATGTGTCGAGTTACCTTCAAAATAAACCTTTTCAAGCTATCATGGTTTATTTACCTGCATACCCAAACTATATTTTAATTTTAATTTCTATCTTGAAAGGTTTTGTAACCTTAGTTCTAACATTTAGTTTTATAAATCGTAAAAATATAATGTATGTAACTAAATGAATTTATTTATTGAATCAAATCACAATTTTATTATTACTATTGACAAGATCCAAAATTAGAGGACCTGAATCCCCTATAACAAATTTGAACTTCCTTTTCAGACTACGGAGCGAATTAGGAAACAGGATAACTAACTCATTATTTAAAACTGATGTAGAAATATTTCGAAAAAGGTAAGCCAGGAAATTTAAACAGTAATTTAAATATAGGCGCTGGATAATTTGACCTTTTCCGTTTCAAAATAAATTTCTTCTTTTGTAGCCATTCTTCAGCCTTCTTGTGAATGAAATCCGGTTACTGCCTCTTCCGACACAGGCGCCAATTTAGTAATTGTAACCCATTAACGTATCATCCGTAAAATCCAATTTAGAGTTTTGATCCAGATGGAATTTATCCTGCAATGCTGCACATATAAATTAAAATGATACAGGGATATCAAAAAAATAGTATAACTAGACAAAATATGCGAAATGCTACCTACGACAAATATAAACGACAAGGGATTATGAGTTTAGAGATAAGAACTTTCAAGAACAAAAGAAGACTCCTTCAACAGTTTTAATGGAGTTTTACCATGCACTGGATTATCCTTTTCACTTAAAGGTTAAGAAGAAGTTGCAAAATGCCATTTCCTTTCGTGCATAAAAACGATCCGTCAATGCACTTTAATAAATCCAAAAATCGTTAAGTTAAATTTCTAATTTAGGAATTGAACAGGAATTTTTCTTAACAAGGTCTGCTGATCAAAGTCGCTTGCTCTCCCTTATTCTGATGTATGACCTTACGACCTTCAAATCTTTCAATAATTCACGGGCTAACCTTGGGAGGACTTTGGCAATTATATCATTCAAAAGACAACGTAAAATGATATAAGGGTTTCAAATTTCGTTAGAATCGGACGAATATTTATGATATTGTTATGCTGCTCATGGCCTCACTGCATAACTGAAAGAATACACATATGTGTATAAGAACTTTTATTCAAAAGAATACACATGTGTGTATAAGAACTTTCATTTTTTTGTATAAAATATTTCCCCGTTATATATAGAACGTTGTATTTTTTGTATATATATGAATAAAATTTCTCAGAAACATAGTTTTGAAGGACCGACCCGGAAGCGCCATTGATTTCCGCTAAGTAGTTGATTCAGCATTCTCATTTCTGCCAAGTAGTTGATTCAGCATTACCCCCATCCAAATAATCTACGGGCGGCTCACCGTCAGATTCTCAAAATTCCTTTAGTTCTACCGGAAATCATGTCTCGGGTATAAAAGACAAGCACAACACAGAGGATGACAGGTAGCTGTTCAGGAGTCTCTCGACTGGCCACCCGTTCGCTTGAAATCCTCAAGATAAATCCCTGATTAAATCCCGGTCAGATTTTAGTCGAGTAACACTGAATTTAGTGTGAGTTACCCTAAGTTTCGAGGGTAACTAAGACTCTGTGCTGAGAAGACCCCGTCTTCTCACACCTCACCTTTCCCGCGTTCGTACCATCAAAACTCTGTTCCTCGTACCATTAAACCTTCCCAGCTTGTGCCAGTTGTATAAGATTAAATCGCACTTGAGCAATTAAATTCGAATAGAAGCCTGCCTCTTTATATTCTCCCGCAAGCATCGCAACGGCACCTGGAGTAACGAACGTCGAAGGTAAGGTAATGTCAAGTAGGTGACAGTGAAAGAAGCTGTAACCAGCTACAGGTAGTTCAAAGGTGTCTTAATCACAAACACGAGTCCGCAGCTGGACAAACCCAGGTCCATAGTAACCCGGTGACGCAACTACAAGGAGTTGCGTCATAATACATAGCAACATAGAGACACAACTACAACGAGGGTAGTGTGCCGTGACAATATTATTGCCCCAAAGTTCTCCGGCTAACCGTGGGAGGACTTTGGCAATTATATTATTCGAAATAGAATGTAAAACAATATAAAGGTTTCGAATTTCTTTAGACTCGGCCGAATAGTTATGATGTTATTGCCAAAACAAAATAATTTCCGGGCTAATCTTGAGAGAACTTTAGCACTTATATCATTCGAAAGAAAATGTAAAACAACATAAGAGTTTCAAATTACGTTAGAATCTTCCGAAAAATTATGATGTTATTGCCAAATTATTCCCGAGCTGACGTTGGGAGGACTTAGGCAATTATTATCTCATTCGACACAGAATGTAAAACAACATAAGAGTTTTAAATTTTGTTAGAATCAGACGAATGGTTACAATGTTATTAACCCTCCCCCCAAAAAAAAGCAAAACGGGAACCGACCGAACGACATAGTGAGATATAGAATCGCACGCGACTAAAAAGCATGTAATTTATTTTCTTTCCTAAAGGTAATGATATATATATATATATATATATATATATATATATATATATATATATATATATATATATATATATATATATATATATATATATATATATATATATATATATATGTGAGGTCACCAAACAACTAATGAAGTGAGAAGAAATGAAAATCGTTTCCATTATATATATATATATATATATATATATATATATATATATATATATATAATGGAAACGATTTTCATTTCTTCTCACTTCCTTAGTTTTGTGGTGACCTCACATCTCGCAATGGTAAGTAAAGGCCACTTCGTTTCATCTATTCGCTTCTTGTGGCGTGTAGCTGCATACACTTCCGCGGCCAAAATTTTAAGTCTGTGAATGATTTTTGTGTCACTTTCTTCTCTTCAAATATATGCTCCTCCTCCTCCCTTGATAACCAAGGTCACCGACTCATTCCTTCAAGGTAATAAAACGATTCAATTTCTTTTTTACACCTTCGCAATTTTGAATGATTCAAGTAACCTAAAAGTGGCTGAGAGTCATTATTCACACTCTTGAAATATTCCGCATCATGGGGCCTCATTCTAAATAATGGGGTTTTATCTTTCAACAAAGGCATTCCGCAAGCGCCATAATGAGCATAGTTTATGATAAAAGGCAGTTAAATGAGGTTGTAAGTCATAATACCGACCTTTTGCCGACATTTTTACAAATTTCACCCACTTTTTCTATTTCAGCATAAAACGCGAGAGATGAAAAAGACAAAAAGAAAGGACATAATTCTACCTATTTGTTTGTTCTTTTTCTTACTAATGACGATTGAACTTGAAAATGATTAGATGATAATTGGGAAAAGAGTGAGGTAAAATCTCCTGCGTTTTCAGAACTTTAATCTCCTATTTCATTCTCTACTGGGTCAGACATGCACGGAAAAGTTAGTGGGAGATTTAAAGAAGTGCAAAAGATGCCCTTAGAGAGGTCTCTACTTTCTTTTGGGGCTTTTTGGATCAGGAGGGCGTGCTACATCTCCAGGTTTCAGTTGCAGAAGGGGTATTGTCTCTGTCTCACCATTTCCACCCTTTCGCACTGAGGTAAAAACTGACACCAAGTAAATAATTGCAGATTTGTCACGCAACCAATACCTATGAGTTAGGGTTTAAAATTAACTTAGATTTGCTCTTATGCTAGTAACTACACGTATTGAGATAATTCACTGTTAGAATTTTGCTGCTTTCAAAACATACGAGTATTAAGCGAATTTTATCTTTAGATTGATGCAATTGTATTAGGAAACATCAAGATTTGGTTCCTACACATTTTTAGAAAAACAAATTTCATTCATATAAGAGCGAAATCTTTAGTGGGTAAAATGCCAGACAATGAAAAAAGTTAGTGTACGCATCTAGGAGTGGGTAGCTAGGTTCAGTCATCTGCAGCTAGCATTCTGTTGGATCTTTTGATCCTTAGGTATCTCTGGAAGTTAATTTCATTTCACTATCTGATGGGACTCGGAACGTGTATGTTTCTGGCAGGGAGTGAGAGATTGTTTGTTGAGTGAAAATGGGATGTGTAAATTTCCATTTATAAACTATCCTTTGGTCCTTATTTTTTAGGAGGGAGAATGGGTAAACTGAGGTTAGAAGTATATAGGGCTTTCTTCCTAGGTTTTGAGCGATTGCAAATAGCTGTTTGATTTGCAACTCGTTAGGGATTAATTTAAAAGAAAAGCTGTGCGTCGGTGATTTCTGGGTCTAAGGAAATATATCGAGATGGAGTTTGTAATCTCACAGTCAAGTAAGGAAAACATCAGCCTTTCTGAGTTTACTAAACAGGGACTTTTAAGACTGGTAATGTAGTTGACAACAACCCTTTCCCACATGGCTAAGAGAAATTTGCAAGCAAGAAGAAGATTGCATCAGAAACAGTTTAATTTGGAAGATTTCCTGTGGTCAGGCGCTTTACATGCTAAGGTAAGGATTGAGTTCTTTCAATAATTAAAGTTTGCCGTTGGTTTGACACGAGAGAGTTTAAAATATTCACCACGAGGACGAAAAGGCTGATATACATTAATAATATAGTCTACGTATATTTCCTCCATACATTTTCTCTTTCGCCAAGTCTTCATCACTTCACTAATGAAACTAATTCTAACATATTTGTAGTGCAAGTACAGTATACACGCTTTAACTTTTCATTCTCTTTACTAAATACAAACGTATAAACAAGGTCAATCACACATTAATTCCAAAGTCTTTTGAATGCAGTGTAGAATCTCTGAACAGCTAAAAGAAATGTACAATGAGTAAGGCATGTAGCAAAGCTCTTTGAGCCATAAAGAACGCCTTTGTCTGGTGAGTTATTCAGAAAGCGCCTAATTTACAATAACAAAGAGCCTAGTTATGGGCGCTAAAACCCGTCATCCATCCTGCACCGCAAGTCTTTGTGACTTCAAGTGTGGTAGAATCTGGCATGGAAATAGCTCGCGTTCAGGAAGTTTTTCTATCAGTGCGTGATAAGAAATGCTTATCACGAGAGGTGGCAGGTAGCCTAATGCTATATTAGGTATCATATAACAGTTTGTGTTCTGATGTATTTCTTAGAGAAGTTGATTCATCAGTGGAAAGTAGCCCATTGCATGCAGACGTATATCTGTGGATATCAAACCTGGCGAATTGGTTGTTCTTAAGTAACATTTGCGTTCAATGATACTCCCCAAAACATAGTGTAAAAAGATGCAATGTTGTATGTCATACCTGGATGAAAATACGAGTGCTTGATTGACGAGAAGCTTATTTTTCTGGAAACGCTAGAAAAAAAAGGCAGAGGGTCGACAAGATAATGGAAAACCTTTATTAAATGCAACTTTTATCATATAGTAAAGAGTTGGTCCTTCTTTGGTAGCACTAATTGATTGAATGTATCGAAAAATTAACTCATACAGCTTCTTAACAGGGGTTACTGGAATATTTAACCATTCTTGAAGCAAAATCTTTTCCAGTTCCTTCAACGACCCTGGCGGAGGAAAGCATTTCTATACCTCTTTTTCCAATACAAACCATAAATGTTCGACCTTTTTAAAATTCAGCATATATAGATGACATTTTATAAGTTTCAATTCAATATTATGCCTTATGAGCCAGTTTTTAGTAATTTTAGTAATAGAGACCTATTTATTATCACCTTGGAAGAACGCACCCCTATTGAGGAATATTTATTTTACTGTGTGATGGACTTGGTAACTCAAAACTTGATCAATCTCCTAATTGCTAAATCTACTATGTACACTTGCCACCACTTGTCTCCTCTTTAGACTAATATGGAATTCCAACTTTCATAAATTTTAATTTTTCCTAACTTTACCACTGTGTTAATATTATTCAAATATATTCATGACGCTCAAAACAAAAGGAAAAATAATTTATAACAATTTTAAAAAGCGTTGATTATAATTTTACAAGAGGAGAGTCGTAATTTTATTTCCATTTTAGGAATGCAATTTACGAAGATTGAAATTAAAACAACTTAATTTGTAACTTGTGTTTTCATACATTTTTGAATTAATAACATTTAAATTTTACTTAGATCCTCCATCCGGTTTTTATTGCAGAATTAAGAATCATCAAGGAATTTAAAATCCACTCGCGCCAATTACGAGAGGATTTAGCATCCATTTGGCGACTGCCTACAAAAGCATAAGTCGCAGTAATTAATTAATTAAAAGCTTAATATTTGATTAAATTAAAATATTCAAAAGTCAAACACCAAATGTAAAACCAAAACCCAAGCCAAGCAAAACCAAAAACAACAAACCAACAAAAACTAGAAAGGAGAACGCTGCGGCGTTGGGGAAAGGCGGTCATTTCGAGGATAAAGGAAAGGTTTAGGAGACAGTTCAAGGATAAAAGGAGTCCTAAAGAATGGAAGTACCTCTAAACCAATTGCTATCCCAAGGAGGTACTATTTAGGGGAAACTTAACATATATGTTGAGAAAATGCAAAGTACAGATGGTGGTCATCTCCTCCCACATCTCTCTCTTGCATACGCTAGCACAGAAAAACAGAAAATATACGAGTACCTGAATGAGCAGAAGAAAGGAAGGAACATAACCAAAACTTTCAACGGTAAAGTTACACTTAATAATCAGCCATCTTTATGCAATTTATTTTATACTAACCTAACCTAACCCACCGGTATCTTGCGTAGACATTTTTTCTCCGTCTGTACGACCATTTCTTTTAAAACCAATATTTGTGTATATTTAAAAATTATATTGTTACTAGTAAAGATATATTTCCGTCATTGTCTTTCTTTTGCAATCCCAACGAGTACCAGCTACCTGTTAATCTTTTACCAACTCACACTCTGAAATATTTTTTAAAAAAGGACCCCCAAAAGTTAATAATAAGCCATCCCCACTGGACTCATAATAATTTCCCTATTCACTAACGGTCTTCAACTAACTTCGACCTAAAGCCCCCAAAAGTATCTACGTATATACATATAAATATATATTATATATATATATATATATATATATATATATATATATATATATTGCATGAAAGACTCGACTTATAGTTCCATTCTGAGGAAGCCAAGAGGCGAAACGTCAATAAAGAGCTCAGTGTAGTGTCTGGACTTTTCTTTCTCCCCATCCATTCTCACATATATATATATATATATATATATATATATATATATATATATAGAAAGAGAGAGAGAGAAAGAAAGAGAGAGAGCAGGAGTGTCTGTCCATTCCACAACAGTTCTGTTTGATGCAATTGGAATTACATGTAATCTAGATAAGTGGAGGTTCTTCTTTGACAGTTCCTCAAAAAGTATTAAAGCTTTTCTTCTCCATAATTGGAATACACATCCACCCCTTCTCTTGGCTTATTCACTATATCTAAAGGAGGACTACAACAATGTCAAGCTCCTGCTACAAGCTTTGAATTATAAGGAATATATATGGCTGGAAGTGATGAGAGACTTTAAAATGGTAGCATTTTTTATGTCTCCAGGGAGTTGTTACCAAGTTTCCATGTCATCTTGGCCTATAGGAAAATAAGGATACCACAACACATGAGCAAATGAAGCAATGGCCACAAAGGACTGAGTTCTCTGTTGTAGGGCATAATCACAGGGATGAGCAATTGTTTTTTCAATTAAATTTAAAACTAGTTCTCACTAAGAATTTTTTTAGAGCTCTTAACAAAGAGTCTGCAACCTTCCAGTACCTCTAAAATTCTTTCACACACTCTCTGAATTGGGAGGATTACAAACCAGAAAAGTCATAAAGTGTTCAAAATTCACTAAAATAATACTAAAAAGGAAAAAAAAGTCTGGAAAACTTTTTTATCGGTCTGCCAGGCCTATTGGGTAAAATACAAGGTTGATAAATATTTGGAACTGTTTGAGAACCTAGCGAAAAGCTATGGCTAAATGGGCTGCAGGATGTCCCTGAAGGTGCATATCCTTGACGCACATCTTGATCAGTTCAAGGAGCATATGAAAGCATAAGCAGAGGAGCAAGGAGAGCGCTTCCATCAGGATATACTGAACCTTAATCATAGATGCCAAGGAGGATCCAATGAAAACATGATGGGAGACTATATTTGGGGCATGGACGGGAAATTGATTTTCCTTACAAACGGAAATCGTGGAAAACTGATCAATTCTAACATTTTTTACCTGTTTTATATATTTTTATGTTAAAGTTTCAATTAAATATATAAATTTAACTCTGCGTTTTTGTTTTTTGCCTTGCAATTGATGGAAATAACGAAATTTGCTTATTTTTAGTAAATATTTGATCAAACAAGCTACAAAAGCAAAGTTTAATGCACCCAAAATGACTATTTTCTATTGTTTTGCAATAAGGGAGTTGGAAAATAACACTTACTGTCCAGGAACAAATATTGTGTTACATACGGTTAGGTATCAACCTCTGCACTTTTACCACAAAGAAATAATTTAACAGCATAATAGGCGAAGCAAATAAAAAGACCCATTTGTTTAATCATTTAGCGTTCTTACAGCTTGACAAGTTTTTTAAAATGCAACTTATCTATCTATTTCTATTTGATAAACTCTATTCTTTTACTTTTATATTATTACTACAACCAAGAAAAGACTTGAGAGTTGATGGCCGTAATTAAACTACCCCTCCTTTTGTCAACTTAATTATAAATGAGTATGCATCACACATTGATAAATTCTCTCACTCTAATACTCTATTAGCCTTAATTAAGCAATTCCATCTTATTAATCCTACAATAGCCTTTGTTATAATTTTGTCTAGACAATCTAATTTCTGTTTCGTTGCAGCTCTTCCCCCCAAAAAATGCAAGCTTATGGTTACAGATGTGACGCATTGTTGTTCTAATATTAAGGAGAGAGAAGCAGATTTCTCTGTAATCATTGATTTATAACGGAAGGGCTGATGTCTTAAAGGGGCATTTTATTCGCATGTACAAGAGATTATAGCTGTAATGTTCATACGTGTCTGAGTGTGTGCAATTTAATGGCAAACCATTACACTAAATGCGCAAACTTATCGTAAAAAAACCGTTGATGTGAGTAATGAATAGTCAGTAAAGCTGAACATAGAATAACAAATTCTTAAGTCGGAGAGGTACATTCAATTCATTAAAAAAGCGAGTGTTTAGTAGAAAACATATGCTAGAAAGTGCATTCTAAAAATGGCAAAGCTAAATAAGGAATTACAGAGTAAAAGTCAGCAGAGAAGTAAAATGATAGGAAATAGGATACACAGAGAAAGAACGAGAATTTCATAGAGAAAAAATGATATGAGGAGATCGAGAAAGACAGACAAGATGAGGACAATTTTTATCATTTTATATTTGGTAAAGAGTTGAAACAGCTAGAGGCTAGAATATAACTTGAACTTAGCACTTGAAAAATAAAGTCGGGTGATTAAAATAGGAGAAAAATATAGTTGTTCTACATCTGATCAAAACAAGTTCGTATGTAGTTGACTAGAAGTAAAAGGTATAAAATTGCAAAATAAATGACTATGGGAAACCCTCTATCTTCCTAATTAAGCCATTATTATATGGAATCTTTTGTATATAAACTTCCTACTTCTTAAAAATATTATCTGATACCACTATGTTACGGGTTATTTCTTTTTTTTGACCCATTGAGTGTGATGCAAATAATTGTCATGCTCTCCTTGAATAATTACTTAACTTCTATTAAATTCACTTAGAAAATAGAAGAAAAACCGTTAAATATCCTTTTTTCGATAACTTGCTGCATCGCATGCTCCAGATTTATTTTCCTTAAGCCTACATAAGCCCCCACCAATATTTGTTTTATTCAAAATATCCTCAAAAAATAAATCTGTTTTTACTTTGTATTTGCGTGGTCTTGGAGGTTTCGATACCAAATTTATTAGTGAAGAATTTGAGGGAACAAAAATGATCGTGGAAGAAATAAAAAAGCGTCATATTTTCTAAGCGATTCTCAACTGGCAGCTAAAATGTCTATGGCCTACGATATATCTGGCTCTAGCAACGTTGATTTGGTCTAAAAAAAATTATAAGTTTTTCAGTAAAGATCATCATCATCATTACTAACTCTATAATTTAAGAAGGGGATTTTTTTGAGTATTTGAATAATAATTTCATATTAATTTGGTTATGAGAGTTTTTTTTTAGCAAAGTTTCGAAATAAATATAAGTATCGAAATTTTGTGAGTTTTTTAACCCAAAGAATTACAAATGGTGAAGTTCAGAAAATTTATTTTTATATATCATCTTCTATAACTATATTTCAGCAACGTGATATTTTGAAAGGGCGGAAATTGAGTTTAGAGTTCCTTTTTAAAATTATTATAATTGGCGAAGTTCATAAAATTTATAAAAATTTAGCCATGGCTGCTTTTTTAAATTTTAAATTTTAATCTTATTAGCGAAGCGCAAGCTCCCCAGGTAAAGCCATTGCCTGGTGTCTTAATAATTTACTCTTGTTTGTTATTAATCGAAATTTGCCTCTATATACGAACAAATACAAAAGAACAGCAATTCTATAATTTTAAAACATTTTCTGAACTTCTCGATTTTTATTTTTTTTTTGCTTTGAAAAATTTCGAATCATTTGATAATCATATTTTTTTCTGAACTCTTTGAGAGAACTTTGATAAAATCTTCCGATAGGCGAAAAACCAGCCTTAATTTTAACAATTTTAGAAAATCTCTGAATCTTTCTCTTTCTTTTTGGTTACAAAACTTCAAAGCAAATCAGTAATAGCCTTAAATCTCAAAAATGTTATTATGTTAATTTTTATTAATAGAATTAACATAACATGCAAAGTTGCACTTAAACTAAGATAATTTTTTTTTTAATTACTGTTCAAAAAGTTCCTTCCGAAAATACATATATTACAAGGATATGATATCATTTACACTGGATATTATTTTACTTTTTCTTCACACCATCCATGTTTTAGATGTCTTCTTTTTCTTAATGCCTAACCCGATGCGGCGTTTGACGAACCATGGTGCGTTTTCATATTGTAGCATCCATAGTTGACTTGGCCCGATACTGGAGTGGGAGGTCCATTTCTCCTTCTTCAGGGTTTGAAATCAGAGTCTTTCCTTCTCTTAGGTGGACTGCCTGCCATGGCTACGAGCTCCACCTACCCTTCCATACCGTGATGCCCAGTCATGGAGGTAACCTCCTTAGTAAATAGTGTCTGATTAAAAAGAATCCGGAGGGAGATTCGAACTGCCGACCCAACGATTGGCGGGCAAGCATGTTTAATAATTTATTAAATATAACTTGTTCCCCCAAAGAAACAGTTTGCATTATTACGATCCTGTATAAATCGTCAGGTAATTTTTGCTTAGAAAAAAAACACTATAGAAGACCTGATAAACCTACGACGCCCTTTTCCTCCATCAGTTTACCTCAAATATCGACTTAAATGGGCAAATACGAATTATTTATTTTTCTTGCTAAATGCAACTTTTGAAATTAGGTAGAGTGGGCCATCATTAAATTTTCCCAAGAAATAAATTTCAATTCAAGCAAAGGATAATTTAAATAAGATAACATCTTAATAGTATTTGTTTTCAGTATAAATTTAATTTATCGGACTAATTTCATTTATCAACACGACAATTATTTATTTAATGGTCTGTTTCTTGTGTCTGTTAATACAATGGTACTCAATTTACTAATGCGCGCATAAGTACAGCCAACGTCAGAGAAGAAGTGTAATATATGGCCTCATTTGAATATTCTTTAAGTTTAAATCCGTTTTTCGTGCTTATATTGTAGCTGGAACAATCTGTTCCTTTGGTGGTATATTTAAATAATTTAAAAGCGATTATATAAAATAAATGCTGGTTTAGTCTGAGGCAATATTATGTAAGTCAAAAGTATAAGCTACATGGATAGCTTTTGTGTTTTACTAATTTTAAGCATTTTTTTCATATAGACCGGCAATGGAAGTTCTTAAAACTTTTTCGAAACGAATGTAGACTGGGACGTTAGAAAGGCATAGATTAGGTATTAACTCCTGTGCAGGATTTATCATTAATTTTCCAGACTACGAAGAGGAAACGTTTCCAAAAACGCAATGGTGAACACTTTAGAGTATTCAAAATCTGCATGAAACCTTATATTTAAATTACATAAGGCCGATCATAATATAGAAAAATTGTCGCCCCTTTAGCTTGTATCTTACCGACCAGATTTCCTTTAGCATCTATCGTACCAAGTTATTGTTAGGTTTGTTTTTGGTTAGGTTTGTTTTTGGTTAGGTTTTGTTCTGATTATTTTTGGCTTTGGTTTAGGCAATAACCCAGGAAGCATAACTTAACATAACCTAGCCCTAATGTTTTCCTATAATATTGAAGAAGATGACCAAACACTTCAGAAGTAAATGTCAAAATAAATAAATAAGCAACAGAACTTGTTTAAAAGATAATTTTTAAATCAGATTTTTAAAAGTCTAAACTCTTTTTTAGCAGAAATTCTTCTTCTTCTTCTCTGCTTTTTCCTACTCGGGGTCGCCGTTCTTGATGAGTCGTTTCCAAAGATACTCAGTAAAATACTCATACCTTATGTTTTTGGCAGAGTTTTTACCAAGAAATGTCCTTTCCGACTCCATCCATCTCTATTTATCCGTCTTGAGACCGGCACTGAGTTGGGCTGGCTTACCCCCAGGTGGCTAGGTAACGAAATGACTAATCTAATTTTTCAGGTTTACCATGATCCAGATATGGGCAAATAGGACACATAAAGTGGTAAGACAGACGCAGAAGCAGCAGCATTCTGTACGCAGCATAGATGCTCACAGGAGTGCTCAAACTTTTTAGTCTATTGACCCGTTCATAGAATCTTCGACTTTTCATCGACCCCCAAGCATCTACTTGAAAATAAATAAATAGGATTTAAGTTCATGGGCCAATTCCAATGTACATCAATAAAGAAAATTGCATAACAACCCCACGAAACTGTTCTTATGCGTACCCCTTCTTTGTTAATATCTCCCATTAAATATGGAGAGAAAAACTATTATACTGTCATTGTAGTGATCGTGGAAATTGAGCAAAATTATGAACATAATGTTGAAATTTACCCATAGACGTGTTCAAAAGACGTATCGAAATAGATGGAAATACAGTATGATAAATGAATTTGTCGTATAAAATATTAAATTGGGTAATAAAAAGGGAGAAGCTGATTGCTGTCATTTGGCGTCTGATATTAAATACATTAAAAATAGATTAACATACCTTTTTATTGAAGTAGTTAACATCATCAATGGGAAGGATGTGCTTGAGCAGCCGAAAGATTATTGATATTCGGTTGAAAATTGGTGAGTTGTAGCCGTAAATTACCAAGTTCTTTTAGGTTCAGCCTGTTTTCTGTTTAGATAAAACTATATTTGCGTGGTCTAAATCACCTTTAACCATGTATCAAGTTGGGGATGAAGGTAAAAAAGGTTCAGCCGCTGCTCTAAGCTTGGGGTATTTAATAGCAGTATTTACATTGCTCCAATAATCACTAAGGTTTTTACTTTTGAACAACGATTTAGCTTCGAGATTCACACACATTTCAACAAGTTCATCCTCTAAGTACGATTCAATGTATTAATTTTCTATTTTCAAATCAAACAGTGTAACAATTCAGTTGGGTACATGTATTTTCTCCAGAGCCTCAAAACGTACTTTAAAGTCTTCCCTCAATTTTCAAAGATAGCCTATATATATCTCCAAATCACACTCTGAAATGTTTTCCTTTTCTTTCAATTTTCGCAATTTTGAAAAATATTTAAAATCTCTACTCACCAGTGAGGATTTAAATAGCTTTATTTTGATTTGAAAGCCTATTAGGATTGTTAGAGCTTGAATAATTGTAACAACTTTACCTTGCAAACGTTTCTGTACTTCATTAACTTTTGAATAGATGTCTGCCAAATAGAACAAATTGTTCTTACACATTTTTTACTCGTCACATAGTGATGGGTCCACATTCGTAAGAAACTCTATAGTTGATCTATACAAGTAAACAAGTCTGCAAGCTATCACATCTTGAATACCACTTTACTTCAGTGTGAAAAAGCATTTAGTTGGAATTTTTATAATTTTCTTCACATAAGATTGCAAACAGTAGCTAAGTGAGAGGATGAGCTTTAATTTTATTTATTGGCCTGATACACACTTTTAAGGCATTCACCACGGAGTTTCTTGGTTACAAGATGGTTTCTGAGTAAAACATAGTGAACAGTACGTACATTAGGAACATTTTTCCTCAAAAAGATTGCAAATCCTCTGTAACGGCCAATTGCTGGTGCATTATCTTTAGCCACTGCAGTAATTTTCCCGAGGGAAACATTGTATTTCTTCAAATAGTCTTCCAATTGTCTCACCTTTTGCATCACCTTTAAGGTATTTAGCAAATAAAAATTCGTCAACGATGCACTTCAGGCTTGAACTATAATACCTCACATAGGAAATGAAAATATTTCAACTCCCAAAAATTGATTTATTGAGTTGAATAGAAAACTTGCAAAGCTAAAGCTCAGAGGTCGAAGTTTTATCCACATTATCGGCCATCATCTCAATGCGTCGTTGCATTGTATTTGCACTTAATGGTATACATTTTAGAACAGCCTAAGAGTCTTTCTTTATAACATTTTCAACCACATCTTTTATTGCTGGTATTATGATCTCTTCACTAATAGTATACGGTTTTCCTTTCTTTGCTATATTAAGAGAGATGCTGTATTATGTCCTTAGTCCTGCTTCACTACCAGCAGATGCTGTAAAATTATTTTTAATTTTGACTGAGTTCTTAATTTCTCTTTCAACATTTTATAATAATTTAGATCTTTGTTTTTCTCATCAAATTAAATCCTTTCAAAGTAGTCCCTCATATTTGCGGGTTTCATGGCATCATTATTGAAAGTCTGTTCGCACAACAAACACATAGGCATTGTTTCATTAGTAAACAAGGCTACGAAACCAAATTTAAAATACTCCTGTGATTATTGTCTGCACTTCTTCTTAGCATTAGTAAACCGCCATTATCCCGCAAGCATCGCAACGGCACCTGGAGTAACGAACGTCGAAGGAAATGTAACGTCAAGTAGGTGACAGTGAAAGAAGCTGTAATCAGCTACAGGTAGTTCAAAGGTGTCTTAATCACAACATGCTAGCAAACCAAAACAGAACAGAACGAAAACGAAACACGTTCATTACAGAAAATTCTAGAATAGCTGCCAGTAAACAGGCATTATAATTTGCAAATTTGCTTAATTAGCGGTTTGTCTTCTACCGTTGATATTATGATAATTAAAAAGCATGATTAAAATATTTTTAAATAGAGAGTTCGCCTGAAATTTCAAATCAAATTAAAATTGAGTTTAATGGATTTTTTACTGTCAATATTTAAGACTTAATTTATCAGATGGCCGTGTTTCTTTTTAACTTTCCGCAAATTTAAATACCCATAGGGACAAAGTTTTCAAAAGGACCTTAGCCACGCCTGTCATATTGCGGGCTGTGTTTTTGTAAATATATTTGATTATTTATATATGTTTATAAATTAAAAGACGCTATATCGTAGGTCTAGAAGCATTATATAACAGTGTAGGACCACTATTATGCAATGATGTGGGGGTTGAGTACATATACGTACAGCGATACAGGTCAAACACAAGTTACAGCTAGGACGGAACTCACGGCAGTGCTACAATGCTTTGTAGAGCTCCAAAACAAAAAAAAACCGATTGTGTTCTTTTATTGTTTTTTATGTCCTCCAGTCACCTCCGAGCCCCTTCTAAAACACTACAAGCTTAAGATCTTAAGGATTTTAGTCAAAATCTTGGTAAATTCAATTAAATATTAACAAAGCTTAGGATGATCAGCAATTGATTCTATCAGTACTTCAAATTCTTATACGAATGTCTCTTTTTGACCCTCAAAAGTTTACATGACCCTCCTTAGCATTAATTGACTCTCTTTTGACCCCCATGTACTCATCAACCACTTTAAAGACATCTGTTTAAATTGTAAAATTAAAAAAGAACCTCAATTTCCTAGGCCCTGCATATACCACTATCACAGGTAGGTTATATACAATTCTCACAGCAAGCAACAGCCTCCATCCACTCTAACCTGGTACCTCAGAACAGTCTCACAAAAGGCGAGACCCGACTTAACTCTCGTAATGTTGTCGGGGTCCTACAACACAGAATGTAGGGTCAAAGCTTGGGAGCTCTTGACAAGAATATCCCAATTTCTGTTAAAAATTCAATTACTCTTTCTATTTTTAAGAAAAATATTTTAAATCTTGTTTTTAAATTTTTTTTGATTGTTAAACCAATTTTACTGCTGCATTTTATTCTGGAAACTAATCTCCGCATAATGAAAACTTAATATAATGCGTCACATACATATGTTCCGGTTTATTTTGGACGTGCTGTGCCTAATTGCGCAGGGGAGGGTAGATATCACACACGTTTTCACACACGTAGCCAATTACAACAAGACTCTCTTTACTCTCACATCTCCACCGCACTAGACACAGTCTTCTTTTCCTTTCCAAGGAATCCTTGCGATAGTGGTTAGTTATACTTACATAACCCTAACGCGAAAGGATACACACTTACCCCTCCGGTAAGGTCCGGCTCTTGGTGCCCTCGGTCTCTACAGCTCTCCAGTGATTGTCGTTATTATATTTAGGTCGGATACATTATAAGGTCAGAGAGGGTGGGTTGTTTACACCAAAAGACGAATATTTTTACTTACATACCTTACTGTTCTCTTCCTAATTAAAAAATGGCAAAGAATTTACGCAAGCAATGCCATCATAGACTACGATTTACTTCCTTAAAAAAACAAATGTTGTGTCTAAAACAGAAGGACTTGAAAGAGACCGCGGTGTTGAGAAAGAGAAGAGAAAACCACACAATGCTAAGAGACGAAATTATCAAGCAACATAAATAAATAACAAGCCCAAAAGTAAAAGACTTGAGCGCCTAAAGAAAGCACAAACCAAAACTAACTCACTCAAAGAACGACCAAGAAAGCGCTTAGCTTGACCGCCAAGCGTCTTATGTACGAGGGGCGGTAAATAAGTTTTGCAATTCGGATATAAGGAAACGAGATATGAGGAAAAGTGTTTTATTATTTTTCATTATAACTACCCTCGACTTCAATGCACTTGCGCCACTTGTCCCTAAGGCTTCGAATTCCCGACAACCAGAAATCTCTCGACTGCTGTTCATTCCACTCCTGGACGGCAAGCTGGACATGTTCATCGTCCTCAAACCGGCGTCCACGTAGTTCAACCTTGAGCTGGTGGAATAAAAAGTAGTCGCTGGGGGCCAGATCGGGACTATAGGGGGGATGGTTGAGCTCCTCGAATCCGCACTCGCGTAGGGAAGCTTGTGCAACTATGGCCTTGTGGACTTTGACGACGTTGAAGTCGATCATGGGGCATGAGGTTTCTAAGGAGCCAATGGGCAGAGACCTTGGTCATAGCCAAATTGTCGTGGATGATGTTGATAACACTTCCATGTGATATTCCAAGTTCTCGCTCGATTTCTTCGACCTTCACCCGTCGATTTTCGAGGACCATCCTTTCCACACGGGCCACATTGTCCTCGTTGGTCACGTCTGACGGGCGTCCTGGACGGAGGTCATATTCAAGGGACTCACGATCATGGAGGAACTCCCTATTCTAGCGAGCAATGGTTGCAAAGGAAGGGGCGGTGTCGGTGTACACTGCAACCATGCGTTCATGGATCTCTTTTGCATTGTTGCCTTCCTCGGTCAAAAATTTGATCACTGTGTGCTACTCAACCTTCTCCATTGTTGAAAGATTTGTGACTGACGATCTGCGATCAGCTACTGCTTCTTAAATAGACGAGGCAGGAGCGTGCGGCTGCAGGTCCTGACTTGTCATAACTTGTCCTAACACCATCACAAATAGCCATCCTCCTTCCTCTGTTTTGCCCTACCGATTCGCAAAACCTATTGACCACCCCTCGTATCTTTGTAAATCCTTTCCATTTTTCTCTTTCCACGATTTATTTCTCTTTTACTATATACTTAACATATTCCCCCTTAAACAATCCAATTAAATGCAATTCGAGGAATGATTTTGATTTATGTAATATAACTACCTCCCTGCATGTGTATTCTTTGCTGGGGATCGAACCCGGTCCTTAGTTATGGTTAGTCAGTGCCTTACCCAGTAGGCCAAGAGTGATTTTCTAAGATATAAGGAGCAAATAGGTTAGGAAACTTTACTCCGCCTCCATTACACATCTGATCACCCTCCGACAATATCGCCTCTTCTCAAACACTTGGAACTGCTTTGCGTAGTAAAAGATGTTTTTTTAAAGCTGGAATGTTTAACTTAATATCATAAAGGAGCAGATTTTGTTAATGTAAATCTGTTAAATTTATTTATATATTTTATTAATAATTCTTCTGTTAAATTATATTGAACTTTATTCAGATCATTCATCGAGAAGACAAACCCAGAACTACGAGAAACCACGAGAAATAATTGCGACATCATTTATTTTTCTTTCCGTTTCCAAAACTACGATTTTTTATCTTCAAACTAAAATTTAAAGTGACATCAATTTGTGTTTAAATATTATAAATATAAGAAAATTCTGAAATATAAATTTAGATAAGATGTTTATGTAAAATGAAAAACTAACTTTGAAGTTGACTAGAAAAATATACTAAATTAATAAATAAGATAGATATTTATTTAAAAATTAATAGAAGTGTAAAATAGCTGTCAAGATAAAAAAACAACTATAAAACAAGCTAATAACGATATTGTTACTACTTACTAGGTTCCGGGTTTCAGGTACGCAAAAATGGCGCCAGCGAGAGAGAGAGAGAGAGAGAGAGAGAGAGAGAGAGAGAGAGAGAGAGAGAGAGAGAGAGAGAGAGAGAGAGAGAGAGAGAGAGGAGAGAGAGAGAGAGAGACAGAGAGAGGGGGGGGAGCACTTACTAAAGAACGGTAGTTAAAAATACGTGAACTTTTTTATAAATACTTTACCCCCACCCCCTTCCCTCCCCTCTGAAAACTTCAGAAATGCTCCCATCGTAATTTCAGAAATTGGCTTTCTAAACCATTGGAATAAATGAAAACTCTTATTTATTTTGATAATATTCTTTTCCCAAATGACCCCTGAAATAGTTTTGTAAACAAATTAACGATATGATTCTTCTACCATTCTATCTCTTTGGAGCACCACCGTAATGCTGTTTATCTATTTTTATGTCCCAGTTGTACTGGAGCCTCTTACACTAGCAGCACTGTTGAATCTCTCGGATCTTGGTTCACTGCTTATATGGAAATTGGTTCGTACCTAAGCAAAATATTGGGTAAAGAGGAGAAGTCTTTAATTATAAAACACGCCATTAATTAAAAACTAATCTTCTATTGATAATTTTAAAGTAATAACCTCTAACAATAACATTCAATACCAAAGAATTCGCAAAACATTATATGTACAGAAAATAATACAATCCTACTTTAAATGAAAATATACTGGAAGTGCATTTATTAATTATATTATACTTGCAGTTTTCGAAACGTTGTTTGGAAAGAACAATAAATGATGCTGCATTGGATTCTGGGTGGTTCAGCGATTTCTCCTCAACATTAAGGGCAAGTAAGCCTCAGAGCCAAGCTCCTTGCTATGGCAAAAGTTTTGACACTAATACATATTTTTATTTATTCACTCGTTTTTAAAATTTACATCTTGGAAGAATTATCTCATATTTAAATTATTGCAAATTTATTAAAATGTCAGCATTTAATAAATAAAAAATAATACAGTTGATTCTTTTGCTGAATCCAAAATCGCCCTTTGGCGCTGTTCCTGTAGGAGGTGAGTTTCAGTCCCTGGAGCTTTCCTATTCGATCGAAAGGGTAAAATTATTACAAATATAGGTTAAATTTAATAATGTTGGGTATTTATAGTCTATATCGTAATTATTTTTGGAAAAATATAAGTTTGAATCTTTTTCAATTCAAGAAATGTTTCTTTCCAAAGAAATGCGTGGAAACTGTGCTACTCTGCGCCAAATTGGCTTGAAATGCAAGGAGATAGTTGCAAAGGGTATTGCATCAACGAGCACTATCTTTAGGGTCATCATTGACTTTAAACAGACTAAGATCTTTTCTCTGAAGAAACTTTCTGAACGCTCTAGTGTTTCATATGACCAGCAAGATCAACTACTAATAAGGTCCCATCTCATAGATCAGTTTGCATCAAGTGCTAAGCTTACTCATGATGAGAATGGAACTAGTGTAACCGCTTCAACGCACACAGTGAAGCAGAGACCTTTCGACCAAGGTAGTCGGGCTGCGAAAAAAACTCATCTCAACAAGATGAACCTTGCGGATAATCTTAATTTTAGTCGGAAATATAAAGAATGGATTGTTAAAGACTAGGGCAAAGTGATCTTCTCTAATGAAGCATAATTCCGCGTGTTTAGAGCTTCTGGGAGATCGCCCGTTTTGAGAAAAAAAGCGGAGCAATTTCACGCGTCCGTGTTCTGCCTACGGTGAAGCATACGCATACTCGCTATGACTGGGAGTGCTTCTGATCAAATAGAACTAAGTAGATCACTAAAAAATTTGACCAAGAACATTACCTTGAACTTAAACTGGTAACAAAACATGCATCATCATCACCATTTCCCATCAGTTTGGGGCCAATTTGGGAATGATAACTGCATTTTCTAGCATTACGCGCACCTTGTCACAAAGAAATAGCACTAACAAAGTTCTTGGCTGAAAAAAAAAAATCGAACTTTGGGACATTGGCCAAGGAATGCGCCAGATTTCAACCCAAGAGAAAATTTGTGTGTGATAATCAAACTGGCAGTTGATAAAGATAAGCCATAGAACTGTAAGGAGTTGTGGGTATTTAGTGAAGAAAAATAGAACAATATCAGTCAATATATTATCGAAATTTGGTATTCAGCAACAAAACTGAAACGAAGCACTCCTAAAGATCAACAAAAATTTTTGTAAATATTGACTGTGCGCATCTATTGAAGGTATATATTAATAAAATTGGTTTGGCTCTAATTTTTTTATTATTTACCTTCAAATTAGCATAAAAACATACTAAAAGAAAATGCAACGTTTGATAAGTTCTATTAATTTTTTATATTAAAATTTAATAGTCTCACTCAATAAAATAATTGAATAAATAACACACACACAAACACGTTCCTCCACAAGACTTAAATGTGTACTTTCCAGTGATACGCTCAAGTTCTCAGGCTCCACCCTCGACGAATGCCTCACTTCTGATTGCTTGAGAATCGTTTTGAGGCTATTGTTTAGGTTTCAAGAATTATTCTTAACTATTATTTTCATTCATTGTGGACAGCGTTTCATTCTACTCATATTTCGTCCGTTCATTTCCCGCCGTTCTTAGTATCTTGCTTGTACTTCTCATTCACGTTCATTTCTCTCAATCGAAGTTGTGCAAAGTTAATCTTCCAACCAATTAAAAGACGACTTTCAACCAACATCAAATTGATCTTTCTATCTTTGCTCAATGTATAGTTTTGAGGATAAAACTTGGGGTATAAGAATTAGGAAAAAAGGTGTTAATATATATATATATATATATATATATATATATATATATATATATATATATATATATATATATATATATAAATATGTATATATACATATAGTAAGAGAGCAAGAGAAATTTGACGTGAAGAATTTAGTAATGAGACAAGAAACAGGAGTTTTTATTAAAGGTAAGATAAAGGGACATTTGAAGAACACTAGGATCAAAGAAAGCAAAGGGCGGCACAACGAAGTCAATCTTTACTGAGAAGACAAAAATAACGCTAGGGTGAAAAAAGTTTGAAATTCAGGGCCGGGACCCAAACTTAGGTCTGCTGATTGCTGATCAGATGCTCTACCGTTAAGCCAGGAGGCACAGTGACTCTACTTCGCCCAAATTGTTACCCGATCAAACCCAGTATCTCCTAAAGCTAAGAACCTCAAAGATATTTTTTATACCATATATTCTTACTCACTCACAATTTAAAGGCTAACAATTTATTTGCTAATTCTTTGTACGGACATGGATAATGAGCCATTACATTGTGAGCTTATTTATCCAGGATCTCACTATCGCTGTTCCTTATCGCTGCGGCGATGCCTCGATTGAACTATTTCGGTTGGAAAGACTTGTCGCTGATCCTTTTGCTGGAGACAAACGCAACGATTAAGTCATAAAGTTTTCTTTAAATGCCTACCATTTGCCGGAGGCTCATTCGTCGGTTGCGGTCCCAAGCCGAGTTATCAATTCCCGAAGACCTACGAAGTTCGTGGGTCTGAAGTCGGGTTTGAAGGTTGCGACGGGAGAGCGTCTTTCACATGGAATGTGGACGGAAAACGTGACTGTGCGGTGATCACCTCCGACCAGACACTCCCCCTCGATGAGTTGGGATAACATGTCGTCCTCGGTGATAAACACTAAGGTTTCAGGAATTTATCCTAAGCAAACTCAATCAATCTCCTCCCTCCAACAACGCCTGACCATTTCTTCCAGTCAGTTCCACGGCAGTTGAAGTCACCAATGACCAAACTCGTATAACTATTTATTAGGCCGGTGAGCTTTGGGTACAGGCTTGAGTCTGAGTCTCCCGACTGTCTTTGCGGCCTGTGCACTACCACTACTCGATAAGAGGTGCTGATAAGATCTATGTCTAGCCCTAAGATCTCGTGACCACATTTTACTTTGCATTTGATAGCAGGGAAACAGTTCCGGACGTATACAATAACTCGGCCGCCTTTGAGACAAGGTTGGTCACGGTGGAACATTGTATAACCGGAGATCGCAAACTCTCCTCGAAATCTCGATTTTAAGGATGGATCCATGTTTCTACGATCGCCACGATATTTATTCGGTTATCGGAGGCCTGTACAGCACAAGGTCATCCCACTTGGTTTGTATCGACCTCGCATTAAAAAATAACACTTTTAGGGAACGCTGGTTAGTCGGCACGCTCTCCCCGCTAACGCATTTCCCGACGAGTGGGTTAGAGTGTTGTTCTCATAAAGGGACGCATCACCATGAGCTATTTCAGATTTTCCTGGGTCTTCTCCCCTTGGGACCGGCCTTCCGTCACTGGCAGGGATTCCATTACTCTCGGGTTGCGGTGCGGCAGGGCCTCCTGCAGTAGAATGTCCTGCATTAAACTGCTCTTGTGGCTCTTCTTGAGTCTCCTGCTCGTTGGTACCCGTCGAGTTGCCGCTTGTCTAGTCCCGTGCAACCTCCAATAGCCAGAAGGAATTTTTGTTGATTAACTCGGCCAGAAGCCTCCTTATTCGGTTGTTTAGGTGGATCCCATCCTCCGTGTATAGGTTATCTTGTCCGAAGAACAAGTCGACTGCGTCTACAAACTTAACTCCTGTCAAAGCACAAAGGCGACCTAGACGTTGCTTAATGATAAAAGTTTGCTATGTGCGTGCGCTATAACACACTTACTGGGTAGCATCCCATGCATGTCTTTGAGAGAATATATTCTGCAATCTTCATTGATGTCTTGACTATATGTTTCGTTTGCCCGACTCCACCGCATCTAAGGAAAATGTTGTTTCCACTGACCATTGAGACAAGTAGGGAGCTCCTGGATAAATTCCATACATTCTTCACTTCATCTCGAAGTGCCTCATTATACCTCCAGAGGAGACATTGCACTTTCTCTCTGTAGCACTTCCACTCACCCAGGTGGTACTGAAGGCCTTGCAGTTGTGAGTCTCCCACAACTACACATTGCGCGCCGTCGCCAGACATGACGGCAAAGCGTTTTAGGTTTCTCAAGGGATTCTTTGCGGCAGGGGGAGTCTCGTTTTCTGCTTCTTCTTCTTCTTCTTACCTCTTTTCTTTTTCTTTTTTACTTCCTGCAACTCCCATTCGTTTGAGCTAGCACCCCCAACCTCCAGTTAACCCTCCACTGGCGGTGCTGATGCGCTTTATCGTTCGGTTTACTGTCGCTCACTCGTGCTCCTCTCCCATCTGCGACCTGCCTTTTCTTCTTTCTTCTTCGCTTCTTTTTCTTCCAATTGGCCTAAAGATTTATTGCAGCAGCTTCAACAGGAGTCCTTGCAGGTCAAATACTATCATTCTGTGCCTGACACAAAAGTTCTCGCCGTCTGGAGGGTTGCCGCAGATCTAGCGACGTCAGCTTAACTTTGCTCTGTTCTTCGACTTCCTTCTTTAGCCCTGCCCGGGTCTTTTCGGCGACCGCCCTGGCCGGAATGGGTGGTACTGCTCTCTTGCAGAGTTTGTGGCTATACTGTCCGCCATAACAGCTCCTCTAATGTCGTTCCCATTCAGTGAAGGGGACCTGGAGATGACACGTCTCCTAAGTTCGTCATCTGCCTCCTGAAGTTGGTCCATCTGATTCTCAGTTTTGTCAATTCCTCAATGCAGTTTTCTTCGAATTGACCAAGTTGATTCCTCACGACGACCAGTTCTTGGTGGTGACGCGCTTCTCTCATCTTCCTCTCCATTACCAATTCTATGTCGCTGAACTTGCAGATACTCTGACGAGTGATGTTCCTAAAGCTTCCCTCTTTAAAATCTTTACACCAACGAATGTCTCCGCACCTAGGACATTAAGTTTGGAATTGTTGGGCACCAGGCATTTTTCTTTATATACTTTTGTGTTTCTGTCAGCTGACTAGGCGCGCGCTAATATTTTCCATGCTTGTGACCACTAAAATAAGAGGGATAAGTTTAGTGCTGGGTTTAGCAGCCACCGCATCTACCTACCCTGCAGATATTTCCAGTCCCTTCCCAGCAGACCTCCCTATTCACCTGACACACTAGCCGAAAGGGTTTCACATAGACTAGACGGTCCGAAATGTGGTGCGGCTCACGGGCCGCAGCCACAAGTGATTTATCACTGGTTTCTCGCCAGGAGGAACAGGAGAAGGACAGACAAGCTCGGGGCCATACTAGGCCCTGCCTAGCGGCCAAACTCGTAGCTCAGGCATTCAAGAGATATCTTGCCATGACTAATTGCCTTTCAGTTAGCCTGGCAGTCAACAGGTGGGCAGGTTGTGACCAGTAACAGCTCAGCCTAAATCACCACAGGACGGTCACAGGGGCAGGTCAGGCATTGGGCGTTAGTGGTGGGCTTTTCAGGGCATACTAAACTCACCACATTATTCCTTACCCTGTCGGCCTGAGACTCCTCCATCCCAGTCTCTCACAACCTGTGAGCATTAAATAGTGTTATTTATAGAGGTTCCAAAGCCCCTCTTCTGGTCCATGAGGTAGCCTTCAGGTCCTTACTTGTTACTAGTTAGATTAAGATAGATTAGAGCTATATCATAGGAGTTATACACATATAAACACACTTATACACATACACAAATAGATCAAAGTATACATTTAGATATATAGAAGACTAAAGCGAGAGTAAAGGAAAAACCAAAGAGATGCAAAAAGAAACAGAAAAATTTAGATGAGTGACAAAGAGACAGCAAAGAGAGGAAAAGAGTAAAGAGAGAGAGAGATGTGGACAGATATATGGAGATATACATCTTTCATCTATATAAAAATACGTTTAGACACAGTTATAACACATATATACGCATACATAGAAACAGCGAGGGAAAAAAGAGAGAAAAGGAGAGGGCTAAAGGGGGAAATAAAAAGAGGCAGAAAAAAGATGAGCGAAAGAAAAAGAGGAAGCGGGAGAGAAGATAAGGAGACATAAAAGAGAGAAAGTTAGCGAGATACAGACAAAGAGCTAATAGAAAACGACAAAAAGACAGAAAAATGAGAAAGGGGAA
Source organism: Ceratothoa steindachneri (assembly GCA_963969495.1). Lineage (NCBI taxonomy): Eukaryota > Metazoa > Arthropoda > Malacostraca > Isopoda > Cymothoidae > Ceratothoa > Ceratothoa steindachneri. The sequence continues at coordinate 149,032,533 of OZ018324.1, read as the reverse complement.
TAAAGAGGAGGGGGAAAAGGAGAATAGAAGTAGACAATATAGAAAAAGGAAAAGAGAGGCACAGATGGAGCGGGAGTGAGATAGTGATAGATAATTGAGAGAGAAGAGAAAAGGAGATGAATGAGAGTAAAAAAGTTGAGATTCAGAAAAAGGTGAGCTGAGAGAGATAAAAGGAGAGAGCTAATTATTGAGAGGCGGAAAGAGAGAAGTGGCTAGATAGACAGATATATAGAGGTATAGATCTTTAATCTATATACATATATATATATATATATATATATATATATATATATATATATATATACTAAAGGTTACAGTACCTATCTACATACATATACAAACAAAAAGAGATAGAAACAGTGGGGGGAATAATAAAGAAAAAAAAGGAGTCAGAGACAGATAGAGTTTGTGAGAGACAGAAAAGGAGATAAGAGAGAAAGGAAAAAAAGAGACACGGCAAAAGGACAAACAGAGACAGTAAGAAAGAAGGGAGTGGGAAAGAGACAAAAGAGAGAGAGAGAGAGATTAAAAGAGAGGTAGAGAGTGAGAGTGAGATGCTGATATAGATAGATAAAATAGATAGATAATTGAAACAGCAAAGACAAAATAAAATTCACTGTCAGAAAAAGGAGAGCGGAGAGAGATAATGGGAGAGACTGAGTGATTGAGACAGATAGAAAGAGAGAAATGGCTAGATAGACAGATATATGGAGTTATACATCTTTCACTCATATACACAGTCACAGTTACAACACCAATCTACACAAAAATAGAGGGAAAAAGAGAAGATAAAAGGAGGTAGAATAAATTGATGTAAATAAAAAATGGGAGCGGGAGACGGAGAAGGAAGAGAAGAGAAGATAAAGATACATAAAAGGGAGAGATAGAGTTAGTGAGGGACAAAAAAAGAGAAGAGAAAAAGGAAAAGAAGACAGAAAACAGATGCAGGGAGAAAAGGAAGAGGACGGGAAAAAAGGAGGGAGCGGGAGAATAAGAATAAGAAAGACAAATGAGAGCGAGAGAAAAAGAGAGGACAAGAAGGGAAGAATAAAAACGGGGAGATAGAGAAAAAGGGGGAGCGAGAGAAAAAGAGTGAGCAGGAGAGAAGATAGTGATACATAAAAGAGATATATATATATATATATATATATATATATATATATATATATATATATATATATATATATATATATATATATGGAGAGAGAGAGAGAGAAAGAGAGTTAGTGAGAGACAGAAAAAGAGATGAGAGGGAAAGGAAAAAAAAGACAGAAAAAAGAGGCAGAGAGTAAAAAATGGAGCGGAAGAATAGAGAGAGACAAAAGAGAGAGACCTAGAGGAAAAGAGAGGAACAAAATATGATAGATAGATAGATAAATTAATAGAAACAGAGATGAGAGAGATGAGATAGGTAGAAAAAGGAGAGGACGGAAGAGGCAGAAAGATAATGGAAGAGAGAATTGTCATAATGCACTAAGAAGCATATATAATGAAGGATTGAGAGTAACAAGGAGTAAAAAGGAAAGTAAGTACCCTAGGAGACCTTACGGTCCATTCAAAGAGGGTACCTTTGGACTGGCAATCGAGCAGGCACATGGCTGCTCAATTGTTTTGCGTCCCTAAACGGACACTTTTAAAGACTTTGTCTAGTCTTGACTTGAACTGGTCAACAGATTCACTGTTGACAACTTCCACTGAAAGTGCGTTCCACTTACCGCAGATACTGTAGGTGAAAAAAATTCCACACAGATTGCGGTTGTAACGCTTCAGTTCAAGTTTGAAGCCGTGATTGCGCGTTCTGTTCTCACTCAGTGTGAAAATATCCCGGTAGTCAACATTGTCGAACCCTCGAAGTATTTTGAAAACTTCGATGAGCTGACCACGCAGTCTACGGGTTTCCAGCGAGAACATATCTAACTCCCTTAGTCTATCCTCATAACTTTCATGTCGGATAGAGAGAATCAGCTTGGTTGCCCTGGCTTGTAGGCGTTCCAACCTTGCGATATCCTTTCGAAACGAAGGACTCCAAAATTGTACGGCATACTCCAGGTGCGGCCGAAAGAGGGAGTTGTCCAGACAAAGAACTATCTCCTTGTTACGGTATCCAAACTGGCGCTTTATGTAGCCTAAAATCCTTTGGCTTTTCTTCTCTGCCTCGATCCACTGTTTCGAGAACTTGAGGTCACTAGTAATAGTTACACCCAAGTCCGTCTCAGTGTCGGTGGATTCAATAGCAGTGCCCTTAAGGATATACATACTGAGATTGGGGGTTTATGTGGCCGATATGCATCACTTTGCATTTGTTCGCGTTAAAAGGCATTTGCCACGTGTCCGACCACTCCCCAATCTTCCCAAGATCTTCCTGGAGGCGAGCAGTATTTCCATCCTTTTCAACGTTCATAACAAGCTTGGTATCGTCGGCAAATTTGGAAATCTTGGCAACCATGTCACCGTCCATGTCGTTGACGTAGATGATGAATAGTAATGGTCCCAGGACAGAAAAACTTGAGGCACCCCGCTAGTAACGGGCAACCACTCAGAAGACTGTCCATTTACCACCACCCGTTGCCGTCTGCCACTTAGCCAGTTCTCGATCCAGCCGGCTCACTTTCCGTCTATGCCAAGCGCTTGCACTTTCCGGAGAAGGCGGCGGTGTGAAATCTTATCAAAGGCTTTCTGAAAGTCTAGGTAGACCACATCCACCGCCTTGTTCCGATCGTGCTCACTGAAAATGAAGTGGAAGAATTCCACAAGGTTCGTCAGGAATGACCGTTGCCTTCGAAAGCCATGCTGGGAACTCCTCAGTAGCAGGTTTGACTCTAAATACGACGTCACTTTGTCCACCATGATGCTTTCCATGAGTTTCCCGACTATCGAAGTCAGACTGATAGGTCAGTAGTTCGATGATTGGTTACGGTCCCCTTTCTTGAAGATAAGAGTCACCTCCGCCTCACGCCAGTCTCTAGGAACGCATTTGGTCCGGATTGACATGTTGAAGATTGCGCTCAGGTGTCGTGACATTTGATCACGCACTTCTTTCAACACTTCAGGTAGAAACCCATCCGGGCCAGGTGACTTATTCGTCATTAGGTCACTGATCCTCCAGCTTTTCCCCCGAGTAGGAATCCGTCGGCTGGGTGATGGGACCACATTCTTCAGTAAACACTGAAGAGAAGTAGTCGTTGAGGAGGTGAGCATTTTCTGCATCTGAATGCTTTAATGTCCTTTCCTTATTCCTCAAAGGGCCAATCGTTCGACGGATTGGTTTACGGCTGTTCACATATCCAAAGAACTCCTTGGGATTCTCTTTACAGAGTCTCGCACCCGGAGTTCCTCAGATCGCTTAGCCGCCCTTATGCTGGACTTCACTCTCCTGGCTAGCCTCCGGTATTCGTCAAAGTCACCCGAGATCTTCGATTACCGGTATACATTTCTCTTCTCCTTAAGCAGTTGGCCCATTTCTCGATTAAACTACTTTGGTTGAACAGAAGACCGACAGGGGCATTTCAGAGGGATGAAACGCGATTGAAGACTCATAAATGTGGTTTTGAAACTATTTCACGAGTCTTCAACAGCATCGCACACTTCTAGCCTCACGTCAGTCAGTCCAGCACGAAGGCTTGCAAAGTCTGCTCTTCTCAAGTCAAGTTTCCTTGATTGACCCGCAACAGACCTTACCTTCGGGATCTTGATGGTAAATCTAATTAGCTGGTGATCACTGCCAACAAGCTCTTCGCCTACAGAGAGATCCTCAACGATATCATCCTCAGAGGTGAAGAGAGGAAGAGACTAGGGATAAGAAAGTAGAAGAAATAGAAATTGAAATGATAGGGAAAGTGAGATAACAGGAAGGAGAGAAGATGGCTAAGAATAAGAGAACTAGTGGAAGAACGAGGGGAGGCGAGTGATATAGATAGCTCAGGTTGAATAAGTGGGGGAGGGGGGACGAGCGAGCAAGTGTATATTTACTCCCGTGTGGCTCTACAAACTGTTTCTCATTTTACATAGGAGAGACCGGAACAACCTTAACAAAACGAATTCATGAACATAAAGGTGATGTTAGACGAGGCAGTGCCACATCAAGTATTTTTCATCATATTAGCAATTTCAACTTCCAAATTGACTATTCAAAGGCACAAATCATATATAATTGTGAAAATTTTCGTAACGGAAAAATAGTAGAATCTATAATAATTGGAGAAATTCCCAATTTTAATTTGTCAGATGGCAATTAAAATGCAGCCCCCATTTCCGTAACCTCATCGTAAACAGCTTAGTAACGACCTTAGACTCGCACCCTCAGATTAATGACCTTTTTCTCTCGTTTTGTGTTGCCTCTGTGGTTTTTTGTTTTTGTTTTTTATTCATAGACTTTTTTAACAGTTGCATTTTCAGTATACAACTGATGATGGTATGATAAAATACATACTGAAACAAGTCTGGTAATTAAACTATATATATATATATATAATATATAATATATGTATATATATATATATATATATATATTATATATATATATATATATATATATATATATATATATATATATATATATATATATATATATATATATATATATATATATATATATATATATATATATATATATATATATATATATATATATATGTATATAATATATATATATATATATATATATATATATATATATATATATATATATATATATATATATATATATATATATATATATATATATATATATATATATATATATATATATATATATATATATATATATATATATATATATATATATATATATATATATATATATATATATATATATATATATATATATATATATATATATATATATATATATATATATATATATATATATATATATATATATATATATATATATATATATATATATATATATATATATATATATATATATATATATATATATATATATATATATATATATATATATATATATATATATATATATATATATATATATATATATATATATATATATATATATATATATATAATATATATGATCGTAGGATTGAGTCATAGGGTCAATACCACCGACTTAAACAAAAGCGGTGTGTCCAGATCGAGGACTAGAATAATTATTGGACCAGACTATAAGCAATTCTACGACACAAACTTTACAGACCAGCGCGCAATTTGATCAATATCTTGCTTAAAGTCTTTGATGTCTTCTTCACTAATTATACCTTTACTAAATTTACAGTCATCAGCAAATTTTGAAATCGTTGTGATACAAATCCGACGTTAATATCGCTTACATATATAATGGAAAGTAATTTGCCCAACACTTAGCTCTGTGGAGCTCCACTTCTAACAGATGTCCATTCGGATGCTTGACCATTAATTACAACTCTCTGTCTACGATTTGTGAGCCAGTTTTTGATCTAATTTGCCACTTCTCCGATGATTCTTAATGTTCTAATTTTTGTCATTAACTTTGTGTGTGGTACTTTATCAAAAACCATCTGAAAATCTAAAACAAAATGTCAACTGACCTTTCTGTGTCATAAATTGAATTTATGTGGTTAAAAAATTCCAACAGATTAGTCAGACTCGATTTTTGTTTTCTGAAAGCATGTTGAGAGTCACGTAAGAATGCATTTGCTTCAATATGTTCAACTAATTTTTCTGCGATAAGGCGCTCGAGCATTTTTTCTACTACTGATGTTTAACTTATAGGGCGGTAATTGCTGGCTGACTCTTTGCATCCTTTCTTAAATATTGTCGTTATATTAGCCAATTTCCAATCTTCTGGAATACATCCTCTTTTGAGAGAAAGGTTGAAAATTTGTGTTATATGTTCGGTTATGGAATCTTTAAATTCTTTTATGGCCCTTGGGAAGATCATGTCCAGACCAGGCGATTTAAATTTATTCATTTTGTCGATGAGTCTCTTAACATCATTAACTGAACACTCTATTGATTCTCGAAGATTATTGTCAGGATATTTCTGTTAGGTGTTAAAATAAGGTTGGATTCATCCTTGGTCAATACCGTTGTATTGCAAAACACAATTCTCGTCTTTGATGAGTCCTATACTATTTTTGATTGGTTTCCTACTGTTTACTAGTGCGAAGAATTCTTTGGCGTTTGACTTCAGCTTAAGGCCAATCTAATCTCTTCATTTAGCTTGGCTCTTTTAATTTCCCTTTTAACTTCTCTTTTCAGTTAGATATATTTTTCTTTGATGCTATCCGAGTATTTATATTTGAGTAGCTTATAAGCTCTGTCTTTGTCTCTAATCCTTTGCTTAATTTCTTTTCTTAACAATTTTGGTTGTTTGACACTACTAAATTCCCATCATTTTGATTGAATGAAATGCGACTGTTTGTTCATCAGATTTTCTTTAAAATTTATCCAGATTATTTTTTACATATAAATCACGCCTCCACCCTCTGTTCCTACTCTGTCCGTATGGAACATCTTATAACCTAATTGAAATTCACCGCTGAAATCTCTTGAGTGACAATGAATCCCTCTCTCTGTAATGCCTCTTATATCACATGTTACTAGTGCTAAAAACGCTTTAAGCTTTAATAATTTATTCCTAATAGATTTGGCATTAAACAAAACAGCTTTAAAATACTTTACCTGTTCACTTGTTCCTCTGGGGATGAATCTTTTCCCGAGGTCCTAAGTGAAGTATTATCGGAGCGCTTCTTTTTAAGAGTATTATATAAACTTAAGTTAATTAAATCCCCATGTATTTTTTTTACCCTTTGTGCTAAAATGGGTTCATTCATGAGCGAAACATTCTTTGTTGTTAATGAAGCTCATCCAAAAGTCGACGAAGTCAACATTCTCTCGCTCCCAGGTCCTTTCGCAGGCGTTCGTTTATTTCAATTGCTCTACTCATGGTTGCATTTTTCTAATTTAATCTTCGTAATATGCCGACAATTATTTCCTGATCCGTTTTTTATATTTTTTCGCAACTATTTCGGTATAGTCATTGATCACTTTTTATTTTCCAGAAAAGCTTTTACCACAGAAAACATCATTTGTCCAAAAATGAGCAATTGCAGGTGATTTTTTTATTCTTCAGGTTTAAATTGTCAGTCTCTCCAGTCTCATTATTGATTCCTGCGCCGGGGTAACATCTGAATTTCCGCTTTCCAATGCTTTTCGCACCAAAGTGATCAATCAATTTCGGACAAAGCTAAAAATAGATTATGCGTCTTTATTTCAATTAGATCAGTAAGTTTAGGTCTAGATGGATGGTTATTTCTGACAAGCAAAAAATCGTTGCCCTTTTTGTCTTTCTGATCCACTTTATTCTTTAATAATGCAACAGACTTTTTTTATCTGACTACCTTGCTATGAATATTTATTACACTGTACTCATTGATTTTAAAATCACATTATTTTAGTTATAAAGCGTTAATTCTGTTTTCCAGGGTAGTGATCATGTTCATAAGTCCATATTTTCTTAATCATGTTGTTCAGCAAGTTTACAGAATAAACAAACACTTGACGGTGTAATTCTTTGGTAGCATTGCTCTGAAAAATCCCTACACCACCTTAATGATTTAGATTTAGAGCAGAAGGCTTTTAACCTATTTGCACCTGGCATTTTTAATTTCAGATTTGTGGTTGTCAAACAATATGGCTCAGATCGAATTTAACCTATTCAGTGTTAAACTAACTGTTAAGTATCAGTCGCCTAAAAATATTTGAGTTCTATCTATGAAAATGTAATATGTCAATCAGTGCATAATTTTTTTCAAAAATAGTCAATTAAAGAAGTAAAGAATTATTGTAAAATACTTACTAACGGTTTTGTTCGTTTGAGACAAAAATGGCCCGGGCAGATAATTTAAATCATATCTATCCTATTCACTGACTGGTTTAATTCATTGAGGGAAAAAATAAGCTATTCGGTGATTGGCTGAAAATTATGACATCACTTGTCTTGGGGGCACTCTGATTGGTTTTTTACTTTTAAGGGGAATATGGGGACAATGCGTCTAAATTTACACGGTTAAAGATTCTTTATAAATAATTAATTAAACAAAATCACTTTATAAACGACTTATATTCACAGGAAAGGCAATTATTAAAAAAATTATTAACTATTAGAAAAACACTTTTCAATACCAACATTAATAAATTGCAATTATTTTTTAGATCAAATAGCACACATCCGAACGGATAACGGCTCAAAGAGAGAGAGAGATAGAGAGAGAGTAAAAGAGAGAGAACGAGAGAGAGAGATTGGGTATGTGTGTGTGTGTCACAAGGAAAAGTAGTACCTCAAAGGACATTGCTGACAATAACGTGGAGGTACTGATTTGGGAAGGCCCTAACCTATAGCATAAGATAAAGCATAGCATAGATGAAGGCTCTCCCCTCACAGCTCTCCCACCCGCACAACCTCCCGTAATCTACGTTTTAAATTCTTCGTATTATCTTAAATAGGTTTCAATCAGCTGGCCTCTTATCCGGTGCGTTTCCAGCCAGAACATCTCCAGTTTTCGTGTCCTATGGTGATAACCTTTATGTCCAATGGACGGGGTCATTCTTGTGGCACTGACCTGTACCCATTCCAGCCGTTCATGGACCTTCCTCAGGGCTGGGGAGCAGAATTGTATGGCGTATTTAAGGGGTTACCAGACTAGAGAATTGTACAAGGTGAGAAGATTCTGCTTATTTCAGAAGCGCAAATGCCTCTTTATGTACCTCAGCATTTGCTGGGCCCTTTTTTCCACTTAGAGGCACTGCCTGGAGATATTTAGGTTTCTGCTGATTAGCACGCCTAAATCTTTCTTTCTCAAGGTCAGTGGTATCTAGTTGTTTCCTTAGCAAGGAGTAGTTTTCCCGAGGGTTTTTATGGCCGATGTGTATTACCTTGCACTTGTCAAGGGTAAATTTCATCCGCCACCTCTCTAACCACTCGCCTATCCTGAGAAAGCTATTTCTCAGGCGTTCCACTCCTTCTCGCGAGCTCACACTACCTCCTAACTTGCTATCGTCGGCGAACTTGGCTATCGAGCATAGTAGCCTTCGTCTATGTCATTGATGTAGACGATGAACAATAGAGGCCCAAACACTGAGCCTTGGGTCACTATGCTACTGACTGGTGCCCATTGCAAAGCTATTCCAATGATCTTTACTCGTGGCCTCCGTCCCGAGAACCAGTTTTCGATACATTCGGCTACCTGTGGTGTGGTATCTTATCGAAGGCTCTTTGAAAGTCAAGGTATAAGATATTCACAGCTCGCCTACGGTCATCCCCACTCAAAATATTGTGGAAAAATTCTATTAGATTGGTGAGACATGAACTGTTCTAGCGAAATTCGTGCTGGGATTTGAAGATAAGGTTGTGCGACTCTAAGTGCTGCACTATAGGGTCTGCGATTATACGTTCGAACAGTTTGACTACAATGGATCTCAGTCTAATAGGACGGTAATTTCCCAGGCATTCTTGGTTCCCCTTCTTATAGATGGGCGTTACGTCTTCTATTTTCCAGTTTTTCGGCACCTCTCTAGGTTTCAAAGACTTGTTGAAAATGGAGGACTCTAGGAAGAAAGCCATCCGGACCTGGAGACATATATGGGTGAAGGTTTCCAAATCTGGCTACTACTTTGTTTCTCTCTAAGACTATTTCGCATAGGTTTTCCTCCTATTCGAGAAGAATCCCTGGCCTTGCAGCGGGACAGTCAACTTCCCTCGTAAATACGGAGGCGAAGTAGACGTTAACCACGTTGGCGATGTCTGGTTCTAACTTCCGGAACACGCCATTGACATCTCTTAGCTGTGCTATGCTATGATGAATCGGTTCGCGGCTATTGACAGGTAGGAAGAATTCGTTTGTAGTTTCTTTACAGAAGAAATACACCTGAAGGTCCACACTGCACTTAGCTTTGAAAACCACTGCTTTAACTTGCCTACACTTTGCCGTGTGATGAAGAAGCTTTTCGTCATTACGGTTGGCTTTCAGGTTATTGTAGGCAGTTTTAACCTCCATTATCGCTGCGGCGACGCCACAATTGTACCATTTCGGTTGGAGGGGCTTGTTGCTCATCTTCTTGCTGGGGACATACATTGACTGTTGTGTCATAAAGTTTTCTTTGTCCGAAGCTCCTTCTTCTGTTGTGGGCTTAAGTCGAGCTATCGCATCCCGAAGACCCCAAAAGTTCGTGCTTCGGAAGTCGGGTTGAAGAAACCTGTTCCTGATCGACCTCGCATTAAACAGAAGAACTTTCAGGGAGTCTCCGAAAGTAGGAATCCCTACGCTCTTCTGTTTACCTGCTTATTTGTTGGTGAGGAGGCACCCCTCTTTGCGAGCTCTGAGAAAGTCGTTCCAGGAGCGACACGGGCGTACTGGCATACGTCCGCGCTCACTCTGGGCCGGATACTCTTTTTGCTCCTCTCTACGACGTTCTGGATCATGTTCGACTGAAAGGCCTTTCCTTTAAAGGAAAGATATACCCCATCCTTTTGGGAAAGATCATTCCTACCATAAAAGATGCGGTACAGGTCCATAAAAAAGACACCTTCTGCCGTACACAAATCTGCCCGGCGCTGGTTCAAAAAGACGTTCATCGAGTGAGCGGTATATGTTGGACCTCTCCTCGGGAGCATTCCGAACACAACACGCATGCGGGTTTTTAGCCCACAGTCGTCCACGGCACCCATGACTGTGTGGGCGATTTTATCCGTAGGGCCTACCCTACCTCCTCTAAGGTAGAGGTCGTTGCCACTTACCTTCAGAGCAACGACTGAGCTCTCAGAAATCTGAGATTTCTCCGCCTCTACTCTGATGTGGTGGTTACCCCGTCCTGGCAGGCAGCTTACATTCACACTTTGTGCGAAGGCGGGCCGCTAGCAGGGGCTACAGACATCATGATTGAGAATCACTAATAAATGTGACCCTTGAACATTTATCTGCAGACGACTGCAGAGTCTTCTCTTTCCGAAGCGACTTGCCGGTTTCCTCTTCTTTCTCTACATTTTTCTTCTTCCTCCTCTTCTTCTTCCCTTTCTTTTCTTCCTTTGTTTTTTCTTCTTCTGTTTCTCGTTTTTCTTTTTCTGCTTCTACTTTCTCGTCCTCTGTTTCTACTTTTTTCTTCTCTTTATACTTTCTCTTCTTCTGTTTTCAATTTCTCTTCTTTCTTTTTTCCCTTCTTCCTCTTTCTTTTCTTCTTTTTAGCTCGTTGAGCCAGTCCTGTAGTAGAAGACTCCTGTCTTGGACGTCCGAAGCCTTCTCTCCTTCGCACTCGCCTGAGCATCTGCATCTCTCTGTTTTTAAGAGGTGAACCTCCCTTTTGAGGAGGGAGTTCTCCTCTCTCAGTTGAGCGATGCTCTCTGTCAGGTGCTTCTCTAGTTTGCAGAAGTCACAGACACTAACGGCATCTGTGAGCTTCTTGCAACTGCTGCACCTAATGTCTTCACTCCATCTATAAACTTTGCAGGTTTTGCAGGTTAACTTGTGGAACGGAGGACCATTCTTCTTCGCCATCTTAAAAACTCTGGGACCACAAGCATTAAAAAAGGTTTTTGTGTGTGATTTTCTCTCGCACTAATCACATTCGCCTATTTCCAGGAGGTTTTCGGTCGTTCGGCCACCAGAAACCCTTTGAACAAGCACACAAACCCTAAGGTCTCCCCTGGGCCAGACGTCCTCAATCGTGCCACAAATCCCAACTGAACAGCGCGAGAGCTCCAGTAAACTGGTTCTCTGATTTTTAGACAGGGGTGCTTGAGGTGTAACTCTCTTCCTACTAATCCCTATTAATCAACTAAAAACGGCCAGACTTAAGGCAAATAGTAAAGCTACGTGCCCACGACTTTATCCCAGATGTTTAGCTGATTGGCAACCAGCAAGGCACAAATGTTCCTTCACCAAAGAGCAGTTGAGCCTTTGTTCACTAAGTAGCGGTAACAGGGGGCTGGTCAGGCCATTACACGTTAGGAGAAAGCTTCTAAGGGGTACCTAGCATTTCTTCATTAATCATACCCCAAACGCCTGAGATCCCTTCAATCTTAGTCTCTTGCAACCTATGAGTGTTCCAAGGCGTTATTTAAAGGGGTTCCAAAGCCTCTCTTCTCACCCAGCATAAGGTACTCTTAGCTGGTAAGGCTCTTATTACTAAACAACTTATGTGTAATAGAGATGAATGTTTGTTTTTTTGTTGCTGTTGTTTTTTTGAAAGTTGAAGAGAGTTGGTGAAACTTAGTACTAACAGAATCGAAGAGGTTAGTAGAAGGATACAAGGAGACGCATCAAAGAAGTGGTAGAAAAGTTTGACAGCTCTAGGTCTAGATCCTACTAAAGGTACCCTCACAGGCATGGGTGCCCCCCCCCCCCCACCCGAACAAAAAAGTCCCCAAACCTAACTAGCTTAACTCAAGCCGATCGCGCAAGCTCTATCAGCGAAAGCAAGGTGGTTGTTGAGAGAGAGATTTCGAGGACTAATGTTGTCTCTCCACGGCCTCCCGGGTCTGCGGCATCATTGTGAATGGATTAGTGTAGGTAAGGGGCGCAAAGAAAAATTTATCTGCGCTAGAAGAAGTGATTGTGAATGAGATGGAAAAAAGACGTTCTTCCTGATCGGATGCAAGTTGTGACCGAGGAATATTAGAGAAGGTGAATGGGTAAACTTTAGGTCTTTCCATGGAGAATGGAACATAAGTTGAAGACGAATGGAAGAAACTTTTGCTTCCTGAAGTGATGTGGACGACTGTAGTTTTGATCACTGATCATCTATCTTGGGTAGGGGCTTTCTATGAAAGTGAAAGTTCTTTAGTGTATGTTCAAGAGGGGAGAGAGAGAGAGAGAGAGAGAGAGAGAGAGAGAGAGAGAGAGAGAGAGAGAGAGAGAGAGAGAGAGAGAAAGAGAGAGAGAGAGAGCAGAAAGTATCTGAACTGGTATTAAATAATTTATTTGAGAAATGGATTGATTGGGGAGAAATTTTCGAAAAATGATTTCCAAAAGGAAAGAGGCAAACCGTTAATGGTCAGTCGGAAATTTGGTGCTGAGGAAAATATTCCGTGAATGAGAGTTTGTAGGTATGAGCATATATATATATATATATATATATATATATATGAATATATATATATATATATATATATATATATATATATATATATATATATATATATATATATATATATATATATATTGCGGGATGGAAGTCTATTCGGTCTAATGTTCTGTTTGTCCAAGTAAATATTTTGGACAGACAGGAAAGGAATTATCTTTCCGTATTAATCAGCATAAATACAATGTTAGGAGATCTGTAAATAATAATGCGTTTTTGTGCATATGTCTGAAAATAACCATTTAATTAATTGGAATTAAGCCAATTTTATTTTTCGCTCAAATTACTGAATTAAAAGAAACCTTGTTGAATGTTCATATATAAGCCAATTTAATAACGATAACATTTTCCCTCGGCCTTTTTAAAATTGATGTTGTTATGAAAAAATTCATAATGAAATTAGCTTTGACTTATATTCCTAATTCGCATTTTTATAGGGGCCCCTTGTGTCAATTTAATTATTGCATTGATTTTGTATTAATATTATTTTATTTCTCTTTCTCTCTCCTTAAGGGTCCCTCTCCCCTTCGTTTCAATTTACTTCTCGTCTCTCTCCTAATCTCCCTCTTTAGACTATTGCTTTATCCATTAATCGTTTTGACCCATTTGGCTCTGTTTTGACTCTTTCTGCCTCTCGTTTTGACCTTGCTACCTGTTAGAACTAAATCTTAATGTAAATTTAGCCATCCCTCTCCTACTTCCTCATTGGTAATTTCTTTACTTAGAGGCGGTTTTTTATCTTTTACTAGCTTATATATACCCTTATTATATTATTTTCTCTTGTAGTTATCCTTGAGGATGAACTGAATAAAGTTCGAAAGTGCTTTGGAAGCACCTTTTCATTTTTCCTGCGGGGCATTGCATTTATTGCGAAAATCACGTGCTACTTTGTGAGTTACTCATTTCATATATATAAATATATATTTGCAGGATAAAGGAAGGGACGTAGATTGAGAAATCCATTTCATTACTTAATAACAACAAAATTTCGGGTGTTAATTTCACCAATATTCTGGTACTAGAGTTATACAAATTCGTCAATAGACTAACATTTAAAGTTAAAATTCAAACATTCAAAGTATATAATCAATTCAGGATTTTGTACGGTCATATTTGGAGTAATGTAGAACTTACAGTTTATTGGGTTAAAGTGACGAGGGGCGGTCAATAAGTTTGGCAATTCCGATATAAGGAAACGACTTCAATGCACTTGCGACACTTGTCCCTGAGGCTTCGAATTCCCGACAATCAGAAATCCCCCGACTGCTGTTCAATCCATTCCTAGACAACGAGCTGGACATCTTCATCGTGCCCAAACCGGCATCCACGCAGTGCAACCTTGAGCTGGAGGAATAAAAAGTAGTCGCTAGGGGCCAGATCGGGACTGTAGGGGGGATGGTTTAGTTCCTCGGATCCGCACTCGCGGAGGGCAGTTTGTGCAACTCTGGACTTGTGGACTTTGACGACGTTGAAGTCGATCAGGGGCTTGAGGTTTCTAGGGACCCAACGGGCAGAGACCTTGGTCATGGCCAAATTGTCGTGGATGATGTTGATAACATTTCCATGTGATATTCCAAGTTCTCGCTCGATTTCTTCGACATTCACCCGTCGATTTTCGAGGATCATCCTCTCCACACGGGCCACATTGTCCTGAGGGTCACGTCTGACAAGCGTCTTGGACGGGGGTCATCTTCAAGGGACTCCCCCTTTATTGCGGAACTCTCTATTCCAGCGAGCAATGGTTGCATAGGAAGGGGCAGTGGCGGTGTACACTACAACCATGCGTTCATGGATCTCTTTTGCATTCTTGCCTTCCTTGGTCAAAAATTTGATCACTGCGCGGTGCTCAACCTTCTCCATTGTTGAAAAATTTATGACTGACGATCTGCGATCAGCTACTGTAGTGTCGTTTGTTGATGCACTTGCCATCACTTGCCTAGCTGGAGGCATGCAGGCAAAAAGACAAAGTCGTTTTGAACTCATGTTAGCCTCGTCTTAATTCATGCTCATGGAGACGAAGAAAGGTTCCCTCTCTTGAATTACTTTCTTATTCAAGGTCGATTTAGTTGATCGGAAAAAATTAAGTCCACAATCCTCGAAACCTTTTCCTTACATGGCATCAATGTCAGCTTAAATCTAGGCCCATTAGAACTGCGGCAATGGCCTCAATCCTCTCAAGAAATCGATGCAACCTATTCTTGATAGAAGACTGTAGTGAATTTGCCAAGTTAAAGCAGTAGATAGGTTTACTTTTCGTGAATAGTTTGAGGTCACATGCGATGGAGTCTAAGAGTTTCTTTTCTCTAAGCCATTGTTTGATGTGATTAGCGTAAAATAAATTCTCTTGTGCAGGTTTGACTTTAAAGAACGAGGTTAGTTTGGTCTGTGAGTGTGACGCAGAGCTCTCACGCTTTTTCCTTTCCTCTGCAGCTCTCAATGTCTCATATTTATCATACTGAACTTCGTGAACTTTTCTGAGGCGGACAACTAGTGTAGATGTTGCCTTCATTGCTGCCGAATACGCCTTTTTGCACTGCAAACAGTCGGCTATGAGATTCTTGTCAGTATACCTGAGACATTGACAGAATAAAACTTTGCCAGTGCAGCTGATAGTTGAGGTATTTGTGCGTCCTCCCGGACCTCCTTATCCACGATTGAAAGGTCATCTGGTATAACAACGTCTTTGTTATCCAACTGCAAAGTAAAAATTGAGTAAGAAGAAGCAATTAAAGTTCAAGTAATTACTATTACGTAGAATCAAATAATAAAGTTTTAGATTATATATAGTAACTGGTGTTTTTTTTTTGTACCAATTCAATAAAAGGTTATATGTATAATAAATATGAGCTATATTTAAGTTAAATTTAAATTCGGGTTATATTTTGATTCCTATATTATTATAAATAAACATATATACTTCTTTTCATCTAAATTTGCCTTATCATAAATCATATATCTGAATATTAAAACAGAATGTTAAGAAAGAAAAAAAACTAAAAATAAATTTGAAACATCACAGTAAAGAAACATAAGTACAAAGTGGTTAATGAAAAATCTAAAACAATAAGAGAAATTTAAAAACCCCCTTCCAGAAAACATTAAGTGAAACCCCCCAAAATAACAAAAAAGTAACATCAACCGAAGAAAATAATGATAATAAAATTGCTAAACAAACACAAACTTAATAGATTAAAAGTAACTTAAAAATATTTACAAATATGTGTGAAAAGGGAAAAAAAAGATGGAGAAACCTGTTGATTATAAAATTGGACTAGTAATTTAAGTCATTACCATTAAAATAATAAAAGAGAAACAGAAAGATAAATCAAAAAGTTAACCGAAAAGAATATCTCTTTCAATAATTAAACATTCAATTAACACACATAATATTATTATGTGCGTTATTATTATATCATGGATCGAACAGCAAGGACAGTCGAAAAGCTTTCATCGACGAAGTCGTCAAAGTTTTGGAACGTGCCCAAATTCCTGTTATCCCACTGCGATCAATCATGAAAAAAATGGAAACCCTTGTCGGGAAGTACAAAGTCCGTAAGAAGGCGAAAAAATGTCAATCCGAAGGGGATAAGGTCTCCGACGCCCTCCTCCAGAGACACTTGTCGGCACTGTTCGACATTGCAGCCCATGCCACTTCTTCTTCCATGATCCACCTCAATCAGGATGACAAGAACTTCCTCGACGACCAAAGGAGCCAGAGAAAAATGGTCATGAGTACTATTGACAAGGAGAGCGGGGAAATAGAGTCTGGGAAACATGAGAGGTTGGCTGCTGAGAGAAGGAGGAAGGAGAAAGAGTTAGCGGAGACTTCGGAGAAGGAAGAGACGGTTAAGTTGGCAAACGGGAGTTCCACCACCGCTTCTTCATCAACTTCTTCGTCCGCCACCAACTCTCCTGCTTGGGAAAGCACCGCTGCTTCTGATTCTCCTCCGAAAAGGTTCAAGATCACGAAAGAGCTTGCATCAGCTGCTGACAGGGTCAAGTTGACCCCTCGCTGAACTCATCATGTCTTCTTTGCCATTGCTGCAGACCAGGGAATGCTGAGTACCTACACCTCATCCATTTGCCGACATTAGAAAGCGTTACGGAAGGAGACAGCAGAATCAGCCGTCAAGAAATATCAAAACCAAGTACAAAAGCACGACGTGGTTCTCATCCTTCATTGCGACGGGAAACTCTTGCCCGGATCAGAAAGTCAAGGTTATGTCGATCGGTTGGCCATCGTTGTCACCAGTCCGTCCCTCGAAGGAGACAAACCGCTGGATATCTCTGCCTTCCCATCCGGTACCGGAAAAGCAATGGCCAGCAAAGTCGAGGAGACCATCAGACACTGGACGTTTGAAGACAAAGCTGGGTGTCTTTGCTTCCAAAACACCGCTTCAAACACAGCCGTCTACGCTGGCAGTTGCACACTCCTCGAACAGAAGGTGAGTGGTCCGTTGTTGAACTTGGCGTGACGTCACCACATTATGAAGCTCATCTTGTCCTAATCCTTCGAGGCCACCTTCGGCGATGCTACGTCCGGCCCAGACGTTCAACTGTTCAAACGGTTCCACAAGAAGTGGCCCACTCTCGCACATGCAAATGCTACGATCATCAACGACCCTCGGTTGGCTGACCATGACGAATGGAAGAGGACGACCCTTGAGGCTCTTGATAAGGCGGCCGAAACGACAGGAGACGATTATAAAGAGTTCGCGAAACTAACGGAAAAGGCCATCAAGGGGGAGATTTCCACCACCTTCAGCAAACCAGGAGCTCACCACCCCGCGAGATGGATGGCGAAGGCGATCTACACGCTCAAGATCACGATGTTCAAGGAAGAGTTTTAACTCACGCCTAGGGAACTGCGTAACCTCCAGAAGATGAGTGTATTCATCATCATAATCTACGCCCATGCCTGGTTAGAGGATACCTTGGCAGCAGACGCTCCTTTCAACGATCTCACTCTCTTCCAGGATCTCGACAACTACAGAGACCTCAACTCAAAGATCTCGGAGGCCACGGTGAAGACCTTCAAGCGGTCCCTTTGGTACTTGAAAACGGACCTCATCCTCCTTGCCTTATTCTTTGACAAAGTTACGTTCGAGGACAAAACCGAGATGTTGGAGAGCTGGCTATTGACAAGGACCTTGACAAAAAGCGATGGACAAGCGCCCCAAGATCCTTGTTCGGTGACTTTGAGTGACCTTGTCACCAAGCAGTCACTTTTCTCCTTCACGGCACTGAGGTTGGATGCCTTGTTTCTCCACTCTCCTCTGCTCAGTTGGAAGGAAAACGAGGCGTACAACCCGGGGAAGGAGATCGTCCACCATCTGGCAGTGACCAATGATGCAGCGGAACGGGCGATAAAACTGATCACAAATTATTCCTAGATCCTCACCAAGGACGAGAGCAATCGACAAGCTCTCCTGCAAGCTGTCGAGCGCCACCGACGGTTGAACCTGAACCATAACTGATCTTACAGAAGCATTTTAAAATCGTTTCAATCGTTTTTCAACCATTTTCAGTTTTATTTTGAAGAAAGTCCAGGAAATATGACATTTCCATCACTGATCCTAAGTGTTCCTTGTATAGTATCAGAGTAATATTCCTCCCATATACACTGCTGTATCGTGTAATGTTCCTAGAATAGTTACTTACCTCACTTCAGGGCAAATAGTTTCGTTTCTGTGAAATTTATAGTTGATGTGAATAAATAAGTTTGAGAAATGAACACTTCAATGGTCTCGAAAAATCAACTAACCTGTGCGACCCCTAAATCTTAAGAGATTCACATAAAAGTTTTTGTGCTTTTTGCCTTTTTTATTCCTCATAATAATTCATGGGTGCCGTAAGAGATTTCCAGCTTATATATTTTTGACCCACCCTAATGTATATATATATATATATATATATATATATATATATATATATATATATATATATATATATATATATATATATGGAAAAAGCCCACAAAGTGCACGTCAGTCAAAGTTATGCAGATACACCCACAAAGGAAAAGTGCCAAACGATTCCGAGCGCTTTCGTCTTTATTCTTAAAGATCTTTTCAATGAATGAACAGGAGACAGGATATACATTGCCTGTGAACCGTAATTAAGGAGTACAAAATCCTGAAGTAACTTTATTTGAGATTTTATATATAGAGTGATGATGGGGTCTAGCATGAACAAACCAGGGCTAAGGTTGAAATTTGGGAACGCGTTAATGGAGATACATTCTAATATATTTCTCGAAATTTTAATTATTGCATTTTATGATTGGTTAGGGACTGTTCCAGTTCATGCTATGGTTAAGATTGTACATATGTAGAAAAAGCGCAGATTGTTCACTGTGATTACTTACAGGGGCTTGATGTTGCTTAACCCGGACATCTAGTTCTTTCTCCGTTTGTCAATAATAACATTTTTGGCAGTAGTTGCAGCCTACGAATAAACAATGCCAGGTCGGAGGGGGCGGGTGAATTTCTGACAAAGATGCGATAAATTGTAGTTTCGTACCTAAAAATAACATTTATGTTCAGAAGCCAAAGTAAACGAGGCAATTTAATGAAAATATGGTCATAGGGTTAAGATTTAAAATGACGATTATGTTTAAAATTAGCCAATTAATGACAGAGTCCATATTTAATAGTCTAGACTTAAACCCCATTTCATATCTTTGGTAACTTATTAAGCGACGGCTACGAGGACATAACACCGCAACTATGCTAAAGCTCATGAAGGAGATTATTGACATATGGGACAACTTGGAACCTTCCACGCTCCAAAGACTTGCTGAATCTGTTCCTTGACGCGTGGAGAGCTGTCTCAAAGAATTAGAGGCTGGTAAGAATTTTTTAGTGTTGCAGGAGAAAAACGTACTGCGCCAATACCTTTGACGCCAACTGTATATATATATATATATATATATATATATATATATATATATATATATATATATATACACAAATTTTGTTGAAGACCATTGTGTATTTCGCCTTAATTAATTTTCTCTGGCAACTTTATCTTTTTATAACTCTTTTTTTATTACATCTTGTAGATGGTGGATCACTTGTCTTGTATTTATCTCTCTTTTAAATAAATGTATTTGGTAAAAAACAAACTAAATTGCTGAGCTTTTGATCTTATTCGATCATCTACAAGATGGAATAAAAAAAGGTAGTTAGAAGAAAAGAAAGCTACCAAAGGAAATTAATTAAGTCGAAATACACAATGGTCTTCAACTAAATTTGCAATCAAGAAAGACTGATACCCAACTACAGTAATATATATATATATATATATATATATATATATATATATATATATATATATATATATATATATATATACATATATATATATATATATATATAAATATATATATATATATATATATATATATATATATATATATATATATATATATATATATATATATATTATATATATATATATATATATATATATATATATATATATATATATATATATATATATATATATATATATATATATATATATATATATATATATATATATATATATATATATATATATATATATATATATATATCTTTGAAACGGGATTACTACTCAAAATTAATGAAACTGTTTTGATGTGTTTGCGGTACAACGATTATGACATTACTGCTTGGTTTAATAATTTACATTCTATAGATTTCTTATTGCGGTTTTGCTGTTCTTAACCAAACTTAATAACATTATCACCAGCTTAGATTTACCCTAGTACTTGACGAATAGTACACTATCTGCATCTGGGATATCTTATCGATATTACACACCATGGTTTCAAAAACGAGGTATTCAGCTAACCCCTAGTACAATATCATATATACATTTTATTCAAATTATCACAACACTGTAAAGTGTAGTGTTTTAACTTCAATGTTTTTAGTTTCCTTTTGACTTGTCTCCTTTGATCAACTAGACAAAGAATTAGACATATAATTTAGTTTCAAACTTGTATTAATCTCTTTTATTTTTCTGAAAATTGCAATGCGGCAACAAAAAAACACCTTCTATAATCTCAGCAATAACAATAGTAACTTTGAAGCTAATAATATTTTGACCGTTCCATATAAAAACGTTTTCAATAGACTTCGTCTCCTCTGACCTCTGGAAATAAATGCAATTTTCAAATGCAACTCATCTTTAAACAAATTCCTGGTTAAAAACTTCTTTATTTCGATCAGGCTTTATCTCTTCTATATACTGTACTCCTACTATGGACCGGAAAAGATCTCTATTATAAGTAAAAAGACATCAAGAAAGTGTATGTGACTCTAATGATAAATCAACCATATTTATGCACATTTTTAACCATATTCTTTAATAGCACTAAAACTGGAATATACGTAGCAATTATTTTTAAAGAAATGTTTTAGAATTGGATACTGAAAGATACTTTCCCAAATTCATATGTTTTACTTTACTTTCTCATGTGTATCCTTGCCTTTTCCTCTCCCTACCTGTCTATCCTTTCATTTTCCTCTTCCTATCCCCCTCTCTCTCTCACTCTCCTGCCTATTTTATTATTCTCTTTTCCTCTCCTTCTTCCCTTTCTTCCTTTGATCCTTGCATTTTCTCTTCCTATACCTCCCTACTCTCTATCCTTGACTTTTGCTCTTCCTCTCCTTCTCTCTCCCATCCCGTCTATCCTTGGCTTTGCCCTTTCCTCATCCTCTCTATCTTCCTTCTGTTTATCTTTGCCTTTTCTTTCTCTCTCTTCTCTCCAAAGCTCTTTGCCTCGGAGCCTACTTACGATCCATTAGAGAGGTAGTTTCGGAGGACAAATGGGGAGTACTGGTGACCCGACACCTTCCTTCACTCTGGCTCCTTCTAGGAGGACCGGTGCAGTGGGACACGGCGATCTGAATATTTTCTTTCTCCCACTCTCACTTCACTTTCTTTTCATTTCAATTTTGCTCTCGGTGTATTCTCATTGGACCCAATTATGACTTCCTAATTCAGGTCTTAAAATAAAATTTTAACGGATTTTGTCGCTCTAATTTGGACTTAGGAGTATGGACGGCTTCCTATTATTTACTAGACTATTAAAGCTCTTATATTTTGTTCATTTCTTGAAGAGGTATTTGTAAATACCAAAGAAAACCCTTGAAATTTGCTTTCCCTTTTCCTTGCTAGTTGTTTGACGTTATTCTGACTCACGTGGCTATTTTGTGCGCTCTCTTCCACACATATTTAAGGAACTTCGTTATTTTGGCTAAACGAGTGAAGAAAATAACTAATACAAATTAAAAAAAATTAGAGGGGGAGATTCCATCTCGACAAGCAGGTTTCAAAGAATCCTTAATTGACCTTTTAAGGGCCTATGGTGTTGTGTGGAATCACATAGCTTCAACCCAATTTGATTCATAATATATATTGATTTAAGGGTTATTATGTTTATATATATAATCCAATTTGAGCATTAAAGAGATTTATAGGTCTTGACATCTGAAATCGACTAGAATGAGAATCAATGGAAGATATTTTAGCCACCAAAGCTTAGTTAACAATATCATATTATTCCTACTAAATCAATGATATAATATAGTTATCAAAAGTTTCAGTGAGGACCAACAAGATGATCCTCTACTGAGAAAAATTGTAAGGGAAGATATGCAAATATTGAAGTTAATATTCCAAGGAAAGGAAAACAGTTATCAAAACCTGTTAATAATACTTTTTGGAATTGATTACGTTAACCATCGAAAGCTTAAGAAATAGGGTTGAGGATGGTGGCTCAGTCAATGAGCGTCGTGGTTCTGATAGCGAAGAGCGTTAAACGACACAATTTCGAATCCAACCCCTATTTGATGTTCGTATAGATGTTAAAATAGTTATCTTATTTTCTTCGCTTTTAAAAATCTTATTTTCTTTCTTAAGCTTTCTATGATTCACGTAATCTATTCCGAAGCGTATTATTACCAGGTTGTAGCCCAGTTTTCCTTCCCTTGGGCTATTATTAACTTCAGTCATTATATATCATGTGTCATGTTATGAAGATAAAGTAAATAAAATGTGTGGAAGATATAGAGCTACAGATAATTTGGGGTGGTTGGGGACGGGAAAGTACTTATTCTTCAGATGCAATTGGCGTGGCTTTGCAGATATTTGTTTTATTAGAGCAATCGGAATTGAGGTTTATTTTTTACCTTAGATATAATAATGGGTTTAATTATGAAGTCTTATGACTACTGATGGAATCACTGGAAGGTGATTTAGAAGTGGTATTTAAGGTTTGTGTAGTAACGAGTGGCCACCTTAACACTGAATTGGGCAGGCCTGAGGGACGCTTCTCATCTACGCCAATCAAGTGACTGTATCCAATAGACTAATCTACATAAAAATAAGTGTAGCAATTCGGTATTTTAATCTTTACTCACGTGTGGGGGCATGCTTGGCGAGGGTGAAGGGCGTCTTCCAAGTGTGCCAGCGACAGAGTGAGGTAGCAGCTATTCATTGCTATACTAGCCAGATACCATCCCTGCATTAATTTCTATTTTCGTTTCTATTGTAAGATATAGCTGGCCCCCCACTGATGGGTGAAAACCACTCCGTGTACTCTGAGGGCAGAAGTGAAGGTAAAAAATATCCAGTAGATACAGTTCTTTCTAGAGCTTTAGATTAGTATCTTGGATACAGTTCTTTTTAGAGCTGAAGATTGGTTTCTTAGATACAGTTCTTTTTAGAGTTGAAGATTGGTATCTTGGATACAGTTTTTTTTAGAGCTGAAGATTAGTTTATTGGATACAGTTATTTTTAGAGCTGAAGATTAGTATCTGGATACAGTTCATTTTAGAGCTGAAGATGTGTTTCTTGGATACAGTTCGAAAAATCGCTAACATACAATTTGAAAAAGAGCTTAGCTCAGATGAAGGCTCTCCTCACCCACTGCTCTCCCCTGACGCTCATGGCGTAAAAGAGAGGGGAGGGAAAGTTGGCAGAGAGAGAAAAGATTCTTAATTAAAATCCAATTTGTCCAGGTAAAATTTAAATTAATGAAATATCAAAATCTGATTGATGAGGTTGCCTCTTCTCTGACACTTCCAACACATCCATTTAATCGATAACAATTATGGACTTTCAATAGACAGCTTTAAGAGCAGAAAGTCCAACTTGTTGACATACTTGTAATTTAGTGATAGTTATCATTCATTCACATTTCAACCATTTCCCAATATAAGATAACTCGCAATATCAATTCAATCGTGTTTGTAACATAAGAAATAAATTTATTTTGTAATGGTAATAAATGTATTTAACAAATCGTTACATAGGAAAAAAAAGAAAAAAGTGTCAAAATAGATAAAACAAAATAGAGAGCCTGAAAGGATGATGAATTTTCACCCAAGTTGGAATATTTAAAATTAACTTGAATAATAAAAGAATAATAGGAACCTTAATTTCATTTGTGTACATTTGCGTGGAGTTGCTCATAGCTAATTAGATTTGTCTCCCAAAGCACTTTAAATTTCTTTTTACAAATTGGTTCTGAGTGGGTGTGGCCTTGGAGTTTCTTTTCTACCCAATCGATGAAATATGGAAGTCCAGGAAGTTGCTGAACGTCACTCGAAATTTCCACGTTTCTTTTTGACCAACGGGTAAGTAGTAACGGTGTGGTCGATTCTTTTATTTCTAGGAAGGCATATGTTAAAATTCCTTTCCTGATGGGTTAACTGCTCGAATACATATTAAAAAAAAGTGTTTGAATATTTATTGGCCATGTAGGGAGCGACCTAAATTTGAAACTACAAAAAAAGAGGCATACAATGTGTAAGTTTATGAAATATTGCATTGAAGCTCAAATACAGTACTCTTTTTTAAATATTTTCTTACAGAAGTTCATAAGTACAGCTTTATTACATACGATAAGTTTTGGGGAATGTTCTGATTAAATTATACTCTTTCATTATTTACTCGGCCGCAAAGATAAGATGCTTACATTTAAACCGCTTAACATAACAATGTTTATGATACTTGATTTATCGGCTTTGTCTTGGTTATTTTGGAAAAGTAAATGATATTTCCTTTCAAAAGACAATGAAAAATAAAATGTTATTTATGCATTTGAATAAAGAAGCGATCTCTTTTTCGGAATTTTGGAACACCCTATACATGGAACACTACAATTTTTTTCAGAGCACAATTTGAACATGATGAACATAATTTAACAAGAATTGTTCGTAAAAGTTTTCAATTTCATCAAAATACGCCCTCAATTTTGGGACACCCGGTATATCCATTTTTTTGGCAAAGTACCTGTCATATATTTAACCTAACATAACATAACATAACCTAATCTAACCTAAACTAAATTAAACTAACCTAACCTAACCTAACTTTAACCTCACAATACGCTTAAACGCTTAATTCTCTGCCGGACCTGTTCCGAAAAAGATCCAAAAAACGAAACGCAACTTTGGAATAATCGCAAGAAAGGTTGGGAAGAAAGGCTCAGAGCGCATCTCATCAAAATGGTTGTATTTTTGTGAATTTAAAACGAAAACCAACGAGACAATGTCTCGCAATAGAGGAAATTAAAATATTTGCAATGATATAGCCTGCAGATCCTTCTGTTGGCATTGGAGTCGGGCGGGCACGAGCTCGACCAGATGTTCCTACTACACTTGACACTCTCTTACAGGGTATGGGACAAGTAAGAATGTGTTGAAGGTGTATAACTTACATAAAAATAATAAATATTTGTGGCAACAATTTAGAAGAGTTAAGAAAGGAGCCGAAGTTAAACTAATAAGATTCTTTTATTGTGTTTTTTCTTGCCATCCACTTTCCAACCAGACTAGATTAAAGGAGCGTTTTAGGAAGCTTCGCTTTACTAGGTTATATTTATGCCTGCTTGTATTAACAAGTTAATAGGATTAAAATATCTTACATTTGTAGTGGTTGTGGTTATAATTTATTTATTTGATATATATCGACTCAGAGCTTCTCTCCTTTCCTTCACATTTTAGCATCTGTACTATTACCTATGATACTCACACATGGGATCCACAGCGGACATTTAGGATAGGGGTCACTTAAACATCTACTGATTAGAATAATTTAATTCTACACATTCTGCTTCGGATTCAGCGTTATGTCTTAGGTCCTATGAGAGTCTAAGTCCACTTTGTTGTATCCAACGATACTTCTTGCTGGCCTATCCTGGACCTTTCCTCTTCCATTCCTTCTCACTCCTAACTTATGTATTCACACCACCCGTACCTTTTTCAGGCTCTGGGCAATAAGGGAACAGAGGACTACAAAGGAGTACTGTTCCTCACCCCTCCACAGTCTTGGCCCCTATTATGAGAAAAATGAGGAAGGTTCGGACGATCTGTTCTTTTTATCCAAATTTATTTTTCATTTCATTACAGCTTACTTCCTCATATTTATTTTTTGTTAACATTCTCGAATTACGGTTGACTCAAAGGACAATGATATAATTACACTAGTGTTATTTGAAGGTCCTGTGCTAGCTGTAAATTGGATGAAACGATTTGGCAAAGAGTATGCAAGTAAGCAGATGAGGTCTTTTTCCGAGAAAAAAATAATGAGGAATATTTCTGATTTCTGCGGGACAATTGCTCCTCAATTCAACTAAATGTTTTATAGTTTTTAATAGTACTCGATCGGTTGGTTAAGCAAACACACTTACCTTTATTATTTATTAACAAAGTCAGGTTATAATTATTCTTGCTTACCTCAAGTCAGCGGGCTTACAGATCGCGGGAAGGGAGAGTTTTCTTGGAAGTTGATATGAAGGCTTGGACTTGGCGTGGAGCGATGGTGGCAGCGTGATTGTTGTGTGTATAGCAATCCTGAGCCTTTCTAATAGAGTGTTTGTTAGAAAAGGGCGTATCCTGCAGAGGGTTTGTTGAAAACAAGGGCGTATCTCACAGAGTGTTTGTTAGAACAAGAGTCTATCTCTAAAAGTGTTTGTTAGAACAAGGGCCATTCCCAAAGAGGGTTTATTAACCCAAAGGAGTATACCTCCTAGGGTTTTTAGAATAAGGGCGTATCCCACAGAGTGTTTTTTTTAGAACATGGGCGTATCTAATAGAGAGTTGTAAGAAGAAAGATTATCCCGCGGTGTTTGATAGAACAAGGGCTTATTACGCCTAGAGTTCGTTCGAACAAGGGCGTATACTACTGAAGATTTGTTAGAACAATAGTATATCCCGCAGTGTTTGTTAGAACAAGGACCTCTCCCGCAGAATGTTTGTTAAAACAAGGGCGTATCTTGTAGGTCGTTTTTTACAACAAGAGCGTTTCCCACAGAGTGTGTGCTAGACTAATGGCGTATCCCGCCTTGGGTTCGTCAGAACAAGGGCGTATCTCGCAGGGTGTTTATTAGACCAAAGGCCTATCCCCTAGTCTTCGTTAAAACAAGGGCTTATCCCATAGAGGGTTTCTTAGAACAAGGGGGTATCCAGCAGAAAGTTTGTTAGAACAAGGGCGTATCCCGCAAAGGGTTTCTTATAACAGATATATAAAGAAACAAATGAAGCAAAGGTACGAAATTATGTATGTAAATAAGATATAGCCTCAGATTTCCCTACAGCCATTGGGACTAGGAAGGCAAATAAATGCCTGCATTGGGAATAGGAGGGTATGAAATTCTACAGATGTTAGCCGCAGCATGACCAGCTACGCCACACCTGACATCCTTTTGTGGGTCTAAAAGAATAGTAATAGAAAGGTGTGGGCAATCGAACGGGAGAAAGGTGGGAAGAATGTAAAAATGTTAAAAAGGACTAACCCGCATAGGGAAGGAATTAACTCCTCCCTCCCCCCACCTGAATGGATGACAGGATAAAAGTTGGTTCACCACTAGCCTTCCAATTTAACCACCAACCAATAAATATAATTGAGAAAGGATTTGTAACGGAGGTAGCAAAAAGGTAGTAAAGGGAAAATTCCTATAAAACTAAAACACAGGTAGTCTCAATCTCCTGTGAGAATAATTGGAGTACTGAAGCGAAGAAGGCATAATACATCCCATGGTGGCGGGTGCAATAGTATACACGGGCAACGCTTGTGGGGGTGGGTATGAATGTTCATTTTAACAGAAGAGTAGGTAGCAACTTGTATGAATGTTCTTTGAACAGAAAAATAAGTAGCAACTGGTATGAATGTTAATTTTAACAGAAGAATAAATCATAACTGATATAAATGTTCATTTGGCAGAAGAATAAGTAGCAACTGGTTTGAATGTTAATTTTAACAAAAAATAAGTAGCAACTGGTATGAATGTTAATTTTAACAGAAGAATAAATCATAACTGATATAAATGTTCATTTGGCAGAAGAATAAGTAGCAACTGGTTGGAATGTTAATTTTAACAAAAAATAAGTAGCAACTGGTATGAATGTTAATTTTAACAGAAGAATAAATCATAACTGATATAAATGTTCATTTGGCAGAAGAATAAGTAGCAACTGGTTGGAATGTTAATTTTAACAAAAAATAAGTAGCAACTGGTATGAATGTTAATTTTAACAGAAGAATAAATCATAACTGATATAAATGTTCATTTGGCAGAAGAATAAGTAGCAACTGGTTTGAATGTTAATTTTAACAAAAAATAAGTAGCAACTGGTATGAATGTTAATTTTAACAGAAGAATAAATCATAACTGATATAAATGTTCATTTGGCAGAAGAATAAGTAGCAACTGGTTTGAATGTTAATTTTAACAAAAAATAAGTAGCAACTGGTATGAATGTTAATTTTAACAGAAGAATAAATCATAACTGATATAAATGTTCATTTGGCAGAAGAATAAGTAGCAACTGGTTTGAATGTTAATTTTAACAAAAAATAAGTAGCAACTGGTATGAATGTTAATTTTAACAGAAGAATAAATCATAACTGATATAAATGTTCATTTGGCAGAAGAATAAGTAGCAACTGGTTTGAATGTTAATTTTAACAAAAAATAAGTAGCAACTGGTTTGAATGTTACTTTTAACAGAAGAATAAGTAGCAAACACGATTTAAAGAATCAATCAGTACTATTCTTCCTTTTAACATAGCTCACAGGACAGAATGTATCGAGGAGTAATAATGAACAGTAAATGGCTGAATAAACCCCCCCCCACTAAATATTCTTCCAAATATCGATACAAATTAATCAATATTATTGAATTAAAAAAATAATGTAATTGTTGAAGTGAAAACGGGGGTGACTAAGTAATAAAGTAAACCACTGAAGTAAATTTGTTACCTGTAGGAGAAGAAGGAGGACAGACCTCAGGAGATTGACAAACGTGAGAGGAAGGATTTAAGGCAAATTGAAAAGTGACTAGAATTAACACAAGTAAAGAGCCCTTAATGATAAGGAGAACGTTGCTGAAATCCCTCATTGGGGTAAATGAGTTGCATTATATCTTTTGCATCAAGAGAGTTGCGCTCCCTTTTGGTTCCCAGGGCTAAGGTAGTTATTTCGAGTTATTATCATTCCACATATGTTAATTTCCCCTCAAACACTACTTTACTACACCCTTATCAAACCCTCTTGTTACTCTAGTCGATGTGTTGGAAGATTTTTAGACCCAGCTAGTGGGTTCGATTGCAAGGGAGAGGGAGGATACACAAAAATCTTTGAAATTTGCAGGGAGGATTGAAATGCCAGCATGGGCGCTGGCATTCCAATCCATACACTTCACCACAATATAGCTGTCTGCAACTCTAACCTATTTTAGCACCCCCATCTCATCATTATTTCGTCTATGAACAGGCCGAAAATGTTTCTATTCCCACACACTCCTGACGCGGAACGAGTGGCTTTCTCACGGGCCAAGAAAGGTCTCCTGATTGATGGTTTGTGGCAATACACAGTATCACTCATCTTCTTGCCCCTCGTCTAACGAGGGATCGATTCTGGTTGTCCTTATGCTTTCTAGAGATAATTGTCATTCTGATCTTTTTGTTGATTTCACTTTCCGGTCCTGTGGTCTCATCGGCATTTAAAAAGGAACGATTGAACCAATTAACTAACTAACCAAACACCAAGAAAGTGCCTTTCCCAAACGAGAATGTCCTAAATACCAGAGGCAATCACATTTGCGTCATCATTAACTTATGGAAATATACCTGCTGAATGGTGATGTGGTTATACCAACTGAAGGACAAAGATTTCCCTCCGCCAGTAAAAGGTTTTACCGGGCAAGGGAGATTTATATGGATTACGGCCAGAATAAACTACTAGTACTGATTTCTGTTGCTTAATGGTAACTACTTGTGATTTATTGTTCCTGAGAGATATAAAGTTGTTGATTGGACCGCATTTTGAGGGAAATTAATTAAAATCTATTGTCTGCAACACTGTAGGAAGCTAACCTGTTTCTTTTAGCAGCGGTATTATCAATGGCGTCATCAAAATAATTCTTTATTGCAGATAAAGGAGAATATGAGAGGACTGTCAACATCCTAGTTTGAATAAAGACAACCAAGCACATTGGCCTGGCTTCCAAAACTAGTCTACTGAAGAGTTTCATTTTCTCTCTTGGAGAAAGACATTTCAGCGGTAAAAGAAGTGACAAGTAGTGCACATAAATATTTAACTATTCATATAAGTTTGGAAGGAGATAATATAAACTTTCTTTCAGAATATTAAACTTTGTGGCTACAAAGTTTTTATAGCAATAGAATGAAAATGAAATTAAAATCAGTTCGAAATTGTTGCTGGTTTTATCTCGTAAAACATTTATTTGTCAGGGCTTGAAATGCATTAAGGTTTCTTAAGCGTTTCAATCTTGTTAATATTTGTAAAATTGCCAAAAAACGGTATAACATTTTTCTAAGTTAGTAGCCGTCTATAATTTGTTATTGGTGGTTTTCATTCAAAGAATTGCCACTATATGTGTATGTTTGAGGTATTGTTTCTCTTAAACTGACATATGGAACCTCGATATCCATAAATTCAGCTAAACCTTTAAGGCAGTGTTCTCGGGCAAAGTTGTTAGTGCTCCAGTTGGCTTAGAGGAGAAGCAGCTACAGATAGCGTCATTGTTCAGTTGCTTCACTCTGGGCACGCCACAGGACTCGTGAAAGCGCCCCCCTCTTCTCCTTCTAACGAGAGATCTTTTAGAAGCTCCTACCAAACAGAGGCAAGCTTCATCAGAGAATATCACCTTTTCCTCCAGTCTTCAAATGTTGATTCTTTATATATCCTACACAAGTAGAGCCTCCCCGTAAGCTTCCCGATGAGATGAGGATTCTTCACAGCTTTTTCCGACCTGAGACCCCTGTGGGATTTTTTTAGTCCCACTCTGCGCGCTGAAACGGTCACACCTGTTTCTTTCGAATTGTAAGCGACGTTGGCACTGGAGGCAACTCGATCCTTGAGATGGGACCTTGCCAATAGGTGAAATTAGCGTTTATTTGAAATACTTGAGCGTCTAGAAGACCTTTTCACAGAAATGGTAGCAGAATATTCAATGTCATGAATGATCCTAAAGATGATGCTCCTTAATGCAATATCCTGAGAAACTATGTCCTTGCATTTCAGGTTACTTTGGTGTAAAGCAATCATGGTAGCACGCTTTTCTTTGGAAAGAACCATTTATTGATTTGAAAAAGATTCAAACGATTATTTTTACAAAAGAATATTACAAATAGACTATAATTACATAACATCTTGCAGTTTGCCCTTATTTTCATCATTTAATACATTTGATCGATCAACAAAGTTCCAGGGACCTAAACTGTACCAGAGCGCAATTTTGAATTGAGGGAAGGAATACACTGTTTTTTCTTATTTTCGAAATGCTGACTATTTAATTAAGCTGAAATAATTTGAATATTAGGATATTCTTTTTTTATTACGTCAATTTTTAAAAAGAATAAAATATATATGTATATATATTTATATATATGATAGTGGAACCACTGTATAGGAGCCAAAAGTTTAGTTTACGAGACTAGTTTCAGTATATAGTTTATCATACCCTCTTTAGTTGTATACTGAAAATGCAATTGTTACAAAAGTCTATAAATAGCGTACAAATCAGAAAAAACAAAAAAAACAACTACAAAGAAACTAAAACGGAGGAAAAAGGTCATTAATAAGGGGATGTAAGTCTAAGATCGTTGACTAAGCTGCTTGCAATGACAAATTAAAATTGGGAATTTCTCCTATTAATATAGATTCTGCTATTTTTTTTACGGAAATATTTACAATTACATATGATTTGTGTTTTTGAATAGTCAATTTGTTGGTTGAACTTGCTAATATGATTAAAAATACTGGATGTGGTACTGCCTCGTCTAACATAACCTTTATGTTCATAAATTCGTTTTTTTAAGGTTCTTCCAGTGTCTCCTATGTAAAATGTGGGACAGTTTGTAGAGCCACACGGGATTAAATATACACCTGTTTCTTGTGTCTGATCCACGTGCTTGGTAGAAGAAAAAGATTTAAGGATAGAAACAGGGTATATAAATGTGATTAGGCCTGGGAAAAATAACTTTGTTTACTCCTTTAAAGAGGGGAGAAAAAAAGAAGGGATAGACACTTCGTATTATAAAATTTGTTTTTATCCTTCAGACGGTAATGAGTATATTATGCTTTAGATAAACTTTCATTGATCACGTGTAGTGTACAATTTAATTTAATGAAATTGCAGGTTATACATTTAATCTCGTCTTCTAGAAAGCATGGGTCACATATCCTAAGTGCTCCCAAAAACATACCTGATGCAACGGCTCGCTTAATGTTAATATCATGATGAGAAAAGAAATGGATATACGAGTTAGAATGAATTGGTTATCGGTACAAAGTAAAACTAATTTTTTCAATGACTCTAACAATTTTTACATCAAGGAAGGATATACAATTATCTTTTTGCTACTCTACTTTAAAATTGATAGTGGGATAGAGGTCGTCAAGGAAATTATCAAATTGTATAGCTCTCTTATTTAAGGAACCTTATTTTTAGAATTATTATTTGTAGCTCAAATCATAAATTTCTTATTTTTAGCTTCTATATGTAGATTGTTTAATTGTAGCTGTTATCTGTAGAGTTTTTATTTGTAGATTTAATATTTGTAGCTCATTTTTTTAGATTTCTCATTTGTAGCTCTTATCTCTAGCTCTCTCAATTGTGTTTCTTATCTCTAGCTCTCCTATACGTATACCTCTTATTATTAGCTCTCTTATTTGTATATATTTTACATGTAGCTCTCCTATTTTTAGTTCAGTGATATGTATCACTCTTACATTTAGTTTTTTTATATGTAGTGCTGATATCGTAATCTCTCTAATTTCTAGCTCTCTTATCTGATATCCATTATATCTAACTTTCTTATTGGTATATCACCTATCCATAGCTTTCTTGAATGTTCTTCTCTTATCAGTGCTTTTCCTATATGTAGCTCGCATTAGCCTAGCGGATGGAATTTCATGCCTAACAATGGCTGAAATCCACGTGATTGCGACGCACGTATCGCCATTTAAAAACCTTATCAGAAACATACAAAAATACAGTACTGTTGTGACTTTCCTCCTCTCCTTCATACTCACAAAATATCACTCTTTAGTTTGAGAACTTAACGAATGACTCTCTCCATTCACACATGCCTTGATTGCAATAAGTAAGTCAGGTAGGGGTCTCTGCTTGATGTTTAGTTTCAAAACAACTAGTATCCTTTTTCCCCCCACTCTACCAAACAGGACCGTCACTCTGGTGGCGTTAAGCTTGCCAACGATTGCTCATCTAATCTTTAAACAAATTTCTTCATCTGGTATTTTTATTTTGTCCATAATTGAAAAACAAAGACGGAAGACTTTATTAACCGTCTTCTTTTTCATTTTTTTTAACAAGTTTTTTAGGTTCAGTAAAAACTCCACCTATAATTGTCTAGGATGCTGCGACTCGAAACATTGCTGCTGTAATGGCTGAGATTTCTATGTGGTCTCTTAAAAAAATGGATTGGTAATTTCCTGGACAAAGTCGCATATAGAAAATGTTACGGCATCATTTCCTCCTCCAAACTGTTTTAAGAGTAGAGATAATTTTCTTGTCAAGTCTATCTTGTGTCTGATAGTGTTTGTATTTCAAGTGGGTCCTTTTATAATACCTTTGTTTTCTGGATTTTTCTGAATGCAACAAGCCATTTTAAAAATGTAGGAACAAACTTTAGAGTTTGTTTACACGAACAAAGGTCGCGAATCGAAAACTCTATTTAGCACTTGCCTACAAAACCAGATTTAACGAAACAGGCTTGGCGGTGTACAAATAATGCTTTGGGGTTTCGTTTGGGCATCATGGATTGAACTCCCTTATATATTTTACTTATATTTGTAACCCTATCATATCATTGAACACGTATTACTTCTATATCCACATTATATCCCTTAAACAGCTGCCTGCTCGTTGTGAAAATTGATGAAGCCTTCT
Source organism: Ceratothoa steindachneri (assembly GCA_963969495.1). Taxonomy (NCBI): domain Eukaryota; kingdom Metazoa; phylum Arthropoda; class Malacostraca; order Isopoda; family Cymothoidae; genus Ceratothoa; species Ceratothoa steindachneri. The sequence goes on along the minus strand of OZ018324.1, from coordinate 148,998,019 downwards.
TTTGATGTGAAGCTCTGTGCATATTTTATAACAAAAGCTATCTATTTCATAAGTAAAACTAGTTAGAAACATGCTAGTTTCATAAAAGAAACTTTTTACTTAACACTTTTTTTACGTAAAACATTCCTAAATATAATTTGTTACATTAAGAAGAAGTGCCATAAACACAAATAACAAGAGACAGGAGCTCTGGCAGCCCAGTATTCCATTTTTTGCACACGTTTGACTTTTAGTAGTACAAATTTGGCGGAACTCTTATTTCTCAATACAAATTTGAACGTACAGTTCTTCACTGATACAAATTTGGACGTGAAGTACTTCAGTATCTAAAATGTTATTCAGCAGTATAAATCTAGACATTAAATTATTAATTTTACCATTTTTGAAATACACTTATTCAGTAGCATAAATTGGGATTTGCGCAATCATATTTGTGCGGTAAGGAGGCAATGCTGTAGCCAACTAAGCTTTTCATTAAGCTCTCGGAATGAGTTCTTCTCACAGTAACCAAAAGATAACGCATAAGCCGGCCTTACTAAGACAAACCCTAAAATTTTGTCTAGCAATCAACTATTTAATTTTTATCCCTGCTTTCTAAGCAGGCATAAAAATTGAAATATCTGATGGAGAGACAAACTTTAGCTATTGGGATCGTAATAAAAGGTAATGCAATGAAGTTTTACCTTATTTATAGACCAACAAGAGAAAAGAAATGTATGTTATTATTTTATCTCAAAAAAGTTTGAACTTAACTAAAAAATGTAACTGTTATATGTAGTGAATTCAATTTTCCTGAACGTTTTTTTCAATGAACTGAGTAGAAAGGAGGAAATCGACTTGCCTAATTTATAAACAACTTCTATAAAACAACAGACGAACCGGCACGCGAATAGAATATCCTCAAATTAATTTTGAAACGAAAGAGAATTTGTCGAAATGCATGAGGATGGCACATACCAAATTTATAATTAAATTAAACATTCCGCCAAATGTTCACAAAAGTTCTCAATTCATTCCGGACTTAAAAGCCTGGAAGTCTGTTTTTTTATTCGCCACCTTAAAATTTTTAAGTTAGGACGTAATTTTAAACCATGACAATAGGCAGGAAATTTATTTTGAATTTTCGTATAAAAGACGATTAAAGAAACTAAAATTGCACGGAATATGTCGCAACCTATTAGAATATATTTAAGCTTCTCTTCTAACTGTACGCATAGAGTTTAAATAAATGGAAAAAGTTTTTCGTGGGATTCGGTTACTAATGGCCTTCCTCAGTTATATTTCTTGGAAATATAACTAATAAGAAAGAGTTAAATAAATTCTTTTTACCTCTCCTTTCTCCTTTTCAACTCTTCATATCTTCTCATTTTCCCGCTTTCCTTTCTTTCTTAAATCATCTTCAAGTGGATCTTCAAGTATTCGCTCATTCGTAATTCTGTAATAAGTACTAATTCTCTAATATAATCTCCTTTCACATCCACTCAAATACAAAGCATAGCTTTCTGCTGTTCAGGAATACCTTCTAGGAGAAGGAATATGTTTTTTATTTATGATCAAGTTATTATTTTTAGCTTCTTAATATTGCTGTAAAAACCTTCTTTTGACCTCCAGTTACAATTATCTCAAGAACACATCACCGGCATTTTTGAGCTAATAGAAATGAAGAAATATTCAAACTTAAACATCCTTCAGACAATTCATGTAACACCCATAAACTATTCTTTTTAACTTTTCCTCTTTATTACTTGTTTATTAACGGCTGCAGGAATGCTTACTTGAAATATGCGTGGTCATTGAATACGGCAACTTAAAAAGGTGTAGACGGTAGTAAAGTTAGCTTTAGCCAGGTTACAGCAAATTTTTAGCCATTTAGAGAACTCTAAACGTTTTGATGTCTTTTAAACCGACTTTTAATGACAACTTAATATTTTCCTCACCTTTGGGCGACTCTAAAAGTCTTCATATTTTCCTCACCTTTTACACTTCATCTATCTTCTTCACTTTTTAAACAGATCTCTGCAAGCATTATCGTGGAAGAGTCATTCATAGGTTTCCGTTCGGAATTAAAAAAAACCCACCTCAAATCTACACATCATTAGGATTCCAAACCTGTGTCTAATGTTTTTCCATAAAATCGTATAGAATATCAAACTCTAATTCGAATTTTATAATGAGTTTTATCTTTTTCGAAATTCTTTTTGATACAATAAAGATACTTATTGCCTCTAATTAATTAATTAATTTTCAAGTTGCTTTATTATAGCTAAAATCGTTAAAAATTGGAGACTACTCATATTTCATCATTTTCATGTATTTATCCTTAATTAATGCGAAGCTTAACTTGCGTTTAATGGGAAATTGACCCCTTGAAATTTTATACATTCGGAAATTATAAGAAATTTTCTATTTGCATTTAGTCCGATGAAATATATTTTTAGTTAGTTGTGTGCTTTTTCATAAGCAGATTAAGGTGGAGAGTGGCCGAAAGTTGCGAAGAAATAGAAAATTGGTTATATCAAATGTTGGAGAGCTTTCCTATGGAAGAGTGTGGGTAGAAATCAAAGACGCATATGAATCCGTTTTAGTATACATACAAGAGGGAAAGTCCGTCTAATGACCTGCAACGTTTTGTGATAAGATGAGAAATGGTTATTGCATCGATGGTTTGCCATGGTTCAAATCACTTACAAGTGCCTTGGAACGGCTAAATGTCTAAATGAGGCATCTGCCACTAGCTGGCGTCACCCAGCGCCAATTTCTATGGCAGATTTGTAATCTCCAGGGTGAATAATCAAATGTCCCATGATCATATGGGTCATTTCATGGCTCTAAATGGGTAAAATTTAACTTCCTTTGAAAAAAAGGTGATGCCTAGAGCTGCCGCTTCCCCGGAAGTAAAAACTCTAATCTGTTGTTTAGTTTGTTATTAAGCCTAACACTTTAGAAATGTAATGACATTCCAGACTGGCCTAAAATTCACGGGATGGATGCTACCCCAACCATTGAGGAAATTAACAATGCGATCCGTAGCTTAAAAAATGAATAACTAACCAGGTGTCGATAGCATTCCTGTTGAGGTCCTCAAACATTAGTGGAAAGACAACAGAATCATCTCAATCTATAAGAAGAAGGGCGGCCGAGTCGTTTGTGTGAATTGCCGGGGTATCTCCCGACTGGCTATTACAGGTAATATACTGCTAAGGTACTGTTACTACGACTAAACAAGCACATTGTTAATGAAGTGTGCCTTGAAACCCGACGTGGCTTCCGAAGAGAGCGGAGAACGGTGGAAGTGATCTTCAGGGCTAGTCAATTGCAAGAAAAGTGCCGAAAATAGCATCAAAATCTATGTCTAGCCTTCATTGATCTGAGGAAGGCCTTCAACACGGTCAACCGGGAGATGCTGTGGCGAGTCATGCAGAAATTTGGATGTCCTAACAAATTCCTTGCAGTTTCTTGGGCATTCCATGACGGCATGAAGGCGAGCGTGTGTGATTACCCCCGTCATGTTTAAAAACAACCTTGCTGCAGCCACCTTCCTCTTCCCGGAAGGATTCCCACCTAGTCGTGGTGTTGGTCTCACACCATACCGGCTCGACGAAAGTCTTTTCAACCTGGGCCGTCTCCAAGCACGAACAAAAACCTCACACGACGATGTGTTCGAGATTCAATACACGAATGACTGCCTACTAGTCTCCCACTCCTCTAAAAACTTAAAAAAGCACTAAAATTCATCTATGACATCTACAGTACTGTTGAGCTCTTCATCAACGCCAATAGAACAAAGGTGATGTACCAGTGATCCTGTGCTGCACAGCAGGTGGTACCTGTTATGATTGCCGCCGAAGCTGAACTCAAGATCTCTCCTTAATTCAACAGCTACTACATTGGTAGTGTGATGTTAGCCGACTTCTCTGTTGCTGAGGAAGTGAACAGGAGATTCAACAAGGCATCGACATTCTTCGGCAGGATCAGCAAGCGTGTGATCCAGAACTAAACCCCCGACTAACAACGAAAATTGCTGTGTACAGAGCTATCTGTCTCAGCATGCTGCTGTACGGGAGTGAAACATTAACCCTGTATCGGAAACACATCAAGCAATTGAAAGCTTTCCACATAGAGTGCATTAAAATAATTCTCGGACTCATTTGGCAAGACCGCATGCCACACACGTATATGCTAGTTCGTGACTGGTGCTTTCCGCATGCTCTTGATTGGATTTTGCTGAAGCTGGGGAGTTTTTGCTTCTTTTAAGCCGTGCAAGGTACACGTTGCGTTTGTACTTGCAAGTCTGGTTGCACCAGTTTCACTAATAGCTCATTTTATTAGTGGCCTATTTCGACAACGTTGTATCTAAAAGAAACAACCATCTCACTCTAACCTTTCCATTTTACTTTTTATTGAAACTCTCGAGAAACTGGCGCCGATTGTCCCACCCAAAGGCCTTACCTGGAGGATACTAGCTTTCAATTAACTTTCACAGAAATATTTTTAGGGCCATTTTTGAGGGAAGCCGCATCTCAATGGAAGCCTCCCGTTGCGCAGAGATGGTTTCAAGTCCGAGAGTTGAGTCAGATTCTCAATCTTCTTTCCCCCATTAAAAGTTGAGTGAGCTCTTAGTACTACTGCGTTGGTATTCACGGACGAGCTGGTTGCAATATATCACTCAGTCATTAGGAAAATGCAAAGAACCCGATAGGCAAGCCTTTTTGTCAATTAAAATTGACTCGTAAAGTGCGTTAAGTGGTCTTGATACATCAAATTTCAGCAATATTTCCTTTTAATATTTGCGATGTCACACTTACTGCGCTATGAGAGATGTAGAGATTTATGCTGGTCCTATGGACGTATAAACTGATAGTAATTAAGCGCCTCGATTGATTAGCTAGACGTCTGCACAAGATGAATATGCAGAGCCAGTTGTGCTCTTCGTTACGCTGCCTTATAAAAACATAGGAAGCAGCTCCTGGATGTATGAGAATGCTTGTTATTGCACCCGTGATTTTTCCATGGATTTCTCTCTCGTGTTTTGTCGCCTCTGGATCGAAGGCCATTAGATGGATCCTTCATTTGAACTCTACTGTAAGGTTATTTATTGTCGTAGACTGGGTACAAATTTTTGGTTGATTGTAAAGTCTGAAGAATCTGTGGATGGAGTAAGTATCCTAATAATAGGAAAATGGCGATCGCTAGGCTCAGTTCTGGTGCTTGGATAGAGTTCGTGTGTTCCGGAATTTGTAGTTTAAGAGTTTTTGGAGGAGTCGGGCTTTCTGCAAGAATATTTAAGTGGACGGATATTAAGGAGTCTTTGAAGGAAAGGAACTCCTTGGAATTTTATTCCCTTTGTGATCTAGCTTTTGCATCGATGTTTTATAAGCATATTTACGCATCTGTAATTATATATATATTTGCTTTATATTTTTAAGCTGAGAGCATAAATATTACATATTGCAAAAGAAATTCCCTCATTGGTTGCCGTAATGGCAAGATTTCAAAATTAACAAGGTCAACTGACTTAAGTCGCGTGCTCTCGGTTATTCTGATTTATGACCTTATGACCTTATGATCTTACGACCTTCCAAACTTTTAACAAGTGGCGCAATCCGACACATAGTTAGTTTTCATCATCACTGACCCTATAATTTGAAAAGGGGATTTTTTTGAGTATTTGAATAATAATTTCATCTTAGTTTGGTTATGACTTATGTTTTTTATCAAAGTTATTTCTAATAATTCTTTTATAATATCAAAAAATAAAATGGTTTAGTTTAGAAATAAATATAAGTATCGAAATTTTGTGATTTTTTTAAAACCCCCAAAATTACAAATGGTGAAGCTCATAAAATATATTTTTAAATATCATCCTCTATAACTATACTTTAGCAACGTGATATTTTGAAAGGGGGAAAATTTAGTTTAGAGTTCCTTTTTAAAATTATTTTAATTGGCGAAGTTCAGAAAATTTATAAAAATTTAACCATGGCTGCTTCTATAGATTTTAAATTTTAATCTCAGTAGCGAAGCGCAAGCTCCGCCCGTAGGGGTGAGTGGCAAAGCCATTGCCTGGTCTTTTAATAATTCCCAGGCTAACTTTGAGAAGACCTTGGCAATTATATCATTCGAAAGACAAAGTAATAATAACCAAAAGGGGTAGGGAGGAAAAGACACGTGAAGGGAAAATTTACAAATTGGAATAATCAGGTGCTTTCTATTAGGTGAATTGCAATCTAATAACCTCTTTGAACATTAAGAAACTTCCTTTTGAGAAATATAAAAAAAGGATGGAATTAATTAATATTGCCTCCTATACTTTTCTTATTTTTGCGAGCAATTAGAAGTTAGAATAGATTAGCCTTTTCCCTAATTAATGCTGTCCTTTGTAATTTAGAAATATAGTATTAGACTAGTTGATTGTGTGTACATACTACGAGTATGTTTATTCCTAATTAATTTGATATATGGAAGTCCATCTTATATTATTTCAACGCATTTTTATTATGGGATTTTATACACACCTAGGAATTAGTGAGCGGTGGCTTATTCCGGATAACATCAGGTTTACAAGTCTGGAAAGGGTTCAGAAAGTTAAAGACTACGTTAAGATTACAATTTAACAAATCATTATTAATGGCTTAATTGGAGGGGTTATAGGATAGAACTAGACTTAGAAAAGTCATTCTTACTATGGATGGAGGATTAGTTCCGTTATTCTTATTTAAGTCATGATAGAATGTGGTTATAGCAGAAAATATGCCTTACTAAAAAAAATAAGTTCGGATATGAAAGGAAATAAAAATGTTCTTGATATTCTGAACTTCATAATCAATGTGTTTATGATGACATTTTCTGTACGCACGGTGGAACATGAGCGAGACACGACATTTCTTTATAGTTCCCTAACACAGAAGTTAAATGTAAATTACCATTGAAGTGAGTAAATTAAAGTGTATATTGTCATTTGAATGAGTATGATAAAGTGTATAGTAGTGTTTAGATGAGTAGGTTAAAGTTCATTATAGCATTTGAATTGGGATGTTGATGTGTATATCACCAAAAGAATGAGTAGGTTCAAGTCTATAATACCATTCTGAATGAGTAGGTTAAAGTATATAGTAGCATTTAAATGAATAGAAAAAATTGCATTTTAGCATTTGACCGTGGATGTTGAAGTGTATATTAGTATAAGAATGAGAAGTTTAAAGTGTATAGTGTCGTTTTAATGCGTAAGGTAAAGTGTATATTAGCGGTGCAATTAATAGGTTAATTGTATATTATCATTTCAATGAGTAATCTAAAGTGTATATTAGCATTTTAATGTGTAAGTTAAATTTTATAGTAGCATTTTAATGAGTATGTTAAAATGTATAGTAGCATTTTAATGAGTAGCTTAAAGTGTATAGTAACATTTGAATGAGTAGAATAAAGTGTATTTTACCCCTTAAATCAGTAATTAAAAGCGTCTAGTATCATTTTAATTTGTCTATATATGATAAACACTAAATTGGAGGGAGTCAGATTCTTTTTTGCAAAGAATCAGCACACCAAGAGACAGAAAATAGACGCTTGATTCATGTTCAAACTTGTATTTAATGGAGGAATAAAATTTAGTAACCTGGATTAGAAAAACTATTAAAATTGTCACATTCTGGCTATAGAAAACTTTTATCATGCATATACTGCTAAGGGAGATATTGAGCTATATTAGTTCTAATTTAAATTATTTCATGACGAAACAAATTTTAATCACTCTCAAAGCAAATTCCTGTTCAAATAAGTCATCAGATCTCTAAGCAGCTCCCAGATAAAATTCACCTGACCTTTCCAGTTTGTAAATATCCACTCTTCGTGTGATGGCATTGCTTCCTCTGTCGTTTATTTCACTTATTTTTCCTATTCCTCTGTTTTTTATTGCGAATATTTTTCTTATTTCACTGTTTAGATTTAAGGAATGTCATGAAAATTTATTAACACCCATTCTATAGTTGGAGGACGGAGCGTGATGCTCTGGAACTTGTTTTTCTACTTCTGATACTAAAAAAGTCGTTCTTTTAAAAAGGGTTTCGCTATTTGCCAAAAATGCAAAATGCATAACTATTCTTGGAGTTTGTTAAACCTTATTTTTATTTTTTTCAAACTGCATGTTATGAATTTACTTGGTAATTGCTTATCCATTTTTGGTGCATTCATTATCTCCAAAATATCCTGGCTACTTATCAGATTTCTTCTAAAATCTTTGGTAATTTTTTTTTACTTATATTTTTAATTTAAGTTTCTCGTTCTTGAAGTTATAAAATGTGAATATGATGCTAATATTACACATAAAAAAGATTTGTGACTTTATTAACAAAGAGCTTTTCAAAAAATAACTATGAAAGTTCTAGGAATGGTCTTTTATTTTTTCTTGTCGGAAGTTTAACACTATTTGGATTACGTGTCATTTGTTATGCTTTTAATTTTATGATGGTGTGCATAGCAAGTTTTTTTATTGTAGAGTGAAGCGATATAAACACAAGATTAAAACAAATGGAGGGGCAAGAAAATGAAATAAATAAAAAATAAAGGAAAGTTTTGTTATAAAGTGATAATAAAAAATATCAAATGCACTTAAAGTTAGGAACAATTCAATACAAAAGGTAAAAAAACAGCCTTGAGGAATTTAGAAAGTCCATCTAGATATATATATATATATATATATATATATATATATATATATATATATAAATTCTAATGGACTGGTGCCAGGACCCTGTTTTGCATCTAAGTTCCACTCTAAGTCATTGGATCCATTCCAAAATTCCAGCGGCATCTCTTGGATTCATTTCTTTCATGGGTTTTCATCTGCCATTTTTATCGGTCCTTGGCTGAAAGAAAACTGCCTGATTGATTCCTTTAAATATTTCTGAGGAGAAAAAATAGCACTTCACGGAAAACATTTTAGTTTTGGAGATGTAGGTCAACACGCCATAGAGCAATCGTTATACCACCATCCCACACTTTTTCAATCACTTCGCGACGCGTGACGAATGAAAAGGGATTTACTTGTCTCAGTCTCTTTGAAATAAGCTCGGGTGGTTGCTCAACTCTCCCGATACACTTCTTTGACTCAACTATAATTATCCTCATTCACATAGAAATTTTTGTGGGTATCTGAGCTTTATCCAAACAGCTTCTTTAATTATATCGTTAACGTACTTCTAAAGAAGCAAACAGTTATAAATATTTTACTCGAGTTCGAATCCAATTCTTTAAATGGTGATAAAGGAAAAAGTTGACTCTTCTTAGTTAACTAGAATTATTATTATCAGTAGTAGTAATATTTCACTCAAAGAGAACGAGTAAAATTTCCAATCAACCCCAAGAGCGCATATGTATATTTCTCCGTGAAGGTTTTCCGAAATTTTTTTTTTGCCTTTGCCAAATTCACTGCCTTTACCAGAACTCGTCTTTGCCAAGTCCCAGTGTGGCTGATCAGGTAGCAATATGTTCATTTTTCCTAATCAATTCGACATTTTGGTGCATAATTAGTTTAATGAAAAGAAGGAGATGAGTTTGTGTACGCCTATTTGTTTGCTTTTACGTCTTTCGATGGTGGTAATAACCAATCCCGTATAAAATCGAATCCTTTGGAATTAATGCTTGCTTTTTTCGCTTAAAAGATGTGGATAAGAAGTAAGGTATAAGAATGGTGTGCGAACGATTGCTGTATGAAGAGCGAAGAAAGGTCTTTGAAACGGAATAATTTACTAAGTAATTTCTTATTAGTCCTCAGGTGTAAAATTTGCGTACATTGCAGGGGGTTCAAGTTAAAGAGCTGCTGGAGGTGAATACCACAGTCTAGGCAATAATATTTATATATTGTGCATAAATACATGAACTCAGAGTGCACACGAGTTGATGTATCAATGGGAAAAAGTAAACATTGGGTGGAACAGGCACTGTTACAGAAGCTCTAGGCATAGTGAGATTCTTGATAAATTTTAAAAAATTTCAGAAACCTTTTCTCGGTGATTATATTTCCCTTGTTTGTCTTTTAGAATTCGGATTTGTATACTTCAAATTATAGTGTTTTTTTCATTTGCTTTTGATATTTGACTCCCATATTTTTTAATTGTTATGTATTGTATTTATATTTTTATATTTTTAAAGCTAATATCTTTAAAAGTTTTCATCATCGTCATATGCTCTACATGTACACCATTCTGCGTACGCCTTTTATGTGAAGCAATCAGAAAAACTAGGCCAAATTAAAATTCTCCCAATTTTGGCCAAATGAAAATTCTTTTACACAATTAAAAGTTTAGATATTCTGTCTACTCTTCTATTTATACCGCTGTAGAGCTAAAGGAACTATAAATGGATTTATCCACTATAGGCCAAATTTATTTGCATCCTATTCTGGATTCAATTTTGTACACAACCATAAAAGAGCATCACTCTTTTTGATTAATGTTGTAAGCTGTCTTATTTCAAATTAAATTGTTAATTTTAAAACGTTAATAGTTTTAGTCGAAATTGGAAGTAAATAATTGCTAGGATTGCCATCAACTTAACGCATTTAGTGTAATTTGCATGAGTGTTATCGATGGTGTATAGTTTTTATATTTTGCTCCTCCAAATAAAGAGTAATAAACAAGGGGAGTACTTCCGTTAAAAAGTAGTCAAACAGGGACTCGTATAGAAAGTGGTAAGGTTGAATTTCTGAAAGGGTGTGGAAGTTACATAGCCCCACCAAATATTTAGAAACTAGGAAAAAATTGATTGTGTTTAGTTTTCTTGCAGCTACACTAATTTGGGTAGGAAGAATAGGCTTTGATTGGATGTTAGGAACATTACGATTAGTATTTCACTGAGTATTGCAAACTGTTATGTCACATCTGTTCGATAAATAAGGATAATCCCCCTATAAATCCAACTGTAAGCCATTGTAAAAATCTCTTCAAACCTATTTGAACCTACCTTAGCTTCAACCTGGAAATTTTATTTCTTTCAAATCCCCCCCTAAAAAACAATGAATACAAGCTAATTGGCGAAGATAAAGCATTCTTAAAGAAACTTTCTTTTCTTTATCATTTTTAAAACGGAATTTTATTCTCTAAGAGGTTTGTAGTTGATTAAAATACTCAAAATTGTCGTGTGTAAGCAGTCGATATACATTTATTTAAATGTTTTGACAAAAAAAATGAATTTGCAAGAAAATGCTAACTCATACATTGTAGTTAATATTTCAGCAAATTGAATTTTGTTCATTCAGATCGCCTTTTAGTAGCTTGGATAAAGGCAAACCAAACGGCTAGGGAACAGGGAAAGCAGAAAAGTTTTTTCAGCCATTATAGAGCTAAAAACAAAAATGTATACAATTTTATTAAAATTTATACAAGAAATACATATAAAAAAGTTAGAAGTGTATAGTTTTCCTTGATTTCTGTTTGAAATATAAATCAATTCCCCTCACAAACCCCTAAATGAAATCTCCCATCATGTTTTCATTGTATACCCCTTCACATTTATAATCAAAGTTCAGTTTATTCTGATAAAAGTGCTCTCCTTGCTCCTATGAGTATGCTCCCATATGCTCCTTTAACTTGTAAAGATGAGAATCAAAGATATGCACCTTCAGGAACATCCAGCAAACTCGCCATAGGGTTTCAATAAGTTCTGAACCAGTTCCATATAATTGTCACCTTGTATTTGCACAAAAAGGCCTGACCCACCGAAGCTAAACTTTTCCAGGCTTCATTTTATTTTTACGTAAGCTTTTGAGGGAGTTATTACACTATTAATTTCCTTTTTTGAGGTCTAACAAAGACAACAGCTTTCACTTTTGTTTCTAAATACCCATAAGAAATGCTACCATTTTTCAGTCTACAATCATTTCAAAGCCATATTCTTATAAACAAAATATATAGAATGAGTTAACACTGTTTTATTCCTCTTTGAGATATACTTAATGAAACAAGGGAAGAGTTGAATGCTTATTCCAATTATGGAGTACAACTTTAATGCTTCTTTAGGATATCTCAATGAAGGATCTCTAGTCATCTGGATTACATGTAATTTCATTTGCATAAAACAGATCAGATACATCAGCCCAGTAATATAGCCGTGCATGATAAGTAAAGAATCTTGAGAAATGCTCATGACGTTTTTTCTGGCTTGTAACTTGTACAACTTTATCCAGAAAATCTCACTACTTCAGCCAGAACTCAAAAGCTCAGCATTTGGTTTAGACACCCCAAGATCTCTAACAAGATCATAGAGATCACTTTGGTTTCGAGACTCTGAATTCTTCAATACAACCATATATCTGATATTGTAGTCTGCATCTGCACTGATCCTATCAGCTCCTGAATTGTTGCTTTTCTATGAGTGAGGCTTAGTCCTTTCTGGAGGGGTAGGTACAGGGTGATCAACACTTCATGGTACTTGTTTAATAGAAAAGGATTAATTGAGGCAAGAAATAGCAGGTGGACTTTTGCCACTTCGACAATTGGAATGCTCCACTATGCAGAAGAAGCAGTTGCTTGAGTGGTCAATGGGTTAACACCAAATCTCGTGAATGACATCAAAAATCATAGAATTTCTTTTCCCTTTCCATCATACTGTTAAAGTATAAATAATATATCCCTTATTACTCTTCGGGATAACAAAAAAACATTATAGCTTTAACTCTTGTGAAATTTAATATTTTGCTCTTTACAACAATCGATTTTCTTACCTACCCAATATTACTGTAGTTATCACAAGCAAAATAAAATGCCAAAGGTTTGTGTTGGTCCCCATCTAGCATGACAAAGTATGCTCTGTAAGCTTCTCACATACAGATAGATGCTGTCACACCGATCGTTTTGCTTTGCATTTGAAGAACTGTCTGCCCATATAACAGAATGCATCTGGAGAATGATTGCATTCTTAAGATGCAATTTCTCTTCTGATGTGTTTATTTTGGTGGCTATATTTGAAATGATGTATAAATCCCTCTATAAATCTTTCTCAACTAATATTCAAGGATATTTCAGAAGGGCCTAAAAGTTTTCAATGATATGTTATAGTAAGTTCTGGAACATTCTTGAAACTTCATAAAATCCTAGACATTTCTCTTTAAATCTAAAATGTTTTGAAATATTTTCTGGAAACAAATATTATTCTACAGCATTCCAGTGCTTTTTTAAAATATGATTTACAATTTTAAATCATTCTTTGAAAGAAATTAAAGCACACCCCCTTTTTTATATTCTCATATTTTTTCCGAAATTAATAATGCCCTAGCAATATTTTCCAAATGGCCAAATTTAGAAATTCAGTGCCTGAACTAAAGAGGCAAAGTTTTGGGGTCAAAATAAACATTTTTCATTTACTTTAGCAGCAAATAACTGGAAAATAGCAGTTTTAACTCAGTAAAAGGAAAAACAAGTTAATTTTGTTTGAAAACCATATTTTGTGTCTGGTACAAAAACCCTTTAAAATATAAGAATTCGTATTATAATGAAAATTCAGTCCCCAAATATAATTTTTTAAATATTAATAAAAAGGTGCATCCTCTTTTCCACCCATTAACTTTCAAACTGAAGAATTATTAAGGCCATTTAAAATCGTTGAAAAATTTGATTCCTCCCAAAAAGTAATTTTAATACCAATTTATTTTACTGTCCAATGTATATTTGAGCTGGAAAAAAGAATGTATTTTTTGGTGTTCACAAGATGAGACGAAGCATGAAGGCGAGGTTAGTGATTATTGTTTTTTACATAACCAAACACAGAATTTCACTACCCTATTATTTGAAATTGGTCAATAAAGAAATCAGTAAAGTTAAGTGAAGTGAAAATGGAGTGAATAATCATAGAGGAGTGAAGGATTATTTGGAGTAATATGAATCACGATGGTATCCTAATTTCCCCACTTTTCACTTCGTAAATAATAGAGTGAAAATGTCTCGTTAGCTTGCAATTGGAAACAAAGACATTGCTAAATAGGGTCTATATTGGATGTAGTTTAGGGTACTTAAGGGTATTAACACTCATTCAACCAAACAAATGGGATACTACTGCTTTCCTAAACCTCTTTTTAAAAACCAATTTGAAAATAGTGGAACGATTGGTTATGCGAATACGCTCACAATTAACATTAATAACAAGGTCAGGGTGGAATTCAGGTTGGTCGACTCAACCCATGGAGTTTGCAGCTTGCTGTAATAGCTGGCACTTGGCATGCAGCGATGAGAGCTGTGTGAATGACAATTGATGCCTTTCCTCCTCTGTGCTAATTTAAGTAGGCTATAAGAGAGTGGAGGTGCTCACGGTAGTGTATGCGCCAATAGCAACCATATTTAATCTCCACTAATTTTACTACTTGGTAATAATGTCAGAGTAGGAAAGATGGGGTATGGTTTGAAACAAAACAAGTCACAATCGGAACTTCATCGAGATGACGTTATAAAGACTGGTATAGATCAATGCGGTACTAAATTTTGTATCACGAAATCACAAATTTAGCAAATATAACTTATCCCCTCCCCCTTAACGTGGTAGATGAGGTAAGAGGGAGAAAATACTAATGCTACAACTATAAGCTTGAATTACGACGCACCCTCCCGTCCCCATTCCATAAGAAAAAGTGATGATCTCTCTAGAACAATATTTTGCCCTTCGTTCAAACCTCACATCATTTTTTCCGCGCCTGTTTAGACCCAGCAGAGGATGAAAGGTGACGTTAAAGAATAAAAAATATCCCATAATATCAAGTAAATTACATTTCGGTGTCAGGCAGAATGAGAATGTGCATATTAGTGAAAGATATTGGTATAAGATATAATTATCCTTCCACTCCACAACGTAATGTTAATTCTAATTCAAAGTCTTTGATTTTGAGGGAGTGATAAAACTAACAAAGGATTATTCACCAAGTGTAAGTTTAGTTAAGTAACTCTTTTGCTACGTCTGATAAAACTAATGTTGAATTAATACTTAACTAGAGCTAGAACATGGTTTTAGTAACTTTTCTCTTATCTTCTGGTGCTCTTGGTAAAACCATTATGCTATAAATTACTTTAGTACCATCACTCTAGTTACGAAGTGTTAAAATTTTTATTTTATATTTTGTAGTAAAATTTACCCCTAGCAATGTCGAAATCAAGTAAAAGTTTAACAATTGAGCGAATGAGGAATAGAGATTAATTTCATTTTTTTAATGTTTATTGAATATATATTTTAAAATTTCATATTAATATTCTTGGCGAAAATATTTTACTCGATAAGTATAACATTAATAAAACAACATATTTTTTTAAAATCTCACACCACAATGTGAAAAATAGGCAATAGTATACCTTTTGAAAGATAAAAATTTAGTGAATTCAGAATTTCATTCAAATTTGTTTAGAAAGCTGATGTGTATATATATATATATATATATATATATATATATATATATATATATATATATATATATATATATATTAGGGTAACCCAGAAGATTCAAGATGATGATACACGCTCCAACACATGACGCCCGGGTTGCCTCTCGTGCTAAAGTAAATATGTACTGTGAAATTTTATTTAATTTCGGCCATATTTATTTGTAGCATGAATTGTCTACTTCGTGTATTTGGAGTGATATTGACCTCTTTAAGAAATTATGTTTTTATTCTCTTCCTCAGATAGCTGAAAAGCAATGGCACGTGCTCGGCGATCACAAGATACGCTTTTAGATGTGGAATCTTCTAAGAGCTTTCCCGTGAACAGGCTGGCATCTCGGAAGGAGGTGTTGGCCGTGTTCTTGTTCCACCATGTCAATAAGAAGGAGTTCGTCACAGAGGCTGCTGTCTCCATGACTACCATGATCCTCGGCATCTGGAAGAAGGCCAACATTCCAACCTCTAACCCTTCTTACATCAAGAAGAAAGTCATGAAGCTTTTCAGCAACTTCAAAACAACCGAGAAGCTGAAGAATCGCACAACAGAGACGGACGTGGCAAAGCAAGGGATTTTCAAGGACTCCTTAAAAGACATCTTCGACGTGGCCCACGCGGATTCCCTGACCTTAAGAATACCAGAGGAAGACAAATAGTTTTCGAGGTCCAACGTGAAGACAGGATGAGCTCTTCAATGGCTATGGTCGACCAAACTTCCGTGAAGAAACAGGAATGGGCCAGGCTTAGGAGGAAGCGAGAGGACGACCGAAGAGATAGGGAGGTCGCAGCTGTGCCTTCTATGCTGACAAAGAATGTCGATCTCACGACATCTTCAGGGTTGTCATCGTCGATTGAATAACATGATAAGTTTCTGGGTCCATCGCCCGAAAATATCACCTTGTCGTCCCCGTCCAGCGAACAAGTTAAACAAGAGATGACCCTGTCCTGGGATTGGGACAACCTGTAGGTTCGAGCTACCACCTAGTCATTCGCAGCGACTTCCATCGATCTTGGCTACAACATTGACGAGCTGACCCTGTCCCGCTCCTCTGTTCACCGCGCTCGAGTGAAGAACAGAAAGGAGATCGCGCCTTCGCTGGTCTGGGGCACGGAAGGTACCATTGTCTTCCACTACGACAGGGAGCTCTCCTACCTAATATCACGGATGGCAAATCACTAGAGGAGAGGATCACGGTCTTGCTTACTGGAGAGGACACAGAGGAACTCCTGGGCGTCCCTACTTCTGCTGATGGAACAGGAAGAGCCGTGACCGAAACACTCTTGAAGCTTGTCCGGGAGAATGGCCTGGGGACCGGCATCATCGGCATGGGGTTCGACACCATAGCGTACAATACTGGTCCCGTGCAAAGGTTGTGTACGCGGATAGAGCGGGAGCTTCACCCTCGTCTGCTCTGGTTGGCATGCCGGCACAATGTTTTGAGGTTGTGCTGCAGGACGTCTTCAAATGCTGTCATGGTCCTTCTTCTGGCCCAGACATTGCCCTCTTCAAGAAGCTGCAGATACGATGGCCATTTATCGACCAGAGCAAGGCCAAGCCCTTGGACACCGACTCCTTGTTGGCCGAGTAATACCCGACGGCAGTCCATGACCAACCTCCTGCGCCAGCTCTTGGAGGCTAGATCTCATCCGCGCGAAGACTATCAAGAGCTGACCCAGCTCTGTCTCGCGTTCCTGAGCGGTGACATGCCAAAGCCCTTTAGAGTTCATGGCGCTTAACACATGGTCCGCTGGATGGCGAAAGGGATTTACGCCATCAAGATCACGCTCTTCGCCGATCAGCTCAAACTGACCGGTTGGGAAGAGAAGCGAATGATGAAAATGTCGTTGTTCGTAGAAATGGTGTACATCAACTAATGGAACGAAGCGTCCATTACCGCCCACACCCTGAAGACCCACAGGGACTTCTTCGAAGACATCACGGACAACGGGGAGCGCAGCGTGGCTGCTGTTGCCAACCATGACATGCGCCGACATTTGTGGTACCTGTCGGTTGACCTGATCGTGATAGCACTCTTCGACAAGAGACTGAACGAGAATGAGAAGATCGCCATTGTCCAGGCCATGAAGGCACGACCGGAATTAAAGAACAGCTAACAAATATATCAGGGAAATAATCTTAACCTGCAGGAGCCACTTTCCACCTGGTCAAAGTTTCGATCGTCAAACCTCATCAAAGGCCTTCTGGGAGAACAGACTTTCCTCGACGAAAATGTGTCGACCTGGCCATCAAACCCATTGTACCAGCTGGCCCAGAAGCGGGTTGCCACCCTCCGTGTGACCAACGACGTGGCTGAGCGTGGCATCGCCGTCGTAAAGCGATTCCTCAGTCAGTGGACCAAGAGTGAGGAACAGACGCAGTTCCTCCTGAGGACAGTCCCGATCCACACACGGGCGGGGCGGAAATAAACAAAGTAGCAGCTGAAGACTAAGGTGGTAAAAGACTTCCTAAACAGCCGAAAAGGTGGTGAAGCGACCCTTCTGGGATCCGAAACTTATTAGCTGATGTTTTTTGTTATTATTTGTCTCTGACTCTCGTCTTTGAATAAATTATCTTTCGTTTTCTGCATTTTTCTCTCTTTCGTGATCTTTTCTCTAGAGAAACAATCATTTTGTGCTACCAGATAATATGGACCGATTATGAGGAAACTTTCTCTGAATAATTTCCACACATGTACAAACACGGGCGAAGTGTGCTGTTATCGATACCGCCAAGTTTGACTTTCACTTATATGACTTTGGAACACCCTAATATATCTATTTCACCTGGAATTGAAAAACATAGAGAGCGAAGAAATGTATCTTAATTTTATGCCATGAACAACGTTTCGAACAGTCCGCTCATCTTCGGGTTAAATAATACAAAAATTATACCGGTATACACAATTTACAATGAAGTGTTATATAAAAAAATTAAAAGAGGAGTGAAGATTTTCCGATCGTACCAAACTTAAGAATATACATAATTTACAATGAATTAGAATATTAGGATCGTAGAGGGGAATACAAAAGAGAACCATTAAAACGATCACCAATGTTGGTCTGAGTCCAGAGAGAAGTAGGAAGAGGGGTTTCGGGGGTAAGAAGTAAGAGTGAGTTAGTTGTTGCGTTATGTCATAAGCAGTAAAGCAGTAGAAGAGTCTCAATTAAGAGTAAGGTCACGGGATTTAATATAAAGGGATTCTAGAAATCTAAAACTTCCCTCATTATTATCTTGAGCAATTATTATAAAATTAATTATAGTTATGTCTGCGTGGCATTTAATTGCATTTACTTACATGTGCTCTGATAGTCGATGGTTCTTATTGATTATGTCGGTGTCCACTCCGAACACTGTTGCCCTTGTGTGAGGAGAACCTTGCTGTCAGAGAGAGAATGGTGCTGCCTACGTATTTTTCTTTGGAGACACTGAGAACAAGGAATCTCCTATACAACAGGACTCCGTATCTCTAGAGGGGATTTATCATTCTGGCTAAGCCAACTACCATTTTAAATTTGATAAAAAATACTAATTTGAAATTTGTATGATACATTAGCGGTTAAATAATTTAGAAAATCTTTTCGGAATTCTCTCTTATGTATGGAAGCAGGTTATTCCCTCGGCTACTTGGTCCATCTGAGGCTTAACTAGAGCCTTATGCCACTGAATATAATCGGGTGTATTGACATCGAGTCACGAGAGGACGATATGAGGAGGCATAACGTGCCCTTCACTGCTAACCACACCCAGAACCCTCTGACAAGAGGGAAATTTTCTTTGCATGAACGTAAGTACTTCCTCCTTATTCTCAGCCTCGTCATACTGCCGTTTCACTTTGTAAAATATGTTCTTCGGTTACTTAAACAAATTCACTATCTACTTCAATCGTTGTTGGGTGCGAATGACCATAAAAATGGCGTACCGTTTTTTACGATTTCAGCTGGCATTTTCAGATGAAACTGATTATGCTGTTTCCTGCATAAAATCTAACATCTTATTGAGCGTGTCCAAGGTAAAATAAGTTACAATGGTGCGATAATTAGCCTTTAATCACACTTTGAACTTTGTATCGGATTTGGAGAGTTTCTCTCCTTCTCTATTCCAACGGTCTATGGGAGTCTCTTCTTTAGAATAGTTAGTTCATATACTTTCTACACATCTATAATTTTCCTCCATTGACCTATTTTGTTACCAGTGTCTTCTCACAAAATCCCTATGAAAATGCTCTCTTTTATTTTCTTTCTTAGCTTAACAATAATAATAATAAATAATAATAAACAATATGTAAAATTAGGAGTAGTGACCCCACAAATCCCATATACATTCAGTAATAGTTCCTGGAATTATTATGTGAAAAAGTGGGTTTTCTACTCTGCGTTTTCACCCTTTTACCTAAGAGTGGATTTACATTTTAGTAGCTTTATATAGCGCGCGCAGGAAGCCAATATAGTCATATCTATACGACTTAAAGAGTAAAAAGATTGACATTTGTCCCAAATTATTAGTTTCTGGGGGAAAGCATTGAAAAATGAGCTTCCAATACGTCTTTTGAAATCCTGAAAATTTTAGTATTTTGTAAATATAACATACTGTAATTTTCTTTTCCATATATTTGTCCAAAAGGTATTTTTTACTCGTATCATACATTATGTAATCAGTGTTTAGAATGCCCTTAATTGCTATACATTCACTTATGGTTACATCTATTTAACAGTTTTTCCATCTCCCGCTACCTGTCGTTTCAATTGATAAATTTAAGCTTGGTTTTGATTCTTAACACCCTGCGCCCCATCGATTAAAAGCAGAGCCACGGTAGAATTAAGTGGAATCGAGACCATAGATGGGGTCTGTATTTGGGTCCACTTCAATGTTCCTGGCACATGTCTTAGTGTCCTAGTGCCTCTTGGTTTGGATCTACTTGTAACATTAAAATCTAAATAAATCCCTATGAGGGATATTTATGACTAGGTTTATTTTACGCAGTATCCAATTTACCGTTTAATTATGTTCAAGCATGAAAAGAACTAAAATAGGGTTGGATTAATTAAAATATTTAATTATAAATCAAAAGATATAATTATGCTTTCAAGCAAATTTTAGTTCCCCAGCAGAGAAAGGAAGAGACTTCTGTAGCTTCTAGTTGCTAAAGAGGTAACATGCTTCTAAATGAACTAAATTCAAAAGAAATTAATTAATTTTTTAAATGCTAAAGTTTTACCGTAATATCTCTGTGGATTCAAATTTAATTAGTTATTGCCATTAAAACAAGAGAAACAAGTGCTCTAAGTTACCTAAATAAACAATTGAACCATAAATTTCAGGATTTTTTTTTAATAATTATGTAAATTTTGGAAATTAGTTAATTAATATAAGTTTTGATAATATTTATAAAAGCGTATAGGAAAGAGAAGAGAAGCAAGTGCTCTAAGCTACTTAAGTGAAGAATTATACTATAAATTTCAAGAAAATTTCATTTGAATATTTATGTAGATTTTGCAAATTAGATAATTTTATAATGGTTTTGATGATATTTATAAAAGAGTATAAGAAAGATCCCAATGAAATTTTTAAATATTTAGATATCTTGCAAGTACACCCATCTTTAATAAACCTTATGGATTCTATCAGTTTCATAGTTCAATAACTGTGGTTGTTCAGAAATGACTTCATAAGTGCTCGTCTGACCATTACATTTCAAACTAAATGATACTAGTTTAGGTAAAGTAATTTTGTCTCGTCCAAACGGAAAAAATGAATAAAAATTTTAGAAACTTTCAAAAATATATCAGTAGTCCAAAGATATTCAGCTGTTTATTCTTTCGCATCCTTAATTCGACAAGAAGGTAAAGAAACTGCCTTTTATGATTCAGAGTTTCCAAACCTGAAGCCATTTTTATTTTTTCTTCATTGAACCTTTCACGATAAAATGAGACACTTTTTACCACAACCATGACTGTAATATCAAATTTAGCTATATTTTTGATGTTTCCAGGCTGTTTCAGCTTATCAGCGCATAGAGACTGACCCTTACCAAGAACGTGCAAATATTTTTGTTTGGTTAAATAATGTGCGTGTGTACCTTCTATTTGAAAGTTCAAATCTTCTTTTGAGTATTTTAATCACTAATACATAAATATATAAAAGATGGAGAATATGTTTTTCATCACTAAAATTTGACCATTTCAATAAACACATGTTCTGTAAAATATAAAGGCATACATAGAAAATGAATTACAATTCTAAAGAATATAAATTCGTTACAAACCATGAATATTCTTTATGGTTAAAGTGAATACAGTAAAGCCTTACTCTTCAAGTGAATTTTTATAATTGTGAAGCTTAAATGATTGTTAAATATTATATAATTAAATTATAATTCATTTTGTTATTCAATTAAAGGACTCCCCAAAATATAGCGTTTCTTTTAGTCCTTTCATATGTGTTAGGAAAACAACAAAGAGATAGCAATTATTCTCAAAGATTGGGCGTTGATAGAGCGTGTGTAGCATAGATTATTGTCTCCTATTTATTTGGAATCCCTAATTTTCTTTCTCCTTTTCTCCGTTTTCTGCTTATATATCAGGCGGTTAAAAGATAAGTGATTACTTGGTGAGTTATTGGAGAGTTGCCTTA
The DNA here is from genome assembly GCA_963969495.1 of Ceratothoa steindachneri. Taxonomy (NCBI): domain Eukaryota; kingdom Metazoa; phylum Arthropoda; class Malacostraca; order Isopoda; family Cymothoidae; genus Ceratothoa; species Ceratothoa steindachneri. Next base: position 148,975,981 of record OZ018324.1, on the reverse strand, counting down.
TTCATCTGATGGAGAGTTGTCTGCCTTGATTTGTTGGTAATTTCATCATGAGGAGTGTTTATATCTGCATTCTCAATTATTTATAAAGTATTTAGTATATTTTACCCTGTATATAAAGTAAATTACATATTTATATTTGGTCGAGTATTAATGAAATGCGGTACTCAAGTGTTATAAAATTCCATTGCCGTAAAATACCTTTGCCAAGTGCAATATTCGTACTCTAATTCACGCTGATTACTCCGAAAGTTGCCCCTAGAAATTCTCTGAGGGCCGCTATTTGGGAGATAATGTCATCCTTTGAAACAAAATCGCTAAACATGTAGAAGGTTGTAAGAGCAGAGTATGGCCATTTCGAATAATATTGCAACTATATATATATCGTTCTATTTGTGAATAAATTCTAATGAGAATAGATTCATTCGTTTGGCACTAAACCTTTCTTTTACATGGTACAATTTGTATCGATATCCCTAAAACATAATTTGATTGATATTATGTGATAAACAGGAGCCCTCTTTCACCCTTTGCTAGGTCGAAACAGGCGCAAAAAATCATAGTGGAAGATTTAAAAGATGGGCCTAGAAAGAGAGAGCATCACTTTCTTTGTTCAATAGTGTTGGAAGGGCGCGCTTCCAATACAACTTTCAGTTGTAGCAGGTGTATAGCCTTTATTACTTTCATCCACCTCTATGCGGCGGGGGAGCTTAGGTTGATAAATTTGTGTTTTGGTGATGAAAACACCACATACAAAATGGACTCCTGCATTGATCTATACCAGCCTTTTTAACTTCTTCTCCATGAAATTCCGATTGTGACTTGTTTGTTTAAACTATACCACATCTTTCACATTAAGCAATTATCACCAAATATTACAATTAGTGGACCTTAAATATGGTTGCTTTTGGGGGTAACCAGCTACCTTCGGTAACCCCGTGATGGCGGTACCTGGCAGCCTTATGTCCTTCGAGCCTACATAAACTGGCACGCAAGGGAAAGGTATCAATTGTCATTCAGAAAACTCTGATAACTTCACGCCAAGTGCCAGCCTTCATAGCAAGCTTTAAACTCCCTGAGATCAGGTGACCAATAAGAATTCCACCCTTACCTTGTTAATAAAGAATATTAATTGTCAGTCTATTTGCATAACCAATCGTTCCACTATTTTTAAATTAGTTTCTAAACAAAGGTTTAAAAAAAAACAGTAGCATCGCATTTTGTTGGGTGTATGAATAAAAATGCCGTAACTAATCAGAAAATTAAAAGATATTAATAGCAAAGTATAATAAACAAATAAAGCATCTTACGAGGGGTGGTAAATAGGATTTCAATTCTGATATAAGAAAACGAGATATGAGGAAAAGTGATTTATTATTTTTCAATATAACTATCCTCGACTTTAATGCACTTGCGCCACTTATCCCTGAGGCTTCGAATTCCCGACAACCAGAAATCTCTCGACTGCTGTTCATTTCACTCCTGGACGGCGAGCTGGACATGTTCATCGTCCCCAAACCGGCGTCCACGCAGTTCAACCTTGAGCTGGCGGAATAAAAAGTAGTCGCTAGGGGCCAGATCTGGACTATAGGGGGATTGTTGAGCTCCTCGAATCCGCACTCGCGTAGGGCAGCCTGTGCAACTATAGCCTTGTGGCCCTTGACGACGTTGAAGTCGATCATGGGGCGTGAGGTTTCTAGGGAGCAAATGGGCAGAGACTTTGGTCATAGCCAAATTGTCGTGGATGATGTTGATAACACTTCCATGTGATATTCCAAGTTCTCGCTCGATTTCTTCGACCTTCACCCGTCGATTTTCGAGGACCACCCTTTCCACACGGGCCACATTGTCCTCGTTGGTCACGTATGACGGGCGTCCTGGACGGGTTCATCTTCAAGGGACTCACGATCATGGCGCAACTCCCTATTCCAGCGGACAATGGTTGCATAGGAAGAAGAGGTGCCGGTGTACACTGCAACCATACGTTCATGGATCTCTTCTGCATTCTTGCCTTCCCTGGTTAAAAATTTGATCACTGCGCGGTGCTCCACCTTATCCCTTGTTGAAAAATTTGTGACTGACGATCTGCGATTAGCCACTGCTTCTTAAATAGACAAGGCAGGAGCGTGCGGCTGCAGGTCCTGTAATAACTTGTCCTAACACCCCCACAAACAGCCATGCCCCTTTCTCTGTTTTGCCCTACCGATTCGCAAAACATAATGACCGCCCCTCGTATATAGACCCTATTTATTAATATTCCTATGTAGACAGTTGTTCAAAGTAACAATTGTATTTACTTTCACTGTTAGTTTTAAAAGATCTTACAAATTTTACGATATTCATGTTTTGGACTCTGTCATGAGCAAAAGTTCTTAAACCATCTCTGGAACTGGATCCCATTAATTGTTTAGTAAAATTATACTTCATAAAGTTAACAAGCTTCAAATATAATTATAAACAGTTGAATAAATTTTTTATAATACCTTTTGAATTTCAAAATGTTGTCCCGTGAAGATTCCAGACTAATAATAAAATGATCATTCTGTCTTACTATGGAAGATTCTTTAATAACTCTAGGAAGATCCTGTCTAATGTACATTCCGAATGAACAAGTAATAAAAAAACAGTTAAAATCATTGAAAATTTAATATAATTTAAAAATCTTTAATTATATCTATATTTAAAGAAATTTAATCCATTTTGGAATATAAAAAAGTTTTATACATACTTGCATATGTAGGGTTAATGAATTCATTGATTTCTTTTCCCTCTCCTCCACACATCTTTAAATAAGCTCTTTCTCAATTCGTAAAGAATTACACATTAATTATATGAACATCTTTCAAGCATCCTTTGCATAATTATAGAAAAATTATTTTCTCCTCTCTTTAACATTTTCAACATCAAGATCTTCACCGTTAACTTTTATCCTAATTTTGAACATCAAAGTCTTCACCATTAACTTTTATCCTACTTCCTGGATATTAGTATCTTTTGGTGGTAATAAAAAATAATTGCATAGTTCGAAAAGTTTAATTATATTTATTTATATTTTTGGGTGGGGAATAATGCATATCTCTCGTTACAACATCTTCATTATCTATTTTTTGCTCAACACTTTATTGTAATTGGTTTTATTATTCTTGTTACGTCCTTTGGAAATTGCTTTGCCTAGATTTGGTACAAAGGAATTAACCAAATAAAACTTAATCTAAATTAGCACCTATTTTCTTCGGAGAAAATGTAAAATATTAGGTTATAATTAATTTTGTCAAGTTGTATTACAATGTTTTTGAATCCAACGACAAATTTTATTTCACGATACTGAATAAAAATGGCATTTTTTGGTTGGCTAACTCTGTTAAACGTCGTATTCTAAGTCAAGTATTCTATCGAGAATACAATCCCAAGTTTGCTAATAGTGTTAGATGAGCAATTAGGGGAATACTGTTTACCCTTCTTAAGCATTAATGGATAGCCAGAAATCTTTTGTACAATCCGAAGTGCTGTTATACATGATTGATTTCCTATTTCACAATTATATCAGATGTCTTTGATATTAATTTTATTATCACTCACTCTACAATAGAAATTATTATTTCCAAGGCACTAATTTCTTTCAATTCGTTTCTTACTTTATATACTGAAATAAAAATCTTTTGATATAACATAATATTTGTTTGTAAATAAAATCAAATAAACTTGAAATCATTTTCAATATCCTACGTCTAATTTAAAGCTATAACCCACTCGTTAAGAGATATATTTTCAAGAACCAACACAGGCGACGATGCATTACTCCACTGCGCACCAAATGGGAAACATTAGAGCTGCTGATAAAAACTTGGTCAGTATTCTTTACCAATTTGCTTTTCCCATTGTAAATGTTTTACTTCATGGATTTTCGTTTAATTTATATTTTTCTGTCGGGGTTTCAAATTACGTTAGTTAAACTTAAAGGTATTCTTTTTTTCATACTTCATGATTATATCATGATAAGTGAGCGCATTTATTCTCAGCTGTTACATACGGTAGATTTTGGGGGTTTGAATTAAATTTCTTTTATCTTCACCTGAATAATATTTCTAAATTCTCTCTTCTCCTGGAGGAAACGGTTTTTAGTATAGTAATTAAACCGTATTTATAGATAAATTATCCTAGAACAAAGATAATTTTGCTGATAAAAACATGTTTTGTCCCATTTCATCCTTCTAGAATTCAGGGCATCTCAAAGATCACTTTATTTAATATTCTATATTATATTTTAATTTTACTTTAGTATAAAATAAAAGGCTTTCACACTTTTTACAGCTATTCATAGGGTTCTTCAATACATAGATATTTTCTTTGAAAATTTAATGAAATTTTAGAATTAAAAGTTAGATTCGTTCCTTTTGGTGTTGTTCTTCCGTATAAAAGGTATACGCAGGTTTCATTTGATTTAAGATTAGATAAAATATACGAACACAATAAATTCTACGATGTCATAACACCTAATACCTTAATAATTTATTTCCGCTTATTTCACCATAGAAGTAAACTGTAAGCCACTATCACAACATCTAAAAAGCGGATAAAGAATATCTCCAATTGTAACTTTTGCCAGAATAAAGTATTTACTCCTTAAAAAATAGCAGTAACTGAAAAATTATAAAAGCTGTGCAAACTTTATAGTCGGGAAATTATCAACACAATAAAATGAAATGAAGGCGTTACTAACAATATTCTTAACTTTAGGGGAGGAAAAAATTATGAAGTAGTGATAATTAGAGCTACCAAGACTCAATAAGTTAATTCTGACCAAACTCACCTTAGAATTTTGAAATGTGTCGTCTTGACTTTTAAAACTAAATTTGTTTTTACAACCTCGATGAGAAAATCATTCGTGTAATTTCGGACTCCAGGGAACAAACTTCGCGTTATAAAAGTTATAAACGGGAATTTGTCGTGAGCACTTGGATGTTCACCTAGAGAGTGGAAGCTTTTACGGACTGCAAGAGGAGTTCTTGAGGCGAATAATCCGCCCAGTCCTGAGATGGAAGGCTTTCTTACCTCGCTTGCCACCTACACTGCCTACTTGCATTGGCTGACGAGCCTGCCTACCCTTTTATTGGCCTACTACCCCCCCCCGGCGCTCAAGTGATAGTCCCGTGCCCCTTTTCGTTCGCGTTTTTTTTCGTTTTGTTGCGTGGACCTTGTTTGGGTTTGGACCGATTGTTGTCTGCCCCCATCATATTTTATTTTGTTTTCGATTGGAAAGATTGAAATTAGTATAGAATATTTATTTTAAATGCGCAACGGTGTTTATTTTTTGTAAGTATAAACTGTAATTTGTAATATAAAGAAGTGTATATCAAATCGTATCAATTCTTCCTCGGGGATCTCAAGGTTCATCAAATTCTAGGATAAGGTTGGAACGCGGAGTTAGTGTTGCTTTCGGCCCGCTACAACGTTATCGATTTCGAATCTTGGTTGAAAAATTGTGAGTCCATTCCATCTCGATCTGTTATTGGTTTGCAGTAGGAAGTTATCTAATTTAACTATTAAGAAGCATTTTAAATTTTAAAAAACAGAATAAATTCACCACTCACGTAGTTTATTGTAATTCCAAGCTTTCATCAGATGTATGTTCGAGAATTTTAGAATTGAGATGAATCTGAGAAGCTCAACAATTATATCCACAGATTTTCGCGTTTGACATTTCATTAAACGATGATTTGGACATGATATAGACATGATATTAGTTATTTATCAAACAAGTAATATACATTTATCTACGTCGTAGCTTAATTACCAATAGATAACTTTTTATATATGTGTAACAAAGTCTCTTTGGTATATATTCGAATAACATTATATGTTCTCCTAAGTTCCTATTATCGAATTATTTGGCTATTTTCTAGTTTTGTCAGCTTCACTTTGCCTTCACAATCTAAAATCTCTTTTAACCTCTCTAAATGGATAGGTTTAACTCAATTACGGCATATCTAGATGAATGAACGACTTAAGTTGTCACCAAATGGGTTTTTATTCCGAGAGTCTTCATGTTGATAAATTACATTAGAATACAAGTCTCCAGTGAGGAAGATAATCCCTCGAAATGAGTGTGGTCCCGGAGTAAAACTCTACCATATTATAACTATGCATTTTGCAGCTATCTTAATTTTTTATGCTAGCTTATTAAGAAATTTGGCTGTCGTGTGTAAGGCATTTTTTTCTCCTATCTTAGTAACGGTTTCTTATGTATTTGCCATGAGTCCAGTTTATAATGTGTTTTAAACCAATCACAAAAATTTAACTCTTAGCAAATTTAAGGTTTCAATTCTTTTAAATTTCGTTTTAGTACTTGAAGTCATCTCTTTTATCCTTTGCCGAAACATTGCATGTGAAACATGTTCAGATAACGCCAAAATATCATTCAATTCAACTCAAAAGATAAAATAACTTGAATTTATGTAAAAACTCTGCATTTGTTTAGAACTTCCAAGTTTTTGTATGTAAAAAGTGGTCTACAGACCTGTAGAGTAAAGAATCTATCAATGAATGTTCCGCCCTCTCAAATGTTGTCCAGTAAAAGACTCAAAAAATAAACCAACCAGTTCATTATTTTTATGATTAAAATGGAGGAAATTGTTATAACGAGCGCCTGTTTCCACTTGTGAGAATGAACAAATAATAACGTTGTAAAAGTTTCATTGCCTCAAAGTAGAATTTACGTCACATAATTTTTACAAATGAAAATTCAAAGTGAAATTCTTTTAGGTATGCAAATTTATGAATTTTAGGTTAAATATTTTACCTTTAATTCCTTTAGTGAAAATATACATACAGAATAGGTGCCTTAGAAACGACTAAAACTAAAATAATAGCTCTTGTCGTATAAATTTTAGCTTTAGTTTATGATGAGTTAATAATCGCTTAAATACGGCTGACACTTCTAAAATAACCCCCTTCCCATAACATCAAACCCTACATTAATCAAACACCTCAATACTACCTTCACCCTAGGATATTTGAGCACTCTACTAACAAAGCACATACAAAACAATCCCCTCCTTAATAAACCAATCAGAGAAATAACTAAATATACACCCAGAGTAATCCTCTCTCAACTCAGGTCAGGCAACTCCACTATACTCTTACTATACAAACACAAAATAAATCTAGCCCTGACACTAAAATACACCAAATAAAACCAAAGGCTAGACCACAGCAACCACTTACAAATAATATCTCTCATAAAGAGATGTGAACCCACCCAAAGAGCGTGGTACCATCCTACGGAACGCCCATACATTTTAAATGTATAACTTTGTAGGAAAGGGTGGAGATAAAAGTTTATTTATTTATTTTATTTTCAATTTTTTGAACAACAGAGGGGATGTTGGACGTTTTCTAAGTGTGAAGAAAGAGAATCAAATTTCTCCACTGCATAATTTGGAATTACCGTATGCGCAGATCTCCTTAACTTACCCCCATCTCCTAAGGAGAGTAGTTTTACTCCGTAGATATGATAATTTAGCACATTTTATTCGCTATTAGATGTTTCCCTTATAAAATGTTCACTAAATTTCCATAATCTTACTGAAACCTTTCGAGCTGCGTTGAATTCAGTTGAGAAGTAAATTTAAGGCTCAATTTTTATCATTTTAATATATGGTATGAAATATGTTCTCAGCTTTAAGTTCTTTCACAAACTTTGTTGGGTTTAGTTTTAGGCTTTCAATTTCTGTCTTCTGCAGAGGAGGTTTGATAACTTCTTTAGGCAGTTTCGCTGAGATTATGTAGTCGGAAATATGAGAAGAGTGTAATATCGTCTTTAGAATAAAGTTAAATTCCACTATTGTTTATTAATGTTCTGTCATGCGATATTTAATGCTCTTAAGCCCTCTTTTCCAGAGTTACTTCCGTGAAACCATAAAATTTGAGTGTGGTCAACTCATTTGATTAATAATGGATAAGTACTTGGTCATGATATGATAACCACTCGGGTGATCCGGATTCACAACACGTTTTGGGGCGTCTTTCTGCCTCAAAGTTTCAGGTCTGATAAAAAGGCGAGTCGGTATAAGCTAACAACCTTAGTCGTCATATTGAAACACATAAAATGCATTGTCACAAGCAAGTGAAAATCTTATAATTTCTCAGAAAATATGACGTCATATTATCTAATGTCTTTAATATCTAATTTCCATTACAACTGTTTGATAAGCATTTTGCACCACTGCGGAATGTAAGCTGGGAAACCAGAACTCCCGAAAAATATTGTTTTCGAATATGTAGTCAAGAAAAAAAGTGATTTAGACCTTGACTCCAAAGCCTATCACTGCTCCTTAAAAAGCTCTCTTTGCAAATGGTCTTAATTTATTTAAATTTGGCTATGAGAGCAACACTTCTTGTTAAACGATCAAATACCGATAGAATGAAATGAATTTGAGTTATACGAAACGAGCACGGTGTTTTTGAGTATTACATAAAAGTGTGATTAGTATTTTAACAAAGTTTTAGTTAATTTTTGAAGGACCCGAATTTTTTCGGGAATAGTGAATTTCCAACACACACTGTAACATTTATTTTCAGTTTTGAGCCGTAGTCGTTTATTTCATTTAAATTTCACCCAAACCAACATGAAAATTATTTTTGTCAAAAATAACCAAAACAAAGAGGCCTGCAATCGATATATCCTAACCTAACTTGATAATGTCAATTAATTTCTCGAAACAGAGCCCAAGCAAAGTATCGTATAATTGAAATATACTATGTTACCCTAATTCTGATTTGTGTATTATTTTGATTTATCTCAATAAATAAACCTTCATAATAATTTTATATATTTTCCTTGTATTTTTTCATGGATAGCTTAAATACATAACCAGACTTTCTCTCCTAATGTTTTGGAATTTCTCTCAATCTCTCTTTCGCAGGTAAGGGGTCGGTAAAAATGACTTATGCTGAATTTTCCATTGTTAAACGAAATTCACACAAACGACCGTCCACGTTGCTACCATCAAAGAGAGGTCCTTCTCAACAAGCAAAGATATTAATAATATTGTTTGTTAATTCCCTTATTTCTGAGCAAATTACTATCATATTAGAAATGTCGAGGCTTTCATTAACCATTATTGACCATTTTATTATCTGTTAAATTTATATTAATGTTTATCACTTCGTCACTCGATTGAGGAAATGGTCGAAAATAATGTTTTCGTTGTCTCTTCATGCGATTCAAGAAGTTAATATATGTTTATGTTATAGTAGTGGTTAAGAAATATGTTATTCCATGCGTGAGCAAGCAGAAGAAGGCAGTAAAATATTTATTATTACTGCCTCTCTTTATTTATAAAGTATATTCGTACTCATGAGGATTATTTGAGGACATATGAGTATAAAAGGTTAAGAGAAATGAAGAGAAAGACTTAAATTTTTTATAGTCTTTAAGCTCAATATTTATATATGAAAATTAGTTAAAATAGTTTATTTTCATTATTTTATTAAGTTTAACAATGGCAGTCAAGAAAGGCTATCGTGCCGTCAGTTAGGATAAGATCACTTTAAGCAATTGTGTCATACAATATTTCCGCTATGGTCGAAAGTTGAAATAACAAAACACCAAAGCTGTATGAAGACAAAGTAACAGACAAGAATACAAAAGTGTTAAAAATTCTAAAAGTTTTTATATTATTATTAATGATCTATTTTGTTCGCACTATTCACATTTTTATTAAAGTTCTGAGTATATACCATCTATTTCATACATGTTCTTATTTTCTGCTTTCTCATCCAATACATTTCCTTCGTGCTCATTTTGTTGCATACGAGATGAGGTTCTAATTTTCATTCTATGTTCTTATTTACTCTTACCTGATCTTCCTCGCTCTCTGGTGATGAACTTAGGAGGATAAAGGCCGCATGTGTTCTGTTATTGGTTTGCTTTGTGGATGGATGCTCACGTGGGAGACGTCTTCTGAGTATTATTCTGATGCGGATTTTAATCGTTGAGCTGGTAATATATATATATATATATATATATATATATATATATATATATATATTTATATATATTATGGGTTATAAATATCCTTTTATCATTATTATAGGTATGGTTTTGTCATTGGTGGTATTTTATCTTTATATGCATCACGCCTCTGTATACCTTGTATAAGAGATCATCATCGACCAAGACTTCAACTTTGGTACTCTAAGGAAGGATTTTAGTTCAAACTTTAAAGTTTGAATACTAATAAGATTTAAGTTAAGCTGTGCTTTATTACGTATTTAATATCTACTGAGCTGCCAGTTTTTCCAAAAAGACAATGAATGAAGGTCAAATATTATATCAACTCTCTAGTTTACTCTTTGAATTATCCAAATTAATTATTTAATTTTTTAGGGCTTCTTTATTAGAAAAAGATTATAAGAAATCAAATATAAAATTAACAGATCAACCAATGGCATTCTTGTTTAGTTAATAAAAGTGAGAATGAAACCACACAGTTGCAGAAGAATAAATTTTAATAGATAAATAAAGTTAAATAGAATTGGACCAAAATTTAAAATGAAAATGATTCTCCTGCTAACGAAAGACATTGTTGTTGAGATGAAATATATCAAACATACCAGAGTAAAGTGTAAAAGTTAAGAAATTATTCGTCATACATTTATACAACGGAACCATTTGCTTCACTATCATTATTATAAAGTAATAATAAAAGAAGTTGTGAAAGTCAACTTCTACTAATATAATTACTGTTCTTTTATATAATTAACATTCGGTTGTTGAGTGGTTTGGTTCCTAGTAATTGAGAAATATATTTGTTAGTGATAAATTGCTTGATGATACCTTCTGTTCATACGTACTCAGAAACCTTTCGAACATCATGAATAATTATCAAGGAATATATATCCTGTATCATCCTTTGATAGTTTGTTTCCATATGAATAATCTTCTGGAATGATAATGAAGTATTTTCCTATGGGCGTAGATTTCATGTGAAGGTCTCCTTCTATGTACATATATAAAGAAATGGTATGTTATAGCTCCTGAATAAATAGTGTATTCAAGATAATTAAATCATAGTATAATTGTCGCTCACAGATTAATCTGATACATATTTCCATTATACAACTTGTAAAAATCATAACAGCTTTTCTATTCATTTCTATGCATGGGAAAGGGAAAATATAAAATTTGCTTTGTACAACTATTAATAAATTGTGAAATATGATGTATTCTTTACCTAAATTAGATATTTTAGGCAACAAAAAATGAATGAAACGAATGAAATATTTATACTTTAATTCTTTTATTGAAAATTTATTTCATAAGAGTTTGTTGATTAAATGGCTTCAATACTAAGTATTAACGAGCGTGGAGAAGTTAATATGATCACAAATTAAGCGCTTATGATCTTACAAATTGAGTGGTTGGTTAATTAAAAACGCTCACAATATATATTTATTAACAAAGGCTATTGTTTGAATTCTTCTTGGTTTCCTTAATTCAGGAAGCTTTAAGCTTGTGTGCATGGAGAGCTTTCTTAGTCGTTGATGTGAATGTTGGCACTTGCAGCGGAGCAATGGTGACAGCTTTGCTTGGTGTGAAAGAGAATCCTCCTCTTATCCGGTGTGTCGGAATGAGTTAGCCACTAATGGCGTGGGTTTGCCATGTGCCGCCATTTTGGGGTTGGCAGCGGTTGTAGCTGTTACGAGAGTAAATAAATAAGGTTTATCGACTCAGATGATCCAATAGTACCTTAAAATGTCACGAGTGTATATCTTGAATTTGATGTTAAAATAGAATATATCAGAGGGTGAAAACAAATGAAACTGACTTACATAACCGGATGAAATAGAAAATAACTCAAATGAGAAAATGTTGATTCCTAAAATTTATGAATAATTTATTCTTATATGACAAAGAAGAACTATTTAAATATTTATATAGGAGTTTATAAATTATTTATAAATCTTTTTTTTCAAGTGTTTCTCTTTTAGGAATGGTAATTTGTGAATGTATTCACTCAGTACATTGCTACGAGTGTTCAAGCGGAAAGATTTTGGGGGTTAAATTTCCTTAGTAAAATGGGTTTATCAAGATAATGAATCGATACTGATTTTTCACGGAACATATTAGTGATGCTTCTTACCTTCGATAACTTGAAATATCACAGAATGTGTTTATATTTAAATTCTCAAACAACTATGCATTCCTGGTGCGGTTAGTGGAAGACAATAAATGACAAAGCTTGCTACTTGTGGAAGCTGGGGGTACGCATTAAACATCAACAGAGAATATTAAGTTTCATTCGCCCGTTTCTGGCAGATCTACATAAAAAGATCCATTAGGAACAGTAATTTATTTTTAATATTTTATAAACCCTTTAAGATCTTGCGATTACATTTTAAGCGGGACTATGTTTGCCTCTCTTGCATAATCTCTTTTGATAATTAATATTATAGTGATATGTTTTCTTTCAAAGCAACTTATGTGACATGAGTAGAAAATTTGCTTTAGCGGTAATTAAAAAATGAAACCTTTTGCCCTATTCCCAAAATATAAACTTTTAGCATAGGAATTTTTGATACCATATAAGTATATAAAATTTAGCCGGAATAATTATATCTGAATAATGCACAGAGTTTGATACATAATAATGTAGGCATAAATCATATATTTTCCGACAACAGAAGATTTAACTAACAATATATTGATTAGTTAAAAGAATAAATTTAACAAAATTAGGACTTGTGTTATAAATTAGGCAATAAAGGAATAATTTAGTTATTTGTTGATTTAAGAACCAAAGTAAAACAAACTAACTAATCCAAGAATTAATGTAAAAGTGTGCAGTTTTTATTAAATGAAACCTAGGTAGAGAGAACCGTAGACTTCTATGGACAGTAAATATGTATATGATTGCAGGGCACTTTATTATAAGTTTACGACACCAAACTTTTGATATTATTTTCTAGTTAATATAATTAACCGCAAAATGTATATGCCACTACATATATATATTCTAGAGCACATTTATAAAAGAATATTCTAAAATTGAAAGTCTTCGCCTAAATTATGAATATACATTCTTATTGAAACCTTTTCTCCTAACAATCTATTTCGTTGCTATTATTAGTGTATATTAAAATTATTGACAAAATTTTCTTCATATATTCCACTATAATTTGGGCAACACCATATTTTTAGCATAAAATTTATATGATTTAACACAAAGTTATGTATAGAGCAATAATTATATGCAATAGAATTTAGTTCTCTATATCTTAAGGTTACTCTAAATGAAAAGGATTGCTGAATATTGAAGGAATCACCTATTTGAATGTAGGTATTTAATTGAAGAAAATAAAGAAATTTTGATAGATAATGTCATTTATCAGATAAATCAGGATATTCTTTTAGTTTTCTTGATTATGGCTACTTGAGTTTGCATATATACTCACAATATATTTTTTTACGTGTATGGATATTATATTTGGACAATAAATATATCACGTGGAAGGCCAAGGTATAGCCAAAGAGAGCCATGAGACCTTTTTACGATATGCGAAAGCTGTTGATCTACAAGAGTTTGGAGAGAGAAGAAAAACCATTAAAGATTTACAAAGTACAGAAAAGTTAAAGGAAGACAAACCCTTCATTATCCAAAAATACCCTCATCTGTACTCCTGTCCGTCCTGATGATAACGTACCAGTTGCACATCCAGGAGAAACTGTATGTTTCTACATAATATTCCACAATTGTAATTTTATGTAGAATGGATTATTAATTCCATTTATGTTTTTGTTGTAATTGCTAAATTTAGCGATTCATTTTATAGACGGAAAATTTAAAGTTTTCTTTCATCAGAAGAGTCAGCAATTAACAGTAGTAATGGAATGGATAAATAATTTTTTTCTAGCATGACTACACTTCTTCACTTTCCAAATCAAAGGTACTTAGATGATTAGATCAAGGGCGTACGTCTAATTCTTACTAATAGACGTTAGTCTTCTTTGATTGAATTGCTTGACCTGTGGTTTAGAATAAGTCTTACTTGCTCTATTAAAATATTGAGTTATATTGAATTCTTCTATATCTAAATAAATTTGCATTATTTTTATTGAGAGATGAATTTGGCTGATAATCCAGTGGAATTTGTTCTTTTACTTTTATAAGATAAAATATTGTTTACTGAAATTGTGTAAAGTTCAATTTCTTTTTGTGAACTTTGGTTTAGGGCTGTGATCTTGTGGTTTACTTTTCTACTTCTTTTGATTCCTGTGCGTAAAAGTAGACATAAGGTTTATTAATGAATCATAGGACTTAAATAGAACTGCAAAATAGAAGTTAATTTTAAATGCATCTCAATTAAATATGTATAGATTCCTCAGGCCAATTGAGGCATTTCTGCATTAACATAGGCATTTTAATAAAAAGTTCAGCCCCAAATATCGTGTCAGCTATCTCCAGCCAGTCAGGACCGTGGTACTGATGAAATAGACATTCAATTAAGATTCCGTTACACCAATCAGCACTTTCTGTGCAGAGAACCAAATAACGTTATTTTAACCAACTCTATGAAGTTTCAAGTCTGCATTTAGATGAATATTATCCAGTCTCCCCATAGACTCACGTATATCAGCAACAAAAGACGAAAGAAATCCATAGAAATCTAAGGAATCAAACACTGAGAAACCTCTTTCATTGGCTATGACATCACTATCAACGATTGCAGTCCCCCTTAATTCATTTCTGTCGGACTCGTTTTATAGCAAACTCTGTCGAGGAATGAGTCTTATCCGTCGAGAGGGAAAAATCAATAGCCACAGCGAAATTTCTAACCTATAAACTTCTATTGCCTATCGTATTTCTCTTTTCGTCCTAGTTTTCATGCATGGTTTCTTGTGTATTGTCGTCTTTTTGCTTGATTATCAAACTATTCATGGTAAAATCTCGCCATGTAATGTCTTTTCTCAGAATTTTTCCTTTAATGCTTTTTAACTCTAAATATTTTTACGTATATTGCATTACAAAAGTACTACCCCATTTCGGAGGAAATTGATTTAATACATAATATGTGTATTTCTTTTAACTATTTATGGATAAATTACAGGATTTTTGTTGAATGCGGTTTGGGTCGACTTTTTGGGAGATTAATTCTTTGGGTAACTTTGGTGGTTAGGATTAAATTCACGAACGATGCAATGAAGAGTAAATTGACGTCATAGACAACATTAGTTAAGGAGGTTAATCACTATCATTTGGCTCAGTTTCACGTAACTCCAAAGAGTGGGGTAGTCTATCTTATAGTAAATGAAAAGTCAGAGACACTCATTAGAAGACCACACTATGAGGCTGGTTTTAATAGGTCCGATTAAATTTGAAATAAAATTTCTGGAGAGGGAGAAATGTATGATCTGGACATCAGTTATGATTTACCTATTTCTCTTGGAGGCAATCAGAGTTACCCACCAATAAAGTGGGAAATTCAGACATTTCAATGGGAGTATGGGGGAGCCCTTCGTTACTTAACACATATGCTTTATCGTAAGTTGTCATGAGAACATCTTTGCTCTTATGTCAATCCCATATCGTAAGAAAGTGGGATATAGGCTTAATTTGGAGTTATATTAATACAACTGAATGTAGGTTTGCGAGCAGTCCTTGGAGTGATCACTGTAAGTTCAGGCCTCAGTTGTAGGAAAAATCATTAATTTCTAAAAATTGTGAAAAGCTAAAGTAGATTCATTATGTGTTTAATCGTAGTTGATTGACCTGTTTTGCGCGTGGAAAGAAAGGACAGGTAAATACAAAAAGGGACAAATGGGAAGATAACGTGGCTGGTTTGTTTGTAGTAACGAAGGGATATAGGTTGCGAGTGTTACAATTTCAGTAAGGGTTGCGGTTGTAAGAGAGAGCATTCAGTACTATGTCTTTTAGGTTTCACGGAACCAGGAATGATATACTATTCACGCAGCTTGGGGTTGAGTAACATGAGTTGACTTTAGTGAGTGGAAGCACTTCATTGGTTAGGAATAATGGCTCTGAGGTCGTTAACGAGGCAAATGAATAATAATGAATTTATAGTAAGTGAAAAATGGCGGATCAGGCCTAAAACTGGTTGTACCCAAAGGTTTACTGTGCATGAATAGGTAAAAAAAGATATGCATTCTATGGTGTCGTGTTTGGGAGGTTGTAATATATATGATAACTTGTCCAATGCTTAGCTAGCAGTTTGACCCTTTCCATCAGGCGATGGAAACCGCGATTTTCAACGATGTGGTAGACTTATTCACAAGCTTTTGTGAGTGTGGATTCAACGCGTGTTCCAAGTATTAAAACTAATGTTCCTGTTTTCAGGTCAGTCGGGAGAGTATTGTAGAAGGTAATGTGAAAAATTTAAAAAAATTACATTTGGGCAAAGTAAGTCTCGTAGAGGACAAAAAACTACTTCAATGATTCCAGTTTGAGTATTTCAATGCTGGCTGCAATGGAACCTCAAGATAAACCCAGATATGGGAATTCAAAATGCATTGTAATGTATAACGTTATGGATTTGCATGTATTCTTTCACAGGATGGAATATTTATTAGGGGTGCTTTGCTTTTTCCAATAATTTTATGGAAACTCATTTCTTTACTCGAATAATTTGGGAACTTGCTGTCTTACGTAAGGACGGTTAGGATGAATGAGAAGGAGGCGGAAGATTATTTCAATCTAGTGAGATATACCTTAGCTAAATTTGCTTAGGAGGAATTGAGACTATTACTACAATTATCTCTCAAAGGACGGTGCAAATTTTCAATAAATTACACAAGTATAAGAAGCATTTTTAATACCTCTTCTAAAATAACTAATCTATTAGAAACATAGTATAAATATAGAGGTTTGAGATTCTTAGATCATCTGGAAATTTTAGTGGTAAATTTTCAGCGCAAAAGCTAACTTAAGTTATTGTTTTTATTGATGTTAAATCTACTTTACTTATTACTTTTAATATATGGAGTAATAAAATTATCGCTCTTTATCTTTATGCAGAACTATTTACCAATTAATAAACCCATTGTTGCGATCCGCTGCTTAGAAAATAAATTCCTTTTAAGATTAAATAATTCCTGTCACATAGCAAACCACATTTATTCTATCATCATGTTTTTATTCTTCAAGACTTATTAATAAAACTATATTTCTCAGGGTTAGAACAGAAATAGATACTCAGTGCTTTTACTCGTACGTTATCTAAAATTAGTCGAATTCAAAATGTTCTATTTAACGCTATTTCGATGTAATTATAATCAGTGAAGTTGTAAAAAGGATGATTTGGACATCTATATATTAAAATATTATGCGGTTTTGCTAATATAAAGTTTAAGTTGCTATTTGTGTTAGATTACTGATAGACCAACAGAAATTATCGCTTTCAGCTTATTAATAAGGAAATTCAACACTGCGAAAGAAACTTTGTAGTTCGAAATTTTTCTGATATGGAATAATTTAACTACAAAAGTTGTTAATAGCACCATAGTTAATATGGTTATAAGTAGACTTTATAAGTATAATTTTAAAATACAACATTAAATAAAAGAGTATCATTGCGTATAAAATGAATAATTTATAGCCTTTTCCGTACACTCTGACATCTTCTTGGTCATGTTCCTTTCTGTTGTATTTACTGGTCTGTAAGTCACTTTCATTTGTTCAAGTTTTTAAACGAGGATGAAGCAGAAAATGTAAAAAAATATTAAAAAAACTGGAACTTGTGTTTGGGCAGGAAGATGTGACTAATTTGATAGTATCTTAGTCAACACGTTAAAGCTTTGCTTTTAATATGTGGATCGAAAGAGTTACTTATTGAAATAAAATCTACTGCACTAGTTGATCCCGAGACCATTTTGGAATTGAAAGCAAAGACTTTGATTATTTCATGCATAGGATATATATTGTAGCAAGCGTTCTTGATAAAGTTTTCTCTAATTCGAATGAATTATTACTAGGCAGTCAAATTCTACAAAGAATATAATATATTTCAAAGAATTCTTTTTTTAGTGGAAAATTTAATCATTGGAAAAGAGTGTAATGTTATTTTACTATAAAAAACTGCAGTAACTTTCACAAGTTTAATTTACTGCCAGCCTAGCCATTCTATAGGAAAATAAATTAAACTTGTACACAAATCTTAAGCAGAATGCATGATAAGAGTGTAGTTGCGCTTGTTAAAAATAAATCTATGGAGGTGGAAATTAGTATTTTTAATTCGAAAATAACAGAATAAATTATAACAGCACGTTTAATCAAAGGGTTTTAAATATTTGAGTGGGCCACCAGAAATTATATTTTAAAACAGTTGTGGTAATCACCAAAAAATTAGATATTATAACTATCGGGCTTACATTTGAAAGACATGGGGATGATGTTGTTTGTGATTTATTATGGTATCTCAAGTATATAGCTTTTGACCCCTATTCTGCTTTCCTTTAAACTACCATCCTTTTTTTTCATTTTAAAAGTACAATCATTTATAAATACTATCAAGAATTGGGCGAAGGACGATGATTTATTGACAAGATAAAATAATCTAGATATAAATCAAATTGAGGTCGCAAATCAATGGTTATATTTCTTCTACTAGATAGTGGCTAGGTACACATATATTTACTAAAAGTTTTATGATTTTCTACAACAACTAAACATTTTCCTAACAAAGCTACCCACTCACTCTATTTTAATTTCTTACTTTCTATTTGTTTCAAAACCATTTTTTAAAATTATTCGATCCTTCAACTTTATTTCCCCACCAATTTCCAATCCCGAAATAATATGAATTTTCTCTATCCCTCTTCATTAAGGGGTTTGACATTGTTTTGTCCGCTCCACCCCCTCCTGTGGATTGGGAACGCTAAATTGGTCTGGACACTGCTCAACGTTTTCTATTTTGGCCCGGTTACCATTAGAGATATTGCTTAGTAGCAGGATTTTTATGCAAATTGGAAGATCAATGAAAAGCAACTTTGGCCGCAATTACATATCATGGTGACGTTATTTCCCTGTGCTACGGCAAAGACGGATAAACAAACAGAGAGATGTAAAAGATTTATTTATTTATGCGTTTTACCAATGTTGCCTTTGAAAATTTAATGAGTTCGAGAAAATAATTATTAAGAGAAGGTATTTTTGCAGCAAATTTTTCCAGGTGATCAACTTGTGCCAAGATTTTCAATGTATTTCTATTTTGTGTAACTTACTTGAAATAAAACCTACTTTAAAATGAATAAGTTTTATCTACAGATGAAAAGGTGAGAGAAAAGTGATTATAGGTTACAAAGTAAATCAAGTGAGAGATGTAAATGAAAACGAATTTGGAGTAAGAAATCTCAATTTCAATCGTTGTGGGTTGAAGTTTGGTGTAGTTTGGTGTAGTTTGAAATTTGGTGTAGTTCAATATATTTCCAGTGAAATGGCTATCACAATGAAAATACAATTTTTAAACAAATATTTATTGAGAATATTTAATATCTGCAAAGTAAAAACTGAAATTGTAGCACCTTATATGTAGACAACTTACTACTTTGAATATGCTATCAATCAGTTTAATTTTAGATTTCTGTAATAAATTATATCATTTCTTTATCCTTTGACATTACCAGTCATTTTGAGCTATTAATATATTAAAATTAATGAATTAGTTTTCTTACGTTCTGCACAAAGTTTAGCCAATATATATATAGTAAACCAAATCTTTAGTCGTTTGTACTGAATCTGACAAAACAATTAAACTCGTAAATGAAGAATTTAGGTATAAGTCTGAGATATTAAGTAAACACGAAAGGAACCTGCATTTTAGATCTTGGAAGACACGTACGGATAAAGGCATTGAAAACCCAAAGTAAAGCTTTGTTGGTCTCATGATGAGATTTCTTTAAAATCTCAAGCAGAAAGTATAGATACGAGTATACCTTAAAGTAGGAAACTAATAGGTAATTATTTGTTTTAATGGTGAGATTTTATTTAGTATTTTCATTTTTAGTGTTAATTCCTCTGTGTTAAATAATTTGAGTTTCCGCAATAGCAAGTAATAGTAAGTAATATGCTCTTTACTCAGTTCTGTTCAATTCAGTTCAGTAATTTATCTTTAATTTATACATTTTACTCATAATTTTAGCCTGGATTAATTCAAGAATCACCTAGTCTTAAACTATTTAATCTCATCTTATTTTTCTATGTAGTTGATTTATTCCGTGGATTTTATTCCCCTCAAATAGAACCCGAGGGTATTCTTGATGCAGTAAATTGTGAAAAATTAACCCCTTTTTACTAGACTATTTCCGCATATTCAAAGTTATGTGTGTATAGAATTTAAAGGGAATATAATTTTAGCCTCTCATCATTTTCCAAATTTTGAAAAATATTTGTGTTTAAGATAAGTTTAAGAATGTAATAAGCACAATTTCGTAGATGTTCACAATATTAATCTAATTTATTTCATAGTTTTTAGTCAAGTTCCGAAAATTGGGCTACAAGGACCATTCAGAAATCTTTTTCAGTAAATACGAGGGGCGGTCAATAAGTTTTGCGAACCAGTAGGGCAAAACAAAGGAAGGGGCATGGTTGGTTGTGGGGGTGTTAGGACAAGTTATGATAAGTCGAAACCTGCAGCCGCGCGCTCCTGTCTTCTCTATTTAAGAAGCAGTAGCTGATCGCAGATCGTCAGTCACAAATGTCTCAACAATGGAGAAAGTTGAGCACCGCGCAGCGATAAAATTTTTAACCAAGGAAGGCAAGAATGCAAAAGGGATCCATGACCGCATAGTTGCAGTGTACACCGATACCGCCCCTTCCTATGCAACCATTGCTCGTGGGAATAAGGAGTTCGGCCATGGTCGTGAGTCCCTTGAAAATGACCCCCATCCAGGACGCCCATCAGACGTGACCAATGAGGACAATGTGGCCCGTGTGCAGAGGATGATCCTCGAAAATCGACGGGTGAAGGTCGAAGAAATAGAGCGAGAAATAGGAATATCACATGGGAGTGTTATAAACATCATCCACGACAATTTGGCCATGACCAAGGTCTCTGCCCGTTGGGTCCCTAGAAACCTCACGCCCCATGATCGATTTCAACGTCGTCGAAGTCCACAAGGCCAGAGTTGCACAAGCTGCCCTACGCGAGTGCAGATTCGAGGAGCTCAACCCCCTCCTCCTACAGTCCAGATCTGGCCCCTAGCGACTACCTTTTATTCCACCAGTTCAAGGCTGCACTGCGTGGACGCCGGTTTGGGGATGATGAAGATGCCCAACTTGCCATCCAGGAGTGGATTGAACAGCAGTTGGGAGATTTCTGGTTGTCGGGAATTCAAAGCCTCAGGGCTTATATCGGAATTGCCAAACTTATTCACCGCCCCTTGTATGTTATGATAAAATGGCAAGGAAAAAGGTACATTCTCTGGAAGATAAGAATTATATTACGAAAGAATTAGCTAAAGGTAGATGAGTCTTCTCGGAAGATTTCCAAAAATATGAAACGTTTTCTTTGTGATTATGGAGAAAGTAGTTGGGTAGGGCATTTTACTAATAAAACAAACGATTTCCCAGAATATTGATCTCTCATCCCTAGATATTCTGATTTATGACTTTACGACCTTTAAAACTTTCATTAGTTCTCGGACTAACGTTGGAGGGGGCCTTGGCAATTATATCATTCGAAAGAGAATGTAAAACAACATATGGGTTCAAATCTCATTAGAATCGCCCGAATAGTTATGATGTTATTACCCCCCAAAATAATTCCCTAGCTAAACTCGGGAGGATTTTGACAATTATATCATTCGAAAGAAAATGTAAAACAACATATGGGTTCAAATCTCATTAGAATCGCCCGAATAGTTATGATGTTATTAACCCCAAAAATAATTCCCTAGCTAAACTCGGGAGGATTTTGACAATTATATCATTCGAAAGAAAATGTAAAACAACATATGGGTTCAAATCTCATTAGAATCGGCCAAATCGTTAGATGTTATGGCCAAATAATTCCCTGGCTAACCTTGTGGTACATTGGAAATTATATCATTCCAAGAGAATGTAAAGCAACATAAAGGTTTCAAATTTCTTTACAATCGGGTGAATAATTATGACTTTATTGCCAGATAATTCCACGTTTAACCTTGGGAGGATCTTGGCAATTACATCATTCGAAAGAAAATGTAAAAATTCATAAGACTTTCAAATTTCGTTAGAATTGGCAGAATGCTTCCAATGTTATTACTAAAACCAAATAGGGACCGACCGACCGACAAAGTGACCGACATAGTGCGATAAGAGTCGCACGCGACTAAGCACATTGGACTAAAAACTCAAATTATATGCTTGTAGTTGTACAAACCATACAGGCACCTGCCTTTACCAAAGTTATCTTCAAAGAGAAAACAAGATTCATTTGGATGAGTCAGATGGTTTGGCAAGAGGACTGGGTGTCAATGGACGTCAGGTGAAATATTCCCTAGGTGACACAGGGAGGAGAAGGATTGTAATTTTTTAGTGATAAGGTAATAGGACATTTCATAGTGGATGAAGGAACCAATATCGATTTGAAGGCGTACTACGAGTTCCCGAACAAAAACTTCCTCTTTTGTTAAAAATACAGCTAGTGAGAATGAAAAAATTACTTGACTTCATGTAAGATAATGTATCAGTCTTGCTTCCAAGTTCTTTAATTATTGATTAGAGTAGAAAGGATTTGTAGGAGACACAATCATGGACTGGTTTTCCTAAGATTGCGACCGTAATCCAATCGAAAACATGTAGACCATTTTGAAGGATGACCTTTACACAGATGGCTGTCATTTAAAACCAAAAATGACCTTTGAGAATCCAGCCAAAAGGTTGCGACGAATACTTTTGCTAAATGCCGCAAAATGATTACTTCAACTGTAGACAACAGACTGTTTAAATTTATTGGGACGAAGGATTACTTTGTCCAGTTGCTCTTGAACTGTTTCTATTGAAAATTATGGCTGGTTGATGATTATGGCTGAAGATGATTAATTACTTTAGATTGACCCACCCATCGAAAGAGAGCTTCGTATTCTAATTTATATTGTAGCCTTTTTATTTTCCATACCATTTTTCTGACTCTCTTTCGAAATTCTTGATTTTTCACGATTCAATCTACTATTTTTCCTCTATTATACCTATTATTTCCAAATAAACATTTTAATTTTTTCAATAATATACAACTAATAACCTTTGTTCTAAATAAAGAAAGCCAAAATTTTCAACAAAGAAAAAGAACAATTCTCAATGACGGTGCTTCTTTTTCGGTCATTTCCAAGCAGATATAAAATCTCTTACCAAGGAAAGACCTCAAAAAAAAAGGTTAAGGCCTGGATTGAAGATTGTAGCTCGGACGAAAGACACTATAAAAAGCAGCTTATTTAAGGCAGGTTGTTCCAAAGAATGAAAGCCAAAAATTTCAACAATAAAAAAGAATTATTCTTAATGAGGGTGGTTCTTTCTTGGTCATTCTTCAAACACAGAAAAGATTTCATGAAACGAGAATAGCTCGATAAAAAGATTACTGGCATGGATGTAAGATTTTATCTGTGATAAAAGACACTGATTAACGCTGCATGTTAAAATATAACTCGAACTTAAGCAATCCAAATATACCATATAAAAACCGGCCTAATTCAGAATGTTATTCCAAACAATGAAGCCAAAAATTGCAACAGTGAAAAAGAACTATTCTAAATGACGGTGGTTCTTTTCCGGTCATTTTTCAAGAAAAGATAAAATCTCTTCTCCTGGAAAGACCTCGAAAAAAGGGTTAAGGTCTGGATTGAAGATTGTGCAGACGAAAGACATTATAAAAACCAGCTTATGTAAGAAGGTTGTTTCAAATAATGAGAGCCCAAAATTGTAACAATGAAAAAGAACTATTCTTAATGAGGGTGGTTATTTCTTTGTCATTCTTCAAACACTAAAAATATCTCATGGAACGAGAGGAACTCGATAAAAAAATTACTGGCATGGATGAAAGATTTTATCTGTGACGAAATACACTGATGGTCACTGCATGTTAAAATGCAACTCGAACTTAAGCAATATAAATATACCATATAAAAACCAGCCTAATTCAGAATGTTATTCCAAACAATGAAAGCCAAAAATTGCAACAATGAAAAATAACTATTCTCAATGACAGTGGTTCTTTTTTGGTCATTTTCAAGAAGAGATAAAATCTTTTCTCCTGGAAAGACCTCGAAGAAAAGGTTAAGGCATGTATTGAAGATTGTTGTCAGACGGAAGACACTACAAAAACCAGCTTAATTAAGAACGTTGTTCCAAATAATTAAAGGCAAAAATTGCAACAATGAAAAAGAAATATTCTCAATGACTGTGGTTTTTTTTCACTCATTTTCAAGCAGTAATAAAATCTTTTCCTAAGGAAAGACCTCAAACAAAAGGTTGAGGCCTGGATTGAAGATTGTAGCTCAGACGAAAGACACTATAAAAACCAGCTTATCTAAGAAGGTTGTTCCAAATAATGAGAGCCCAAAATTGTAACAATGAAAAAGAACTATTCTTAATGAGGGTGGTTCTTTCTTTGTCCTTCTTCAAACACTGAAAATATCTCATGGAACGAGAAGAACTCGATAAAAGGATTACTAGCATGGATGGAAGATTTTATCTGTGACGAAATACACTGATGGTCACTGCATGTTAAAATGTAACTCGAACTTAAGCAATCCAAATATACTATATAAAAACCAGCCTAATTCAGAATATTGTTCCAAACAATGAAAGCCAATAATTGCAACAATGAAAAATAACTATTCTCAATGACGGTGGTTTTTTTTCGGTTATTCTTTAAGAAGAGATAAAATCTCTTCCCCTTGAAAGAACTCGAAGAAAAGGTTAAGGCATGTATTGAAGATTGTTGTCAGACGGAAGACACTACAAAAACCAGCTTAATTAAGAACGTTGTTCCAAATAATTAAAGGCAAAAATTGCAACAATGAAAAAGAACTATTCTCAATGACTGTGGTTCTTTTTCGCTCATTTTCAAGCAGTAATAAAATCTTTTCCTAAGGAAAGACCTCAAACAAAAGGTTAAGGCCTGGATTGAAGATTGTAGCTCAGATGAAAGACACTATAAAAACCAGCTTATCTAAGAAGGTTGTTCCAATAATGAAAGCCCAAAATTGTAACAATGAAAAAGAACTATTCTTAATGAGGGTGGTTCTTTCTTTGTCCTTCTTCAAACACTGAAAATATCTCATGGAACGATAAGAACTCGATAAAAGGATTACTGGCATGGATGGAAGATTTTATCTGTGACGAAATACACTGATGGTCACTGCATGTTAAAATGTAACTCGAACTTAAGCAATCCAAATATACTATATAAAAACCAGCCTAATTCAGAATATTGTTCCAAACAATGAAAGCCAAAAATTGCAACAATGAAAAATAACTATTCTCAATGACGGTGGTTTTTTTTCGGTTATTCTTTAAGAAGAGATAAAATCTCTTCCCCTTAAAAGAACTCGGAGAAAAGGTTAAGGCCTGGATTGAAGATTGTTGTCAGACTGAAGACACTATAAAACCAGCTTAATTAAGAACGTTGTTATAAATAATGAGAGGCAAATATTGCAACAATGAAAATGAACTATTCTTAATGAGGGTACTTCTTTCTTGGTCATTCTTGAAACACAGAAAAATTCTCAGGAACGAGAAGAACTCGAAAAAAAGATCACTTGCCTGAAAGGAAGATTTTAGCTCAGACGAAAGACATTGACGGACGCTGCACGTTAAAATGTAACTCGAACTTAATCAATCCACATATACTATATAAAATCCAACTTAATTACAAAAATACAATATGTCACCAAAAAACTACCTAATATTTATATCATTATTTATATTTTAATTAAGATACAAAACACAGTATTGTTATATAAATTTTGAATTACTAATCTAAATTAGTAATCTAATTTCTAAAAATTGTCAAGCTTCATGTTTGCATATGAAATTTAGCTAATTAAACTCAATATTTAAAATTTTATCCAAATCATGAATTCACTTCTGAGATGGTAAAAAGACTTTTGCTGTGCCAATTTACGTGGCCAGAGTCAACAGGTCAACAGACCATACCAACAATTATTATTTCTGCATGGTACCTTCAGTACAAAAGGGATTGTCAAAGAAGAATTGAGATTAAATTGAATATCCAAATATTCCACCAGCTATTCCCCCAGTTCCACATGGACACGGTCTACCTGTTCTTGATGCACCAACTTCGGTATCCTTCGATTCAGATAAGGAAAGTGGTGAAGAGGAAGCAGAAAAGGATGACAGTGCTGGATTACAGAGTAACCCAAATTTCGATGAAGTACGCTCCTCTAAGCCACATCTCATAACAAAAGAGGAACTCCATGACCATGTAAGGGATCTGCAACTACCCAAGAATAAGCCAGAGTTGCTAGGCTCTCGTCTTCAACAATGGAATATCCTAGCAGCTGTGTAAAAATTTCAAAACCTCGTGAACGTCAGCAGCAGTTCAACGTTATTTTCGTAAGGAAAGCTAATTAGAAGACTGCAACAATATTAATGGTCTGATGGAAGCAGTAGCATCGAAAACAAACCCATAGACTGGAGGCTGTTGATTGATTAATCAAAAAACGAGTGTGAAAGATGTCTTGTTGCACAATGGTAATAGTGAAGCATTAGTTCCTGTGGGCTATGCACCAAACATGAAAGAAACTTATGACACTATAAAGCATAGGTTGCAATTCATAAAATATGATGAACAAAAATGGCAGTTCTGATGAAAAATAATGAACACACTTTCACTTACTGATTTTTGAAAGAAACCTAGGAAACAAGAAGCAAACGATTAATGGATGGGAAGAAAACAAGCAAAAATAGAAAAGCTAAAAAATAGAGCGTGCAATGCGTAAACATTTATAAACAGCTACGTATAAAGTTTATTGTGACAAAAGTAAGAAGGCAAACTTTCTTTCTGGTATGTAGCAAAAAAAATCATAAAATGCTTATCCCTACATGTGGGATAGCAGAAATTGAGATAAGCATTGCGTGAAGAAGAATTGGCATACAAGATCTGACCTTAAACCTTATAGTCCCATCATTCTACATGATTCACTTTTTGGCAGAAATAAAAATATAATGCCACCTTTGCATGGCATCTATCTTTGTCACGCGAAAAG
Organism: Ceratothoa steindachneri; assembly: GCA_963969495.1. Classification (NCBI taxonomy): domain Eukaryota; kingdom Metazoa; phylum Arthropoda; class Malacostraca; order Isopoda; family Cymothoidae; genus Ceratothoa; species Ceratothoa steindachneri. The sequence continues at coordinate 148,948,761 of OZ018324.1, read as the reverse complement.
ATTTTTCACTTTCTTCTAAGAAAGGAGGTCGATCGCATTAAAAAGTAGGTCTATATTAAAATGACATTTTTTTTAATGAAAAAATTTAATATATTGCTTTTAATAGAATATTTACTGCATCTTTGGGCATATTGATGGCTGATCATGTTTCGTACCTATATTTTTAGATTATTTAGAATAGGCATTATGGTTGCTTGGCACTCAAGAGCAGAAATTTGTTTTTATAATGGAATTAGTAAGCTAGATCAAAAGGTTTGCCTACTCCTTGAAATATACTAATTAATACTAAGGCTACTAAATAAAATATATACTAGTTTGAAATACTTTAGTAATATATCTTCTAGAGGAAATAGCACAGCTAAAATAAGCTTATAGAAATTTACAACTGAGTTAATAGAATGCAAACAGCGACTATATCTGACAATGAAAAGAATAAAAAAATGTATTTATGATATAAAATAAATTATAGGTTGTTGAGAATTAACATCATCTCATCTAAGCTGTTAACAAGTGCATTTCTTGCAAAACATAAAACACACATTTAGTGAGTTAGCTTTAGAGAATAGGGGATGATTTATGTGGGAAAATAATATTTTGATGTAGCTCGCTTTAAGATCATTTAACTTTCGAAAATACCACCTCAATTTGGAGTCGGTATTAAATATTTTTGTTTAGATTCAAATGCTGCTTATAATATATAAAACATTGTACTTTGATTTAGACGATTTTACTTATGGACTTATCACATTTAGAGAAATAAAAATGAATTATTAGTGATAATCCTCTACTGCTCCATAGGCAGAAAACAACAGAAGGGAAAAGATGATCTCCAAAAGGTTAGCATTAATCATAGTAATGTGTCGGATTAATTATTCTACCAATCAAATAATCCACTTTAAATCTTTATGCAATTATTCCTTAATCGATATAGCTACTCGTCAAACTATTAATATATTAGTGTTAATCGTGATCCTTTTAATCAAATAGCTCAAATATTGCCATCAATTAGGATGCAAAATATTTAAGAGCAAAGAAAGCTCCTAAAACTGGGATCCTCATCATCATCCTAGTCGCAGGGGAATTCGTTGTAACGAAAGACAAAGTCTTCAAGTTTTAGAAACGGAAGAAGTGGTGTTAATGCAAAGAAATGTAAGGGATAAAATAAAATTTAAAAAAGTAAGGCATTAAAGAAAAGAGTTCCTAGAAAGAATAAATCAAAAATTGATTTGTGTGAGTTTTCTCCAGTTTGGACAGGAATTTGGTTTTTGGATTTGATTCCTATTTTGTGGGTTGTTTGGAGCGTGACTATGGCTAGGTCAGCTTACTTGGTTTTTATATTTTATTCGTAGATTTTGAGGTGTTGAATGTGTAAATAACCCTAAATCAGATTATCGGAGTTTGTATACTTAAAAGGATGATCATAAGCTGTTATCTATACAGAAGTTTTTTTATCAACTCTCATGAAGGAAAGAATATTATTCATATTCTTGAAACTATCGCATTGATGCACGCTGACTCCAACTAGTAAGAAGGTAATTGCAGTTAATTTGAAACTACGATGCAAAAACCAATGTGGGTTTCCCCGCCATAATGAATTTGAAAAGATTTGTAAAGTTGATGTAGTTAGGGTATAAGAGACCTAGTAGGGTACGCAAATTCTTCTGTCTAATTCTGAAAGAAAAACAATCATATCGGCTTCCAGTAAATAATCCAGGTATGGTCCTCTGACCTCGAAAGCCACGCATTTGAAAGTTTTTTATGCAAGTACGATACCCAATGAATGCAGGTTGATAAGCCACAAATCTGATTTGTGGCAAAATCATTAATTACAATGATATTTCCTTTATTGTAACACGTATGAATTACACTTTAACTCTACTATCATTTGACCATTCGTGAAACTAACCCATTTCCCCCAATTTCTTTACTCTTAGTAAAAGGTCTAAACGTGATTAAATTTGGAAAGCGTGGATAATAGAAACAAAGTGTGGTACGAGGCTCATCTTTACTGACGTTCTGCCCCTGAGCTTTTTCAGAGTAACAGAAAACTAAGAGAGTAAATAAACAGGACCGCCTGCTTCAATGTCATACTTTCTTTTTACTCAGAGGAGAGCGAAACGTCAGTAAGAAAGAACATCGTATCATATTTTGTTTTTTCTAACCTCCCCATTTGTTCTCGACGACAATCATCAATCATTAATAGAAATAAAAATATGAGTTTGGTTTTTGTAATACAGTATTTTATCCAAATTTCATCTGTTTAATAAAGAAAGATATTCAATAATTATAAGATTTTTATGGTACGGAAACTCGGTTGATCTCTTTAATATATAACGCAATGCGTTCTTTCTAAAGTTCAAAATTATTCCCATTAACTCCACAGTATTGCCTTACGTTAATTCTGACGATCAACGCTGCCACTATACCAGAGAAGCAACAGTACTCGGTCTCAACTTCACCTCGATCGCGTACAAACAAACAATATATCTGTAAAAGAACTAGATTGGATAGGCAGAACAGCAATAACTTTTCCTGTTTCGTAACCTAGGCTCAAGACATATCAGGAAGATAGAGTTAGGTCACATAAGAGCAACGCGTCTCTAAAAAAGATCAGAAAGTCCAAAATAACGTCTCCTTGATTATAATCAACGAATCAAAGAGAATTGACAGTATCACCCAAAGCGGAGTAAATCACAGGACAGACACTTAACGACATGTGCAAAAGCTCCCATAAATGGCTTCGGGAAAAGTGGAAAATTGGATTCTATCAAGTCACATTTATACCTTAGATATAGATCTTGACGAGCAACATTACCAAATTTGTAGAAAAGCCAGGTCTCCGAGGGGTCGTCTCACCGTTACAGAAGAAACGGAGAAATAGTTATCTAAAATATGTTTACCACTAACTAAATCCAAGCCTTAGAGGCCGTAAAATTACAAAATAAAATAAAATAAAAAGAAACGTACGAATAAAGAAACCACATAAATTACCAATATGAAACAACCTAGGTAATTTAAAATCTAAAATGGGAAAGAGAGCGATGTCCTAAAGACCATAGCTAACAGTAAATCTTATTTTATAACCTTCCTATTCTCTACCACTATAAATGCACTATTTTTAAATCTTCATTTTATCTATCATGTCTCTTTATCGAAAGATTGCAGGTCATTAGATTTAATTCTAGGCCTTTTCTATGGCTACAGAAATTTGGTTGATTTATATTAGGTTATTTAGGCTAGGCCCTGTATATATGGACCTTTTACTACTCTAGTTTAATTGGGTTCCTTTTTGTTAAGGAAATTTTATTTGTCGGAAAAAATTTGTATAAAATCATCTATAAACTCCTATACATCAAATAATCAGAAATAAAACCCACCCGTATCAATAGAACAAAAGAAGTCTCATCTTTTAAAAGGTATCCTCCTTCCCAACAGTTCTTCAAATATTTACGAGCTCTTTTGAGCTAATTAAGCATGAGAATGACATAATTTTTCTTGAATACAGATTAAAATTTATCTCAAAAAACATTGGCATATTAAAGATTCCGTAAGAATATACCCAAATCAAAATGTTTCTACTTAATTAAAAATCTATCTCTTTTATCTGTCGAATTTTAAGTTTACAAAATATTACGTCTCTTTCTGATTACATATTTAGTGGACACCTTTTGAATTTAAAACAACTGCTGTGACGTCATGAAATTAAAATACATATGTAAATAAATATTCAAATTTGAATATACATTCAATTTCGTAACGTAAACATGCAGCAAACCAGATATATGAGAGGTATAAAAATAGTAAAACTCAAATATAGGACGGTATAGCTCATCTTTTCTGTCCTAAAGTACCCGTTTGAACAGATTTTAACACAAAATATAGAAAATAAAATTTAATAAAGAAAAAAACACTATAGCAGAAAGAAAGCAAATTAATTGAATTAGCAGCGACCAATCATTAATTTTTCAAACTCTTAATTTTTTCTCCTGATAAATATTTTGACAAAGGACTTGTACAGATAAAACATTAATTAAGATAAATTCAATTAGGTTCCTAAAGGTAAGAAAGAGACTAGATTTCCCTAAAACTAATAAACTAAAGATAATTATCATTTTTATGATTATATATTCCTTAAATTTGTCATTCATCAAAAACCTGTTTCTAAAAAAATATATAAATAGACATATATTTAAAAATATTAATACATCGCACTGCCAAAAAGGCAATTACCAAATGAGGACCCACAATTTCTTTAACTTCATTCTCTCTATCTCATAATAAACGATGTATTACTATGAAAATGTTCAATCTAATTATAAAATTAAATCATACAAAGATTGAATACAAAAATCTAATGGATTTTTACTATGAAAGGACAATTTCCTCTTCATGATTAAATTTTAATCTTTGTCTATCAACAATCTTTTTATTTTATATTATATCTTGTAATTGATACTCAAACTCAATTGATACAATATATATATATATATATATATATATATATATATATATATATATATATATATATATATGTATGTGTATTAATGAGCCTTAAAATCCTAGTTTTTTAACTCATTGAAATACTGAGTTGTTTTAGTTATATCGCCTCCCGCTTTGACAAATATGGACATATATTTCGTCGCGTAACTTGAAAATAATTAACATTTTGATTAATTGCTCTAAGCTAAAAAATATTGATTATAATAAAATATATAACGGTTCATTAATTATATTAATTTTAAGAAAGAATTCGTAAAATGTGCATATTAAAACATACAATCTATCTTATTCTAAAAGGACGAAAATTTGTCATATATTTGAAATATTAGCCTTAAAAGTCAATGATGAGCGAATACTTTATAAAGAAATGAGAGAGAATGTAGAAAATCGAAAATATGATAATATTTGGGACAAAAATAAAGAAATATAAGAATAAGAACCTACATGTGTAAATAGATCAAGATGAATAAATATTTTTCTCGGAACTAAAAATGTAAAGTATGAAAGTCATTACTTTTAGGAATTAAAATTGAAGATAAAGAAAAACAAATACCCCCAATAAATACTTTTGACATAAAGGACTTTTTAGACCTTTACGCCTTTAAATTCTCTGTACCTTGAAGGCCGCGGTAACCCAGAGAGTGAAGACAATGAACTCAGTTAACCAGCTGGGTTTTATCGATTCCCCGGTTATTTATTTGAAGCATTTTGGCACTTAAATGCACTTTTAAGATTGAGAAAATAAAGTGACTTAGGTTTTGAATCCGACGAAATATTACATAACCACGAGCTTAATTTTAAAGAGGCTATGGTTTTCCTTAACTTAACTACTTTAATTGGATCAGCAATCTTTTTAAAAGAACCTGGATAACTGCCCCCCACCAGATAATTACCTTTAAAAAACTACTCCCATTTAAGCTCGAAGTTATGTACGTAGATTATGTTTATAAAATTATTGAACCGTAGCTCGACACCAGTATTCTTAAAAGTGTCAGATTTATTTATTCTCTTCGATAACCTATATAATGGATTTCTTAAATGTAAACGTGGTAAGCTTAAAGTAATCTAAGAGTTTTATTTATGTGAAACAAGCAGAGCTTTTGTATGTCATTTCGTATGAATGTGAAGAGCAAAACTAAAGTATAGGTTTGTAAATGAAAATGTACAGCGAAATCAAAGAATACATTCATTCCGAAGAAAGAGAATGCCCAGGACTCTTGGTAATGAGTGAATAAATCAAGACAAGAGCAGCAAAAATTTCCGGAGATCATACAGAAAATAATCTCCCAAACAGTGGAGGGCATATTAGGCACTGCAATATCAAAATTCCCACCATGTGCCCCATACATATATCCCTATCCAACCGCTTTCATTCCTCCATCTAACAGCTATCTTGCGAGTACGTGACATTTACATTTTTTTTTTCCATAATTGGATCTAGTATAACTACCGTTTATTTGTGTTATGCCCATAGGCTTTCGTGAAGTACAAGATAAGAAATCGCCAAGAGTTAGATAAATATAATTGCAATCCGTGATAAGTTTCTCCCAGTGCGTCACGCTATAAACCGAATTCCGCGGACGCGGACCACCTATTTTAACAGGTTATACTATTCTTGTATTCTTCAATCAACTCTAGTCGCGAAATGCGCTCTGCAATGGATAAATCACTTTGGGTATTATAATTATTATTTACTTTTCTTTTTATTATTATTTTATATATACAGAATTTCCCTTTCAGATTTTCCTGTCTTCTATTTTCCCTCAGTTTCATTTTAAACTTCATTAAAATCAAAACTGAGTAATGTTGTGTGCTGTATCTCCTCTTTGCCTTTGATCATTAGGTTAATCTTCAAATTCCACTTTGTATAGACGACTACCAGTCTTTGATTACGGAGGTTCCTTTGAATGTACATCATACATATACTCACATGTAAGCATTACACGCAGAGGAATGGAATGGAGCTTTGAAATCAAGAACATTGATCTAACATGCGTGGCGGATGGAAGAAATGGTAGGTAGAAATCAAGTCACACCGATTTGCAATGCTTTCGTGAGAGCCAAGGTCGGTAGCATACCGCTATGTCTACAAAGTTCTCCCATTTAACACATTCAAACATAATTTGATACAGATGTGTGGCAAATAAATGAAACTCAAACATTTTAGCTCTAAATCATGCAATCGAGTATTTCCTTTGTTAATTTTCTTTTTACTGAAATATTTTACTTCGCAATAATGTTTTCAGTGACAGATAGATTTCATAACACATGAGTGTATTATAAATAATTTATTAATTTACTGTAAAATATTCAAAGGATCTTACACAAAATAGATTTTTTCTGGTTTAAATTTATCAAAATTTGATTGATTGAGTCATTATTGAAATATTTCAATGGGGATTTAAGCGCGGTAATTCTTAGCAGAACAGTGAAGGCTTACAGAGAAATAGGATCGTTTTCTCTGAAATGCAAAGAAGTATGTTGCCGAAAGCCTTAGAAAACTGAAAGGGAAGACAGTGAGGAGGCACAGAAGGACCTAGAACATGCTAAAATAAAAGTTTGTTCCAGTACTATAGGAAGACGCATTCTAAATGTCCGACACCCTTCAAAAGAATAACTTCTTACAAGTGTGATGAAGTTAAAAGGTATGATAAGAGCTTAGCAGTACAAATCTTGGACGAAGGAACAATGAAAAAAGAAGGTTTCTCTGATAAATCGCATGTTGAAGTGCAGTGTAAAAAATCTCAGTAAGTTACAAGATTAATTAATGAACCAAATAGTTATAGCCACATGGAACAACACAATATATACCCCCAAAGTTAATGTTTTGGGATTTAATTTGTTTTGCATGACTTAGGGGACTTGCGCCAATTAATAAAATGATGAATTCAAAGAAATGCGTTGATTTAATTAAAAAAAGGCGACTTTCGAATGCTGTCGAATCGTTTGCAAATAATTAATGAAGTGATATTTTAGCAAGATCTCGCTTCCTATCCCATAAAAAAAGTAAGTGACGAAAGTATTTAAATATTATACTATTCAAGTCTTTAAAATTGGCAAGCATATGGAAAGGTATGTAATTTAAGGTGTTTCGTTTACTTTGGACAAGATTGTCAAATATACAATTCAAGTAATAAATTAAGTCTCAGATATGGGTACTGCTTAATAGGGGCTGAGAAGGTATGTACTCACCCATAACCAATAGTGACAGAGTAGTGACGGTAAACTTCAAACAACAATCATGAACGGTTACGAGTAATATTAGTTTTCCAGTGAAGACTCTGAAAAACTATACGATAAACCATTATAAAAGAGGTAGCTGATTGTTGTAATTTTCATCTCAGTAACCAGCAAGAAACAATTTTTAATACCAGAGTTTAGCACTGTCCTTGTGATTAACTAGTAAGAAGAATCATTATCACACCGGAGTGTAGTAGTGTGTAATAGTGAATACCTAGTGCCTGATATTACTTCCTTCTCTTGATCGCTTGTCGCCCACAATCAAAAAGTGATCTGCTCTTTTTAAATTGTACTCTCAGTCTTGCACATTCCTCCGCTACTTATGCTGTCTTCCATCGCTTGCCATCTAAGTATGCGACATGTGAGTCGCATTGTGTTTAATCCTATTAACGGCATTTTCTTCCTCACGCTCATTCACACTCCTGTGTCACGTGAGATTGTATTGCTACACGGTGCCAACCTTACACAGTCAGATTCTTAACTCATTTCTTAATCTAACGAAAACGCCAGAGAAGTCAATAAGAAAGACATGGGAGAATGCAATCGGAATATTTCTTCCATCTAACTAGAAAGTCTTTCAGGTGCAGCCAAGCAACACGTCCTGGATGATAACCAAGTATTAGGAAGCCTTCCAACTACATGTCAAGACTTCTCCCAAATTCCAATCAAGTCCAACTGTCATATCCTATATACGAACGACGATGTGGTAGTATATATTTGTATCTGTACCTTCTCATTTTCCTATTTACCATCAGTATTTGCTCTAACAGACTCGCCCACATATCTTTGCTTTTTAAAGCCTGCCACTACATATACTGTATAACTTTTCATCTGTAAGCAATTGTTTTTCAATCGTCTACGGTTATCTTATTTTTATCCACCTACGTATCAAATTAACGTATTACACGAGATTTGCGACACAAAGCGGATTCAAATCGACGTTTTATTAGCTAAAACCAATAAAGTAAGGACCTGTGATAGACAAAATTACAATTTGACTTTCTCAATTGTTTATTTGTATATAATTATCAACTCGTAGGGGCAAAATTAAGTAAATACAGACACCATGATTTAACAAACTATAATTAAGGTTGAAATAGGAAGAAAAAATAATATGAAAAAGAAGTATTGAGTCTGAAAGCGAAAATATTTTATTTTTTATCATAGTATTTTATGTTATAATTTTGATTTATTCGAAATATAAAATAAAAAAATAACCGAGCATTCAAACCAACTTCTTTAAATTATTACGCTTTTTATTATTTATCATTGAATGTTTAAAACATTTCAATAGAGAAGGTGAAGATAATTCTGCTTTACGTTATTCAGTTGTTTTCTCTACCGCCAAAATACCCACAGCTTTTTGTCAGCCCCTTGGGCAGGGTCAATTTATTCGGGACGGTGGCACAACATATATACCATAATTTCAACTTAACCCGTTTAAAAAATAAAAATATGGCCGCATATGGTGAACATATTATCAATTACACAGATAAGCAAGCTTTCTCATTTATATATATACATATATATATATATATATATATATATATATATATATATATATATATATATATCAAATGAAAAACTCACAAAAAGTCACTTGAGGGTAGCGAATGAATGCAATGTCCCGCAGGAAAAAATGAAATGGTGTTTCCAAGTACTTTCTAACTTTATTAAGTTCCTTATCAAGGATAACTACAAGAAATAATATTATATTAGAGGTATATATACGAATGAAAAGTATATAAAGACCGCCTTAAAAACAAGACATCACTAATGAGGAAGATGGATGGGGGAAGGTCAAGATTAACATTAAGAATTACAAGAAGCAGGTAGTAAGCTCAACCTAAGAAGACGGAAAGGGTAACAGATTAAAAGAAATGGAGATAGCCTAAGGAGGGAGATTATAAGACACGAGGAGCGAAAGAGGGGGGAAAATACAATGTACATAACAGCAGTGACAATTAAAAAAAAAAATAGGCCACATAACTAAAGAGTGTATATAAAAAACTAAAGAAAAAAGTCTGAACTAATTTCTTTAAGTATTAGTCTTTTAATTATAGCATCTATTTTATATAAGCCAGGGAAAAGGTTACAATTATCACATTGGCTTATAAAAGCACATTCAACGATATTTCTTTTTATAGGGTCATTGGAACGATAAATAAATTTTGCCGAGTTCCAGTTAATTAGATGCTCCTTATCTGACATGTGGACTAAGAAAGCATTATTATCTTCCCCTCTTCGGACATTATATTTATGTTGATTTATGTGAACAGAAAGTTCTTCACCTGTTTGTCCATAATATTCACTTAGGCAACCAGAACACTCAACTGAATAAACTGCCCCCCCCAAAGTATTACAATTATTACGTAATAATAGATTCTTAATGGTCGTAACTTATTTAAAAGCAACAGAAATGTTAAAGTTATTCAAAAGACGGGGAAGATCACTAAAAGAAAGAGAAGAAGGTAGAACAAAAATGTAATTACTATTAAAAGGGAGAGTAGGGACAGTTTGCTAAAATGTCTTTTTAGCAAAAGAAAGACAGTTTTGAAGAAACGAATAAGGGTAACAAATCTTATGGCCAATTTCATAGATATTGGAAAATTCCAAATCCATATATTCCAGGCTCACAACGCGTAATGCCAGTAGAAACATAGAAGAAAAAACAGATCGTATAACTTTAGGGCTGTGGAATTAGGCTTGTAGCCTAATCCCAAAGATGTTAATGTTTTTCTTACCAGACACAATTCTCTCGTCCCTTCAATTAAATTTACCCGCGAGATGGAAAATAATAGAACCCTTTCCTTTCTTGATCTTCTTATTCATAGAAATCATACAGGTTTTGAATTCTCTATCTTTCGTAAGCTTGGTCCCGCTCTGCACATCATAATCCATATTGTGATCCATGAAGGAGAAAGTTAGAGCACGACCAAAACCATACATTAAACCTGACAAATACAAAGACCTCATGAATACATTATGATAAGGATAACTTTGGGTGCAGGAAGATTAGCCATCTGGATACGTGAACGAATCAAACTTCGGGATATAATGGATGGGGGAAGACCATGTGGCAAGATTTCAAGACAATAGATGAACAAGAAAATTTAACGGTTTGGTTTCACTTGATAAAAGCAAACGAAAACAGAAACAAATATGGAAATATAATCTTCAGAAATTTCCTAAAAATTTTAGAAAACCGACACAAATTCAGAAATATGAGAAGGGTTTCTCTCAACAGTTGGCGGAAAATGCCTGAGATGAGGAGTACACATAATAAAAGATAAGTTTTTTCTGTGAAGGCGGTTATGGTCGTAATCTACAATATAACCGTATCTATTTTCTCTAAATCAGTTCTAGAAATATTACCCTCGTTTATGAAATTAAGCAAACTCCCGATGACAATTGGAAATACAACCAATTCAATTTGTTCTTCCTGAAAAACGAAGGTAAACAAACAGCAAATTAATTTACAGATTTTTGTAAAATGCAGGTGAATTAATAAATTTACCATAATCTATAGGAAAAACCCCCACAAAGCCAATAATGAATAAAAATATATACATGCTGATCCAACAAACAAACTAATCCTCTCTAGAGATGGTATTATAAATTGGGTCCTTCTCCATTATTATTCAATTTACTGTTTTTTTACATCCCTATTTAAATAAAGCCACATGCTCACAGGCAAATTCACATTTAAATAAAAATTTAGGGCCTTTAAGTTTTAACTATGTACTACCAGTAAAAATAATGTGAATGCATCCATATCACCCAAATATCAACCCATAACCATGCAGAAAATTTATTGTAAAAGAAAAGAAAAAAGACAAATAGGTTGAAATAATCAAGGAAAGTTAATTAAAAAATAAAGGAGGAAATGAATAAAGGTTATTTAAAAAATTTACACAAAACTTGATACGTTAGAAGCAAATTGATTCCACAACTGGTGCACAAAATCTCCAATTAGTTTAATTTCCTTGTCACTATTTCGATTATGTGCAAATATTTTGCAAACGTTGTGCATATGTGATGAAATTATGTTTCTAGTTCGTTTATTTATTTTTGAGTTATCATAGTCATTGTGGAGATGAGAAATCAATTCAATTTCTAACGCGAACTTCTACAAATAGCCTCTTAACTCTAAGTCTGAACTCGCTTACATGTTGAGCGGGAGAATTTGAATAAGTAGGAATGGGCTAAATACAACCTTTGGATAAACATGTTTTCACTAATGAGTAAAGTATAAGTATCGGGTATGGTTAATGGCTAGATTTTGCAGGAAAATTTAGCCATGCAACCACTCGAATTTTGGATCCCAATTTATAATGTAGGTCTATACCGAAAAAAATTAATAAAAACAGGAGAAAAACAGTTGTAAAATGAAATCTTTTAATATAAAAAAATGTTTGGTTATTGGAAGAAGAAGATGAAAATAAATCTCACTTCAACTTTACAGGTTTGTTTTATTTCCGACTGACGCTCTAAATACAGCAAACAAGATTTTGTTTAAGCTCTTTCACCTGTTGTTTACTGCAAATTGTCCTCTCATTTCATTTTCTATACAGCACATTTTACACTTTAGCACAACACTAGGAAAGGATCCGATCGTTTATACAGACCTGTATCCGCGAAGCTTGCATCTTATCCTTTCAACTTCTTATTACTTTACGCCATGCGATCTTTTCCTGAATACTGCATTTGTTTCATCTTTAGATCAGATATTTTATTTCAAAGATTGCTGCCTCTCCAATTTCTTACCATATCCTATACCCTTATTCTAAATATTTGCCGGGCTCACATTTCGCTTTCCCATATATGCGTTTCAAACCCATCATGAGATTTAACACGACCTCAAGCACATTGACATCTAAATGGGGCTGTTTATTTCGACTTGTTTAGAAGGCTGTACTACATTTGTATTACTTTAATTATTGAAATTACTAGAAATTTTAAGTAGTAATTTGGTTAATCAAAGCGTTTCCCTTTAAATTGGGCAAACTAATGGAAGTGTTCCAAGATAAAAGTGAAGGAAATACGACTCCTTCATTTGTGGCGATTTTTATATGAGCTGTGTTCTTTTCAGTCATAATCGACTTAGGCCAAAATAAATCCATTTATTGAGCGAGATTAAGACTAAGATCGTGTTACTTATCTAACGATGGGACGCGGGGGGTGTTTGGAAGAGTTGCGTGTCTTCTCTTTCTCTATGTTTAGAGAAGTCTACTTGGGCTCCATGCGCACCTTGTTATATCACTTCACCAATTATTGGTAACCATGCAATCGGTGACAGTAGGAGGATTACGGGTCTTCCCTTCTCCATAGCTCGTTAGGATTGGCTTTAATTTTAGGGAGTTGTTGAGATGTGGAGGTTAATGTCTTCCATGTCACTAACACTCCATAGTTTCTGTTAGCTAGACTACTCGGGCTATATAGCTCTAAATATTCTCACAACCTCCATCTTGTCTATTTTATTTAAAACCTTTCAAAAACTCTCAGTCTGAGTAATCTTCTTTAGTTTTTGTTATTAGTTTCAAGTAAATAAAAGTCCCTCTGCTTTGTTTTTTGTCTTTTGCCTTGCAAAATATATGATACATTTGCCCATAATTTGAGAGAAAGAGCTTTAGAAATGGATATAAATCCTATCCCATCATAGGAAAAGTCACTATAATGCTTTTCCCTTAATCACCAAATGTATATTTGAAAAAAAGAGTTGCTCATCTTTTATAACAGTTAATTGAAAGAGAAGTATAAGAAAAAAAAGAGCTGGCATAAGATTCTTTTGACTTGGATTTGGACTTGGACTAGGGCTTAGACATTGACTTGGACTTGGACTTGGACTTGTTCTTGGACTTAGACCTAGACTTGAACTTCAACTTGCACGTGCACTTTCACTTGGACATATATTTGGAATTATACTTGTACTTGTACATGCACTTGGACCTAGAATTGCACTTGCACTTGCACTTTCACTTGTCCTTACACTGGGACTTAAACTTGGTATATAAAGTTTGAAATAAAACCGCAAACAGGGTTTTGCAATAGAGTTTTAAGAGGAGTTTGGTAAAAGGGGGAGACTAAAATATAGTGATAAGTTTTCTGGTAAAAGGCTAGTTCTGTTTTTGTTATTTAAATTATCTATTTACTTTAATAAATATATCTCATTTTTCGGTGTTAATCAAGCCTTTGCAATAGTATTTGATAAAATTTTAATTTTCTTTTCTATTTGTTTTGAGATTGTAGGTAATAATTGGTCACGATTATTTTTTATGTTCAGTTGGTAATTAATTTTCTTTTGATAATGGTACGTAGGTATAAGTTGTCGTCTGGAGCAGTTTTAAAATTGTTTCAGATTACGAATTGGTAGGTAATGTGAAATTGATTACAATTTCACTTGCAGATCCTCTCTCCTGCTAAACAACTCCTTCCTCTGTATTAATTCTTTTAGTGTATTTTTATATTTTATATTACTTTCTAAGAATATCTATTTATATTCCCATACAGGCTGGATGAATTTAAAGAATATTTAGTGTATTAGTTGTCTCATTTTAGGCGTACATCCTGGCGTAGGGATAGATTTATATTTTATCTTTAGTATTCTTTAATTGTCTGCTTGTATAGGTTGGGAAGCGAAATGCTGAAATCGAAATCCATTTCTTCTGTTGTGGCATAACATCCATTCGCTATCTTTTTTTTTATTTATTGTTATTGTAAAAATGAAGTCAAAATATTAATTAGTGCATGGGAATTTCTATTAGTTAGGACATAATTCGTTTTTGGTAGTTTCTCTAATTTAGATACCTCGTAAAGATTGGATCTAATCGAATTAAGATGGTTTTGCTAGTATGAACACTAGATTTCTTCCTGTTGCTTTATACTATGATGTAGAATTTACTAATAGGCATGATACCTTTAGATTCACAAAGAAGATAGTATTTTTTAATGTCTCTATTTGTTTAAAATATTTTTTTAATGGGAAATAGCCATTACTAGTGGGTTGATATTAGTTATCATTTTCAACACTACATATGATTCTTTTAATAGTGAAAGAGCTCTATATTGAATGTTTCTCTTAAGGATGATAGCAGCAGCATCAGACCCAACATGATTCAGATGTTAATTTTTTTTTCTTAGCGAAATTCAAAAACCTATTTCTCTTCTTCCCATCCATTTACATTCCGTCAAATTATTTATAATTTGTGGGGAAGTGGATACAATAGATATATATATATATATATATATATATATATATATATATATATATATATATATATATATATATGTAAATAACTTAAATCACATAAAACGTGATAAAATGGATGCATTTAAAGGCCAAAAGAAATAAAAATTGGCATCACGACACTGAGGAAGACGACCATTGAAAGCTTAAGAAAGAAAATGTGAGATATAGAGACGGAGAAAAATAGCGAAAACTAATTTTAACCGTCATATGAAAATAAATTAAAGATGCTTGAGGACATAGGTTTGAATTTGACTCCTTTATTTATTTTCATATAACGGTTAAAATTAGTTTTCACTATTTTTCGCGGTCTCTATATCTCGCATTTTCTTTCTTAAGCTTTCAATGGTTGTCTTCCTTAGTGTCATGATGCCAATTTTCATTTCTTTGGGCCTTTAAATGCATATATATATATATATATATATATGTATATAGAGGGTATTAAGTTGGTTTGATTTGCCGTTGTAATCGCTTTTCTATAATTTAAAATCCACCTACTCTGTCAGAGAGAGAGAGAGAGAGAGAGAGAGAGAGAGAGAGAGAGGGAACTACGTGGAATTGACCTCTTTTGAGGTCACTTCCGTCCGATAACACGGCCTATAGCAAGCCAAATCGCAACAACGAGAGATTCCACGATATGGCATGAAGATTTAAATTCACTTCCGGCCCCCCTCTAAGCAAAATCCCCCTTCCCGCGCGTCTGTAACTTTCACTTCAGGGGCTCTGTATATATACTAAAGCATTAGCCTGGGTAAATTAGTATTCTACTTAGAGGAGACGTCGCATAAGGTAAGGCCTGCAGGCTATGATTGCTGGCTAAGCGTAGGCAGGAATTAAGTTGAGATAATTGTTAAATATTAACTTAAACATTCATTGCCCTCTGAATAATTCCGTACTTAAACTAGAGATGGCCATAATTTTTGTAATACATCCCAGTGCCCAGATCACTTTCATTTTACTTACGAGTGTCTATTTTGTCTTCCTTTAAAGATTCTTTCTCTCGGTCTCCCATAATCCAAGATCCTGAAGACAACAAAAGAGAAAAAAAGAAAACAACGAAAAATGATCTCTCGAGCCCAGCTTCCTCCCCGGCAAATACTCCTTCGATCCTTACCCTCGAGGCTGACTGTGGTTACTAGAATACAGGTTGTTTTTTCCGTCATAAGTTCGAACCGGTGAAGTACGAATCGAGCTCAGTGCCTTCCACCCCCTCACCCCCCTCGTGCTGCTCTCGAGCAGCCGAATCATTGGGTTGCAGATCCACCCGGAATTGTTGTCAGTCATGTGAGGCCGAGTGTGTACACTTTGATTTATATTTTACGTCCATTATTTTATTCTTGATTTATCTTTCATTTGCAGCATTTTTTTGTGTTTGTACATTAGTAAAGTTTATTTTGTTTCGTCAAGTTTAATATACAGAACATTCTAGATAGCTGAATTAATTCTGCCAAATATAATCAGTCACTCTTAGATATTTTCTTAGAACCTAAAGTTCAATTGAATTATTAGAGGCTTAGCTCACCTCCTGAGTTGCCCTGCGTACATGGAAAGCAAACGGAGGTCAGAAGATCTAAACTGACCTACGACATACTCCACTATTGAACTTCTTTGAGAAATACTTCACAGGTTAAATTGGGAGATTGATTTTACTGGCTTGAAATTTAGCTTTTTAGAGAAATGGATGTCTGCATGCCTTCCTTTGGTGCTTTTGATCTAGTGCATAAAATCTGGCGAGAGTTTGATGGAATTCTCGATCGAGATAAAATGTTCTAGAATTTTAACCATTTGGGAGCTTTCTATTTAAGTATAGTCTAATCATGATAGATTATATTGAGCAGTTTTGTTTAAGTTCGAGGAAATATTTATTCAGGCTTCTTAAATTGTAATTTCATAGATTGTTTGCGTAGACCCTTGTGAAAGACACGGGTGCGATAGTTTAGGAATGGTCCTGGAATGTGGAAGTTTACGGTGGAATTAGTATTCTTACCACCTATCCAATAGGTGGATCGTCCGGTGAACATTTTTTAAGCAAAGCCATTTTTCAACATGTTGCTTAGTTATTTTTGAAATTTACAGCCAGGGAAAGATTAAATATATGTGAATAATACATACACTCTAGTATTTTCATTTAATGTTCGTTTTCTATGTGTAAATTCATTTTCTGTTCCAATAAATTTGGTTTGGCCAATCGGTCATAAGTAGTATTTAGTTACTTTTCTTCCTTCTTATCAGCTTTGTTATATGTTCATTTTTAGTTTGGTTAGACATTGCTAAACTACGATGGTTGATTTTTCAGTTAAGGCCTCTTTTCTCTTTATTGCTGAAATTTCTCCCTGTGGATCTCTTTCACACACTAAGGAATAATTCATTTTGTTACAGACGTAGTTTTTTACATAATCTTCCATCTGATAAAACCAGAAGGTCTTTAGAATGACAACAAATTCTTCTCTTTGTACCCCCTCCGCACATATTTCCGTATAGAAGAGCAAAAGATCTTCTATCTCTTGTGACTTGTACTCCGCCATTTTCTGCAAAAATAACTTAAAAAGAAATATCTTTTATTCTCAATCAAGTCGTCGACAAATAATGCCTCCGTGAGATTGGATATTAAGGGATACTTTTGGAATTAAATTTATTTTTATTTTTAACAAAGGATTTATTTTATATTAATATTTCTACATAATTCTCTGCCTACAGATCGCGATCTAGCAGTTTTGTAGGTCAAATACGCTTATGAGAGCAATATTTAGTTCCCAAAAATGGTTTTAAACCCTTTTAATCTTTCCGTTTTGGCTCTCTTAAAGGGGTTCGGAGAGGAGCCCCTGTAGTTTTATTCATCATAAGGCCATCATTCTCTCTTTATAGACAGATTAAGTTATGGAAAGTAAAGAAGAGAAGGAAAGGAAAAGGAACCTCCGCTTCTACTCCAATATACCTCGCCCTAACTGGTTTTTTGTCACTACCAAAGCTCAATTCCACAGCCCTCTTAAGAGCATCCTAAAAGCTTTCTAGCGTATCGTGTCACCCATATACCTAAGTCACTTGATGTTTGGTGCTAGTACTCGCATTACCGAACGCGCCTTCAGATTTTGCAAGAGCAATTAGGCTAATACAGCTCACAATGGAGAGAGAGTTTGGTTGTGTTGTTCCACAGGTTTCCATTACCGATCTCCTAGTCCTATTTTTTCGAAAATAATGAGAAGTCAGGTCTTTTTGAGCGTGGAAGTAGACGCAACTAAACTTGTCTCTCTTACTTTCCCGTTAGGTGGGTTAGGTTAGGAAAGCACTTCTATATCTTTTTACAAATGAAGAATGAACTTATATTTTGCCAAATGGAGAAAGAACTTTTCTAAATTCTATAGGGACCATTAGTTATTTTATCGCCTTATAGTCTATGCTGACACACACTTTTTTTAAAACCAAAATATATTTTAGGAAAATTTGATAAGGTTAAACTATAGTGTAATAGATAGGATACTGCTAAATAGGATGCCCACAATTAAAACTTAATCCAGAACACTTTATATTTTTATAAAAATTTGAGAATGACCATCTTTGTTATTTTAATTATTTAAATTTTTAAAGAAAATAAAATTTTTTGAAAATAAATATGTTAATTGAATGTTTTGTCATTTTTTAAAATAAAAAGACTGGTCAAGTTTGGGAAAAGATTGAGAAAATTTCTTAAAATTGAGGCAAGACTGTTATTTTTATTTTTCGTTTATTCAAAGGTTTTATCGAAGTTTTTCCTAAATAGATTTTCCATTGCAAGAGGCGGATAGGCCGTAGGCTATACTCTGGGCAAGCTGTTGATATTTGAATTTAACTCGTATTAATGATCTTCTTTGGTATTTATCTCTCATTTTTGTTATTTCGTTCTCCTTATTTTTTCTAGATGCCGTTGCTTTTGGTTTGATTGTTTATTTTGGGCGTTCTCTATCTTCTCCTTTCTTATACATTGCAGTTATTTGTTGCCTTCGTCATTCCTTGATAATGAACTTAAAATAAAGTTTGAAAGTATTTGAAATCTTCATTGTCTTTTCTTCGTGGTTTTTCTCATATATATATATATATATATATATATATATATATATATATATATATATGCCAAAACAAAACAAATAATACAGTGCCATTCTACCAAAATCTAGGTGAGCTACCTCTAGGAACTGATCCCATTCAAGGTGAAGCCTTTTCACATGGCAGAATTTACTAATGATAGTCTAGGCAAAGGAAACCTAAATCTGCTCGCTTCGACATTGCGAGAGATACGGTTCGGAGCCTATTGGAGCGATTGATTCTCCATGGATGGCAGCTGGGCTACATTAAAAGAGATTGAAAGTTTTTCTAGTGAGACGGTAGCGAAAACATCTTCAAACAACACTAAGGTAAAACCGTTAAAGATGTGGCTAGATTTCCAATCTTTTAATCAATTAAGCTGTAACCTGATTTTCAATTTTTTGATGAACCAATCTCTAGCTAGATTTCACTATTATTCTTAACCAATCTGTAGCAAACCTATTTGATAAACGTCGCAATTTTATTTTCAAAACGTTCAATTGCTATAGTGGCAATTGTACTCTTCTTCTTGTTTTCTGAATGTACATATAACCCATGCTATTAGTGTTATAAAATAAGTTAATAATGCTGAAAATAGAGAACACTATTATTCAAGCATTTAAAATAACCCAGGTGAAATTATCCAAATCTTTCAAGCTTTAATTATAACGTATGTGAGATATTCCGTGATATTTAAAAAAATATACCGTTTTAAGATTAAACACCCAGCGCTACTAAGAACTCGTAGTGGACTAAACGTACATGGGTAAAGAGTAAACAAAAATAAATTAAAGGTTAATATCTGGTTCCCAGCAATTTAATCCTATTCCAAAATGACCTAAAAATGATTATGCCAATTTCTTTAATTTAATAAAGAATATTGACATTTCGGAATGGCCTAAATAATTCTTCGCAAGAAGAAGTGTTACGTGAAATGTAAGTTAAAGATTAATCCATGTTATGGAAGGGAGTTAAAATAAAAGAATGATTATAAATCACTATATTACGCAAAGACAGATATGTAGATATGATAAAATGCCTTAACTACAAGCTATTCTTTCTTCTCGGAATTATCTCTCAAGATTGACGAAACCTACTGAATTACCATAAATTAGGGATAAGTTGCTCATTCCTGGCCTTTCTTAGGAAGTTTTAGGGTTAATAAAAATTTATAGCTCATCAAACTTTCTGCATCTAACCTTTTCTACAAATCCCTCAAGAGGTAAAAATCATATTTTTTGCTTAACTTCCATCGTGGCTAAAATTAATGAACAATTCGTGTTCTAAAAATCTCATACAGATTACTAGATCCTTAGACGAAGAGATCATTTAATCATAACTCTCCTTTAGAATCGCTTCCAAAATATCCTCCATTTGCTTATAACTTACAAAAAAATTGAAAATTGAAGCAAAACAAACTTCTTTTGCCTTTTCAGAATCCACGTAAATTTTACACGAAATAATTCACGCATAATGTACCAAACTATTTCAAATTCTGAGTATTCAAAGAATATAAAAAGATTTCATTTATCCTCTGAATCCCATAGTGACGGGAAATGGAAGATTACTTGCACCTCAGAGAGATAAATAATACTCTCTTAAGACTATTGGTTCCGTAAAATTTAAAGCCATTTTAGAAGAGAAGAAAATATATTCCTGATTTACTTTTCCATTGAGCAAAGATCTGCTTTCTCAGAAATGTCACTCATAGATTTCCGTTATTGCTTTAGGAACAAGTATTTTGTTTTAAATTGTTAAACTTTAAGCAAATTTAAATTAATGGCAACCATTTGGTAGTAAGCGAAAATCAATGATCACTTTACTATGAACATATTGATGCATATTTCAAGATAAAAGGTTTAAAAATTGGGTATTATATTAGGGTGTTATAAATTTAATGTCCTTTTTACAAGCTTTTTAAAAATGATTTTGGGAAATTGTCAAAATGTTCCACATTTGCTGCAAGCTATGGAAAGATAATTATTAAAGCCATAAGCTTTTACGCTGCAGTAATGCATAGGCCATTTTACAAGCTATGGGGGTTATTGCTTCGTCAGTACTTTAATCTGAATTATACGCTTAACAATTGCAAACTTTAAATAAATCTTTTAGGAAAATACTGCTTGACTGATCAAACGAATAGTCAGTCGTATTTCATCTTCACAATGCAGGTCCACACATGGCACGTTTTACCCATGAAATATTATTGCGTTACGTTTAGTCGTTCTTCCTCATCCCTGATATTATATTTCGGTCATTAAAATATCATCTGGTTGTTAAAATTGACTGGAATATATAGGAGATGGAAAAGCATATAAAACTTATGTCCATCAAAACAGTATCGTTTCTTAAAGAAAGATATCTACTAATTAGTTAAACGATGGCGTAGCATTGTAATAATTAGTGCAACTATCTTGTTGAATAAATGCATTAATTTGTATATTAACAGGTATATATTGAAATGCAACATTTACGGCACAAATAAGTTTTCTTGATTTATACTACAATGAATACAAATAAGAAATTTCATACATTTTCTCTGGCATTTTCCTAAGAATAAAAAACGAATTCACGATAAACTATTCCAATAAACTTATATAAAGGTGAGCTACATAAAGAAAAAGCAACAAATTGCACTGAATCTGTGCAACATTTATCAGACATAAGTTCCGTTTATTAGTATACCAAAATATTCTGATTATTCTTTTTGTTAGTCTCTAGATTTGATTATCATTCTTTAGTTATGTCCATTTAATCATCCTTTCCTTGAATTTATCTCGCCATATGTTCACCAAATTCTAACTCTGACGATTGTGATTTTCTTACATATTAATCTCAATAATCTTAAAGTACTCGCAAATTGAAACGCAACCAAACTTTGACCAAATATTTGGTGAGAAATGCTACTAAAATCCAGAGGAAGATAAATTATATAAAACTAAAATCCTATCAAGATACCTCCAAACACATTTTATGATTCAGCTAAGCTTTTTAACACAAACCTCACGATTTACATGCATATTAATATATACGATGGGAGATCAAAAAGTTAGCGGAATTTTTCAGAAAATTAATTTTTTTCTAGAAATAAAGAGTCATCTCAAATTTATTTTTCAAAATAGTTGCCATCCAATACCATTTTTCTAAACGATGTTTGCAGGTCATTAAGCTTCTTTGAAGAACGTATTATTTCTCGTTCGAAAACACGTGTTGTCAATAGTTTTAGCTTCTTCTTTGCTACTAAAGTGGGTTCTATTTAGCATTTTTTGAGCTTTTGAAGGAGAAAGAGGTCTGATATGGGCTATAGGCGGGTGCAGTATCACTTTTTATTGAGATTTCACCTAATATCTTTCACAAGCTTCGCAGAATGCGCTGGTGCATTATCATGGTGAAAAAGATTTCCACCATGGAGTTTCCGAGGTCGTTTTTCAAACAATGCCTCTCCTAGTTTCCTTTATTTATAGTAAGCTCCTGTAACATTTATTCCACCTTTATGATAATCCACCAATATCTTTTCGTTTTATATCCCAGAGAATGATGGCCATCGCTTTTTGAGCTGACATTTCCGATTTAACCTTGATTAACCCACATGATCCACATGGAAAACTGATGTTTAGTTTCAAAATCAAACTTGTAGATCCAGGTTTCTTCTTCGGTGATTATTCGATTAAAAAACTGCTCTTCATCAACCTCAACTGTGTTCAATATCGCCAATGACAAATCAACTCGAAGAACCAGCTGAGCTTGGTGCAATACTTATGGAGCCCATTGCGCTAAAAGCCTTCTGTGTCGCAAGTCATCATAAAGTATTAAATTTACTGAACCATATTAAATGTCGATGGACTTAGCTATCTGAATAACTCTTATTATTCGATCTTTTTCAATCATATTTTGAACAACTCCAGTGCTTTCGTCATTTTATGATGTAGTTGGTCTCACATTGCGGAGGTCATCTTCCAGATATTCTCTTCTTTCTCAAAATCGCTATGTTGCGTGTCCAGTTTTGGACATTATTTTGCTTTAATTATAGCATAATACTTCACGACATGGATTTCACCAAATTCTCGTAAATATATTACGTTTTTCCAAGATTTCTATTCTATTTAAGTCTGGAGGAGTGATTCTCCTTTTCTCTAAACCACTTCTTGATGGGGCTGTATGTATGGAATGGGCATTGCCCTGCTGAAATTGAATTTTATTTATTGGTGTTGTGGGCTGCACTTTCTGAATAGAAACACCTCCACGCTTCACAGTTTCTGACACACTAATAGGGTGAAATGATTTGCAACTGACTGTCTGAAAAAATGGCATTAAGGCTGAAAATCTGCAAAATCTTCACAAGATAATTTTTAAAAATACTTTTTTCTCGATATATCTTGGAATGGAATTACCTAAATTATATGTAATAAAACAATGCAATAGTCTTTTTTACCTAGCTGATCATTACTTATATTTGACCAAATAACTTTAAACCATTGTACAGTATATGCATACAATTTTTGTGATCTTTTTCCCACTAAAGAAGTTCTTTTCCTATTGAACTAATACATCCATGTCTATTACTTTGCTTCATTAAAATCTACAGCAAGTTTAGGATGAATTTTTTCAGGTTTGAGGTTTTATTGTTTATAAAGTAGTTTCAACCATATCTACCAAGCATTTTCTCTTTTAACAAACTTTACATTGGCTCGGTTATTTGCATAGGCGTTTAAGGATAATGGAAATTCTGGTATAGTTTCAAATCAATTGGCAAATTTCACAACTACGGATGAAGGTAGTCATTCAGGAAAAAAGAATTAAAAGCTTTGGCGGGCTAAACCAATTCGGTTCTAAAGCATAAAAATATGTAACACGGAAAAAAATTCTATTCTTGAGGCAGAAAGAACCAGTACAAAATCATGATTCTCATCATCACCTTCTAATTTGCTCTACTATTGGGCAGTGGCCCTCCCAAATAGTTTCGGGCTAAATCAAGCTTGGTCAAATTCTCGACCCCACCACGCTCTCTATTAAAAATGATCAATTTTACCGAACTAAAAAAAATGGGAGAATGAAATTTAAATCATGTTTGAGGTTATATAAAGCTATTGGTTTTTTTTTCCCACGAATGGTGAAGAAACATTGTTTAAAATAGATGGAAACATCAGAAGTAAAGTGAGGAAATAAGTGGATGGAGAGAATATATAATATTCGTCCACCAAGGAAGACCAGAACGAGTTAGGGATGTACTAAAATGAGGTATGAATTGAAATTTCTAGGAAAGTATGCTTGGTGTTGATAGAAAAATATGAAAAAAATTATAATTCTGAAAGATAAAACAAAGATCATGCGTGAAAAGGCTAACTATTGTATGTAATCCTTTGTTCTGTGCTTAATTTTGCAATATATAATAAAATTTTCTACACCATTTAATCCTAGAGTCCAAACTGCATTCGTGTTAAATTATCAGCATTGTTCCCATTGCACCTATATTTATATTTTTAACTTTATAGTTATTTGTTTAATGTCACAAAGACGAGAGTTGTTTTTGCGTTTGCTTAATCGTATTTCATTTCCAATATAATATTTTGGGCTCAAGTGTATGGGTGATACCTTATTTAAGACTGCAATTATCGGAAACTACTTGGGAGGGCCACTGCCCAATAGTAGAGCGTATTAGAAGGTGATGATGCGAATCATGAATTTGTACTGGTTCTTTCTGCCTCAAGAATAGAATTTTTTTCCATGTTACATATTTTTATGCTTTAGAACTAAATTGGTTTGGCCCGCAAAAGCTTTTAATTCTCTTTTCCTGAATGACTACTCTCATCCGTAGGTAGTGAAATTTGCCGATTGATTTTAAACTATATCAGAATTTCCCTTATCATAAAATGCCTATGAAAATAACCCAGCCAATGTAAAGTTTGTTAGATGAGAAAATGCTTTGTAGATATGGTTGGAATTACTTCATAAACAATGAAACCTCAAAACTGAACAGTTATTTAAAAGTAATGCGAAAATTTTAGAGTAGGCAAGAGCATCACACTTTTCAAGTGTTCTTGTAGCAAAGTTAAGATAGTACTTTATGGATTAGTGAGAGGAAGGGTACAAAATACTTCTAAGAATTCTCTCATTTGGGAATGAAGGTAAACTACTTGACAGAGAATTCTTCAAAGAGGCAGAGAGGAAAAATGGTTGCTTTTTTAATGGTTATAAAACCAATTTCCACAATCTTGCTCATGTCTCAACGAGGCTCTACAGATTAAAGTTTAAACGACAGTGGTTTAAACGATTTGAAATCAGAATGATGATTTAAATCAAATCTGTGCCCAATTCTGCAAATATTAATATCATTTATTTAAAATCCTTTCAGTTTTTTAGTATAAAAGGAATTTTTGCAATAAACAAAGAAATTGAATTACTCAGAAACTGATTTCAAGTTGAACTGAATTTGACCTTGTTAAATCAATTATTTAAAATAAATTTCTTATATTACCAATTTTGACTCCATAAAGTAGTAAATTTAACAAAAATGTTTCTTTTTATAAACACTGATCAGAAAAGATAACCGTCTGATTTTTTTCTCGGCCAAATATTGTAGAGACAGTAAAAAAGAGCATATAAGTCTTTTGTAATAAAATAAACTGAACAAAATGATAGTTATTATTAGTATTAATCTGGTGCAGCCAAAGACTGATGGCAACGACATAATGGCGACATTTAGCAGCCTCACTCCATTCATGGCATATTTATTAAAGACTCATCTGAGAGGCAGATTATTTTTATTCACACAACTCTTTCGCTGCGAATACCGTCCCAGGTCAAGTGCTAGCCTTCATATCAAACTCCAATCAAACACTCCATCCAAACGAGTTGCAATCCACGTTCACTTGAAGCAACTAAGAAGAATTTTAGCCATAAATCTTGTCAATAAAGATAAATTTCAAACATGTTTGCTTATCAAACCGTTCCAAATCTTTACCATGAACTAGGATATGACAAGCTGCATGTATATAAATATCATTAGTTAACAATTGACTTCCTAGTGTTTGACAAATCCTTTAAATACTTTGAATAGAGAGAACACTCATACTCTATATGTCCTATTACTTCCTGAATGACTAGGTTATATTAAATAATAAAAGTTATTGCATTTTAGTTAAAGGATTAAAACTCTACCCTTTATTTATACTAAATTAATCAAAATATCCAACTTTTTAATTATGACACTCCTTCACCTAAATAAACTCAAAATATTGCCGTTGTTCGCATTCAAATTTCGTAATGTCATATGGCGCGGTAATGTGAACATTTGTGGAAACTTCCCTCATGATTCTATGCTCTAGCATCAATCTAAGTGAGCTAATCCCGTGATTCTCAAAGAGCCACCCTATATTATCCAATTAAGTCTTCCTTTTGATTGATTATGAGCTCTTTGAAACATGTCTCCAGTAATGCTTCAAAAAGATCAGCGGAAGTGTTTGAAGTGTAAAGTATCTTTAATGAACTACGTATTACGCTCCATACACACAGGGAATAAAGGGATTTGATTGATATACGAAAAAAAGTAATTATAATTTTTTTATAGTTCAAATATCCCTTGTAAATTTAAAAACTGCTAAAAAATTTATTTAGTAATAGGAAACATTTATTAAAATCTAAAACATGGAATAATTTAATGTTTAGAGCGAACAAGAGAACCACACCTTTATGAAAGTGTTTTTGTTAATATGTATCACATAATAATTACCTCTAAGTAAAATATAAAATATATAAAAAACGGGGATTAAAGTAATCGATTTTAAAATGGAGACTGTTTTCGAGAGTAGAGGTCAGTGTGATTGATAATAGGGCAGAGCAAGTTGGAATAATCATGAATGATGAAGTAAGAATACTAATTTTATCAAACTCCAAATAGGTTTTCAATAAACGATTTATTCCCCAATTTTACGTTTATTTTTCACAAAACACTTCAAAGTAATTTTAAATCAATTCTTTAATTACAGTATAATAATTTTGAAGTTGGAAGTTGTAATTAATGCTGTAATAATGCAAACACCAAATCCTTTCCGCACGAAAATTGCCAGTGTGTTCTTACGGAATATTAAATGGTGAGTAAAACGTTGTTAAGATTAGTTAATTAAGTCTGAAGTTTATGATAAAGTATTCAGTGCATGCTTAAGAAAAATTACCGAAAATTCCCTATCATTAAGGTTCTTTTGGGAAGAGGTTGCCAAGACGTTTGAGAAAACCTATTATTTAATGACTAGTTTTGGCAATGTTCACATTACGGGGAAATTCAAACCAACGATACCTTAATAAGAAACATTAGAAGGGAATATTAAGCCCAGAGTTACTGGTTAATAAACTAAGAGTATTAGGAATCAATGTAACCATGATTTTTTCTGCATCTCAGAGATCTAAGGAGATCATGACGCAAAAGACTCAAAGATGAAGTTATTATAATAAAAGACCTGTCCTCCTTCTTTTTTTAAAGGTGAATTTCTTCTAAAAGGGGAACGCGAGACTATATTGGGCTAATTCCGATAGCGCATAGTAAAAAATAAGGATAAATTCAAGGAGGAAATTTTTATATATATATATATATATATATATATATATATATATGAATGCAATAAACCACTTTGAAAGAGAAAACGGAATAAATTTTTCTTACAGTAATATTTATTATCTTTTTTCAAAAAAAATCCGTGTAGGAAAGTGATTCGAACCATGGACACTGGGTTCGAATCGCTTTCCTATACGTTTTTTTTCGAAAAAAGGTAATAAATATTACTGTAAGAAAAATTTATTCCGTTTTCTCTTTCAAAGTGGTTTATTGCATTCATCTTCATCATTCTCTCGCGCTACTTTGAGAGATATTATATACATATATATATATATATATATATATATATATATATATATATATATATTTATATATATATGGAAAATGTCAGTAACATTTGGTACGGTTAGTGGAAAGCAATAAAAAATAACGCTCATTAATTCGAGACCTTTGTGGAAGAAGGAAACTCAAGTGTTTAAGCAAGAGAGAAATCAGAACATTTATTTACTAGCTTTGACGTTTCAGTCGTCAAACATTTACCATTATCAAAGTCCAAAATGATGAGCCCACTGACTCAAATCTAAGATTTAATGATTACAGAACAAATAGGAACAAGGAAATTTAAGTAAAATTAGTGAGGTATTTATTGGCCCCGAAAATCTAAGAATTAAAACTTACGAAAAGCTCAATTGAAAGAGAAGGAAAATAAGCAAGAAGTTAGTTATATTAAAATCAATCAAATAAACGTAATATTAGCAGCTAAAATAGTGCTAAAAGCATTATGAATCGAAGATTCCTACATAAACCTATTTAGAGTGTAACTAAAATATGAAAGTATTAATTAATAATAAATCGTCAAAAGTCCAAAAGGAAATCACATTTTTCTCAGCGTCGTCGAGAGTATTCTTAATAATTGTTGAGTTGTAATTAACCACTTAAACTAAGCTAGTGATTTGATTGGTTGTTTAGAAATATGAATGAGGTCTTTAATCTGTATTTAGATGAAATAACAAGGGTACATGTTTAGATGAGTATTTCGTTCAGAGAATTTTTAGGTCGAATTATTTGGTAGCAGAAAATAGGACTGAAAAAGATATTAATAGGATAGTTATATTTTTCAGAATCTTCTCTTATTGAAGAACGTTCTTGTTTAGAAAAGTTAATATTTGTTCTGCGAGAGACCTTTAACTACTTTGCAATCATATATTTCAATTAAAGCCTATCTGACAAACATAACATCTGTGGCAGGTTGTTAATCTAAAATTGTAGATGACACAAGATCGAAGAAACTCCGAATAACTCTTTATGACAAATAATGGAGTTCTTAAAGCGAGAGTTTGAGTTTATTGAAATGAATTGAGATTGTGGAAATTAAATTTTAAATGTACCACCTGTTAAGTTTGTATTTTGGTCAGCAGATGTTTAAAGTAAATTATTCTTGGTAGTAAAAAAGAAAGAAACGCTTCAAATATTGGACTTCATTGTGAAATGAATCTCAACTTCAACAAATCTGGTATTTTCTAAAGAGTCGACTCTTAATGCTACCTAATTTAAATCGATTAATAGTGCTAGTAAAAAAATGGGTTTCTAATTTCTTTGGAGAGTGTTTTATGTAAAATGAAGGAATCAATACTGAATTAACTCTAGTGATATTAATCTACAGAGATGAAATCTTCTTTTCAGCTTCCGTTGCCATTGAAAATCTGGTATAAAAGTGTTGTTAATTAGTTTATCTTAAAAATGAAAGGGAACGACTGTGGTTCTCCAAGATAAGGAAACAGTCATTTACATATCTCTCAAGTCATCGGGTCCAAATTGTAAGGGTCAATTCTTCTACCATATTTCTTTCGTCATGGCACCAAAAACAATTAGAAAGAAAATAAATTAAAGGAGAGCTCATTGCTATATGTTCATGTTGTAAATATACGTCCCATTTAAACAGATATCCGCATAAATTAAGATTTTATTATTTTAAAAAGAGATGTAGTTAAACATAAAATATTCATGTTGTTTTCATAGAAAGAATCTATCATTATATTGCATGTTTTATGAACAGGTGCATTGGAGAAGAAGGACTCTATCTTTATTGAATCAACGATAGATTATTTAAATATAAACTAAGTCAAATATTTAGCAAAACTGGAAGAAATCTTGAAAAGTATTATTTCCTCTCATGAGTAATAAGTCAGCTTTTTCATGTATATCAATATTTTATAGAGAGAAATCACTTTAAAAATTAATATTATTTAAATCATTTTCAACCACTAGTCTTCAAAATTTTACTAACGTTTCAATACCATGTTTTTTAAACTCATTTCGATTTAATTTTTAAAAAGTATGTTATTTAGTTGTAACCTTGTTTGTTGTTGACATTTTTATTCTCTTCAGGGGATTTTTCTAAAAGGACAAAGGTCTTTTACATTGTATCTCTCGCGATATAAAGTCTCGCGGTGTTTTGGTGAAAGAGCACTCTTCTTTTTATGGTTAATGCTGGCCTTTTAACTTCGAGCACTTCCTTTTAACGATTTGACTGAGAACAATAAACCTCTTTGATAATAGTCTGTGTTGGGCTAAGAAGTTCAAAACGGATTATGCCATTCAAATAAACGCACAAGAGACACTT
This sequence comes from Ceratothoa steindachneri, assembly GCA_963969495.1. Lineage (NCBI taxonomy): Eukaryota > Metazoa > Arthropoda > Malacostraca > Isopoda > Cymothoidae > Ceratothoa > Ceratothoa steindachneri. The sequence continues at coordinate 148,918,545 of OZ018324.1, read as the reverse complement.
CCATTGATGAGCTCCTTTTTTTGGCTTTGGTATTGGCGTTTTCCTTTGACTAATTCATTGTCTAGAATGTTTAATACTATTGTACATAACCTACACTTCGTTTTCTGAAACAATCCTGCTAAATATGGTCATTTTTTTAGCCTAGATAGGAGAGATGAACAAATGTTGATTATTTATTGCAAGAGTATCTCTGCCAGGTCCTGAAGAACTCATTGCATCAAACGTGAAACCTTGCCTATCACCATTAAATAAAAATGCACAGTATAATTAGTTAAATGTAGTTTTTGTAAATTGTACAACGGTTACAACCACATTGTCTTCCACAGTTATTTTTCAAAAGATCTTAATCAATTTTGAGAGGCTAACATATTCTGAATGAAAATTTCGAAACCATCTTTGGTACTAGCTCATACTAATTGTTCCTTACCCGTACATTAGATACAGATATTCAGTCGATGACTTAGCGTTGTTTCCTTTGCTAAACACCAAAGCATTACGAAATTTATAGCATAGCAAATAAACTGATACTTAGGCTTCTTGTTTTCTAAATGAGAGTAGTATAAAAACTCATCTGCTTTCGATTAATTCTACCTATAATATAATTATAAACATAAAAAATGGCGAATACTTTGTGTCTTAATATATTCATTTTGTATGAAAGGATCAAAGAGGATCAATGATAGGATTTAAAAACTTGAGCTATTACTATTTATGGACGATAAAATGTGAGGAATAGTACGCCAGGTTTAGGGGTTTTCGATGACATGTTAATAATTTGAATGTACCAATTCGTTAATCTTTTTTACTCATCAAAGAATGAAGAACGCTATTAACTTATCTTCAAGCTTTAAAATATATTTAAATATATGTTTTATTTTAAGAGAATTTAGTCTTTTTTTTGGAAAGAATTGCTTACATTTTGGCAATGTAATTAAAGCGATTTAATATAACTACATCTTTATCTAGTTTGCCAATAATGATTGCCTGATCTTTAGATAAATTAGATGAAGTACCCCAAATTTTAAAAATAAAATGAGGAATAATTCTAAAGGACCATAATTTTCGGTAAAAGTGGTTAAAAATGGACTTTACTTCATTATTTAAATTACTAAGAGGTTTTAAACGCTTAAATGGAAAGGGACTGCGAGCTAAGCTTTTTAAAATATAGGTCATCTCGCCAGAAATCTGGTTAAAAATTGTGAAATATTTGGTGAAAGTTTGTGTGAACAATTAAATATAAATTCATCTTTGGGAACAGTTAAAATTAAAATTCGATCCGAACATGTTGAGTATGCAATCATGACAGGGAGATTCCCAAGAAATATATTTACCAATCTGTATTGATATAAACCCTTTCCTAATAGTAAAATCGAGATGCGAAATACTAGATTTAACTGAGGAGTGATACTGCTGAATTTCGATGAAATGTTAGTTACAAGTCTCTCTTTATAACGAATTTCTTGAGATAAGAGTTTAAAAGTCCCAAATTTCTAAAGTTAACTTTGCATTTGAGATGATCTAAAAATTTTAAACGTGAAAACTTTGCTTCATATCTGTAGTTCTTGAAAAAAGAGAAGAATTTAAAGTAAATTTGGGCGGACGGAGGGGGGGGGGGGTAGGCTTCATAGCGCGGAATCGTCTAACAGCATCATTATTAAAACTATTTCCTAAAGTATTTGTGATGAAAATGTTTATTGGAAAACTGGATACGAAGAAGGAAGATGTAAAGCCACGTGAGAAGGAATTCTGAACACTTGCTAGGCGGGAGGCTTCGGTCGTCAAAGAGGTACCATCATCAGAGAATAAACAATCGAACCCCTAACCCCAAATCTATCTTTAAATGATTAAGGTACAAACATTACCATCTAATTTAAATATTGAAATTTATAATTTAAATAAGACAAAGGAAATATAAGAAAAAATCGTGATTAAAATGTTAAAAAAGAATACAAGATTAAGAAACACCTAATTTAAAGACAATTAAAACTAAATACGAAGCCGATTAGAAAATAAAACAATTAAACATAAAATCCACCTGTAAAATAGGGCTAAAAATTTGAAGTCATGACTTATAAAAAAACTTAATTACATAGCTGGAAATATCATTAACAATAAAAAATGAAGATAATAATAAATGTTCCAAAAATCGAAAGTGAACCCGACCTTTGGATTGGTCAGAAGCAACTGAATATAAAACAACAGCAATTAAAAAAAGTTCGAAAACCTTAAATTTAGATTATAGAGGAAGAAAACGAACGAAAAATTCAAGCCTTTTTTGATACATAGCATCTACATTTTTCAAGAACTAAGCATGGTTAATTGGGCAACAATCAGAGATTATTAAGCCCTTTTTTATGAGTAATTAAGCTGAAGACGCAATTCAAATTTTACTAACCAAATGTGAGAAATGTAAAAGTCTTTATTTACATCGTCTCTATTAGCATCATCATTAATACTTGCTTGATCCTGTAGGAATATGAAAATTCGCAGCTATAGATTAGATTGAGTCTAACCAACCAATTTTTCAGAGCGTTAGTTCTAATTATACTATTTGGTAGAATATGAAATATTCCTACCAAGAGATTTGAATAGTTAAAATATTTATTTATTTATTAATGCCATTCCTCGATTTTACTTGGGTAGGATGGCCTGATTGGGTAATATATCATGTATCAAGATCAGAATTGTAACCACAGTGACGCTATATGGCACTTGGGTCATCCTTCATTATGGAAAGGATGAGGTTTTTGAAGTCATCGTCACTCAAATGAGAGACACTAGATATAGATTAAAAAAGGGCTGTTTTCAAATCCCAAAATACGAGTTCCGCAGATGGAAGCGAAAGATCTGTTTAGTGTATAAGAATGAAAAGGGAAATGAACAGCCTGTTCAGATGGATCTGCTTCATGCAATGCATGTGTTGGAATTTCCCTACATTAGTGAAATTTATTTGTCAGCTCTCGACCAAACGTGAATCAAAATACCGATACTTCAAAATTCAGCGCTGAGACTTCGTTGTAAATGAAGCAAGCGGATGAGGGGGAAAATCTAGAGACTGAAAATAAAAATTAGAAAATGCATTAAAACAGAACCTGAATCAACCCTAAAGTTAATATTATAAAGTGGGACCTAGAATTAATCCACTCAAAGATTACTTTTTCACTCTTTCGCAGAAGAGAGTAGATAAAAATAGGGAATGTAAAGGCTCTTTAATTTAATGTAGAACAAAAAGGAATTAATATTCTTTATATTGGTCTTATTGGACACACCTGAAAATCCATTAAATTTGCCAACGCTTACATATAAAAACTATGAAACGTTTGCTGATATCTCTAGTTTGAAGCTTTAGATGGTACCGTTAATAACTTTTGTATTTAATTATTTATATGCGTTTTCTCTTTTGGTAAATCAAGCGTGACTAAAAGTATGCTTTCAGAATTTTATAGTCGCATTAAAAATAACTAAAAAATCCAAATCGTGAAACAAACAAATATCCCCCACTAAAAATCATACTCCGAAGCTTTTTTAGACAAATTTCTGTATAATTTAAAATATTTTCTGAAAATAAAAATGCCTGATTTTATTGTAGAGGAAATCCTAAACTCGAAAATATATTTTGTTGCACTCTCTTTGCTATAGTGACTATTACACTTATTCATGTGGTATCTGTGCCCTTGTAGATCTTTGTGCGTATATGATTTTCTTTATCGCATATGTACAATACTACATGAGTGTACTCTAATCATATGGAAGGTTTCAAAGTCGTGGCATTTAATTTTTCTTGGTATCTGTCAAATCATCCCTTTAAGATTCTTTTAAGTTATACAGGATTGTATAAAATGTTTGTTACATAAATAATCAAACAAAGCATAATGAATCTTCAGTTGTAGAATGTCGGGGGTTTTGTGGTTATTCAGCAAACTGGATCAGCGTGAACTCTTCCACAGTCAAGAATTTATTACCACAGATTTAAATGTGATAAAAAGTGTCAAAAAGACAGTGATAGCTCCGGGGAATATGGGGGATGTAGCAATACTGTAAATGCGATATGACGCAGCTTGTGAAGTGTTTTATAAGTTCTGTGTGCCGCGTTTTAACAGGATGGTAGGGAAGTTGGTTGTTATTCTTCAATAAATTGATGCAGACCTCTGGGCTGAATTATTATTATCAAGCGATCTCGTTGTCGAGAATAAATTTCATTCATATTTTTTCCACGTAGCATAATTTCAATCACTAAACCTTGTTAGTGGTATACTGGCCTTTGAAGTTCACGAATGGTTAACACCTGTCGAACTTTCACATATAGGATATTACCATCTCATCTCCAACTGAGATGTTGAAAACTGCCTATATTCCTTCAATATATCCCAATTTCGTTCATTGTAAATTAATTGTCTGAGGAAATCATTTGCTACCTCTTTCTCCAACAAATGAAACATTTTGTTCGAGGTTTCCCATTTCCTTTCTTTGATGGTGTCTTCAACAATAATATTTTTATATTTTATGAT